>BTPG01000002.1:264754683-264904683 GCA_036245525.1 Semisulcospira habei | reverse complement strand
CGACGGGGGAGGGGGGGTTACAACTTTTTGTTTGGGATCTTCAACCTGGCACAAAAGGTCCTCGGATGCCAGACCTTAATTCCCCAGTTGCCGAAAAATCAAAAAGGGAGGGAAAGGGGGAGGGGAAGAGTGGGGGGGGGGGGAGATTTGGGCTGGGAGGGTGGGAGGGTGGCTGAGGGGGGTGGGGGGGTGGGGGTGTGTGTTGATCCATTACACCTTCTTACCACCGGGCAAAATATCGAAACGTGGAGGGGGAGGGGGGTGTTCAGACTAAAAAAACCACTGGACTTTGGTTTAGCATTTAAAAATATTTGGGGTCTGGGGGTGGGGGGCCAGAATCCCTAGGATCTCCTCCCCGCCCCTCGCCGCCCCTCCCCCGTCCAGATCCGCCCTTGCGCCATACACCTGAGTGCACTAGTTACGTAATCCTGATCCATTTCAAAGAAGTACGTAATGCGTTTTAGATCAATGCAATTATGTGTAAGTGAAACAAATGAAACAACATGAGAGGCTCTTTTTGATCACGCAAACCATCCACGATGAGAAAATCGTTCACGTAATGCAAATATTGTAAGAGGGGCTTTTGCAGAAGCAAAATGCGCATCCTATATGACGCTTATTTCACGCCTGAAGCAACATATCTGACCGACATCGCAACATTAATGATCAATCTAACAATATAATTTACGACAGTGATGATTTTTTTTTAAATTTTAAAAACTACCCCATTTTTGTGTTTTTGTTAGTTTTCAAGGCCGTTGTAACCCAGTCAGGAAACGAAATCATCCAATCGCAAGAGGAATGGATCCTCACGAGCCCCCCCCCCCCCCCTGCATCTGCGGGCCCATGAGGATCTATACCTCTTTTTTAACACATTCGCGTCTGTTTTTCTCAGGTAAGGAGGATACTGGAGTGTTTAGTCTACGACAGAAGCTTATCATTGCGTCAAGCAAGCTGAATATCTCTATAGGGGATCAAAGGCAAGCCATGAAGCGAGACAGACAGACACACACACACACACACACACACACACACACACACACACACACACACACCATCACACACACACACACACCATCACACACACACACACACACACACACACACACACACACACACACACACACACACACACACAAAACCTTCTTGTCCTTGTGGTGTCTTATATAGACGATATTATCATACCGTCTGCTCCGCCTGAGGAACAAAGAATTAAATGTGTCATGCAACAGGTGCAAATCATAATGAAATCCAACGATGTACATGTATTTGTCCTGCAAGCCGGGTGACAAATAATTAGTTTTTACCATCGCATTTAGAGGTCGACAGCAGCAGAGTTGAAATCCAAAGATTTAGGAGTGCTGTTGTCATTATAAGAGATCATTATAGATCAGAAAGAAAGATGGGCCATGATAGTTCAAGGGTGGTGCCAGATTTGCTTGGCGCCCAGAGGCGCCAAGCTAATCTGGCACCACCCTTGAACTATCATTTTTGGTC
Organism: Semisulcospira habei; assembly: GCA_036245525.1. Taxonomy (NCBI): domain Eukaryota; kingdom Metazoa; phylum Mollusca; class Gastropoda; family Semisulcospiridae; genus Semisulcospira; species Semisulcospira habei. Next base: position 264,903,186 of record BTPG01000002.1, on the reverse strand, counting down.
TGTTTCGTTGAAATAGTCAAGTTGGTTATCCCTTTCAGCCCCATGGTCCCATTTCTCAAATTTGTGAGGTGTTGCCTAACGACTACGTACCAGTTGCAGGCGATAGACAGAGCATGATAATTCAAGGGTAGTGCCAGATTAGCTTGGCGAAACTTCAGTGTTTCCGATGACTCGAAAGATATTGCATTTGTTGTCCTTGTCAGGATGCTTGAATGTTATGACGTTTTTTTCAAAAATTGCCGAGAATTGAACATGAGAAAAAATGACAGATGAAGTTGTTCAAACCAAAACTTTTGTTAGCCGAAAGATTCTTTGTTTATTCAAGTGCAATACAATTGAACAATTTCAATCTAATAAGGAAAACTTACTTTGATATCTAAAGAAAAAGTATCGTTGATGTCATCAAAAAATTGTTTCCTCTTATCAGACGTGAAATTGTTTACCACGTCTGATTTAATTGTTCGTTACGGAAACAAACCCTACCGAACAATAGCCACTTAAATGCCTTACACATCTGTAAAATCAAATCAGACAAAATTTAATGCGTTTTGCTGTTGTTGTTTTTTTGTTTGTTTGTTTTTTACATAAATCTGCGAAATTACAAAATTCTCTTTTTTGGTTGATAAACTTTAACATGAAAAGATATTGCGTCATTAAAATCGATTCGGACTGATTTTCATGTAAATTCCTTTGCTGAGAGGTACACAACCCTCTCGATGTTTATTTCAACAACAAAACCAAAACAAAAAAAACAAAAATTTTTTTTTGTTAAACTGCTAAAAATAGAATGGTAAGAGAAAGGATATTTTCGTGACAGAAAAGAAAAAACTATAACAAAATATGAAGCATTTCTATCTTTTCTTTGAAAATACGTTAGGTCAAGTATCGACACAAACGGACGTCGAATTTCTCACACTTTAATGTAAAGTTTAAACGTTTGGATTGCATACAAGGCGTTTGTGTCCGATGTACCAGACTCGTCACCGAAACATCTCCACGCAAGCATGACAAGCATGTTACAAAAGTTAGTTTACTCTCCGATCACTGCACGTGTCGAATCCACACAATTCGGAGGTTAACCTATTCCTGATCATACAATCCCACCTCATCTCCGGACCGCCCCCCCCCCCCTCCCCATCACCCTCCCTCCCCCCAACACACACACCTCATGTACATGTACTTGTTATTATTTTGCGTCTGACGGTAACACAAGATGTGGTTTGTTTGCACGCCCACATCATGTATTTTAAAGTAAGGTGGTAACTGGGGAATGGTCTGGACGATTCATCGACCGAGTCGTCATCAGGATAGTCTTTTAAACTTTAAAGTGCACAAGAGAAAACAAAGCAAATAACAAATCACCCACTAAAAAACACTACAGACTTTAATGAATCAACGCTATGAGTCAAATGTCCGAAATTTTTATGATGGTCGGGCCATGTTTAAAGGATTCAAGCATACAACACGAAATGTTCTTACAGTAGATGGGAACACACTAAAACGGGCATACATCTAAGAGGGACAAATCAATGACCTAATATTACACAGTGTGTGTGTGTGCGTGCGTGCGTGCGTGCGCGCGCGCGCGAGTGTGTGTGTGTGTGTGTGTGTGTGTGTGTGTGTGTGTGTGTGTTTGTGTGTGTGTGTGCACAAAAGACCTAAAATGGGTGACTGTCTTTACCATGCTTATGGAAAATGGGTGTGTGTAAAATTCTGGGTGCCCAAGACACCCATTTTTTCTGAGGGTTGTGTCTGCATTGTCTTGGGGTAAAGATTCATAAAAAATAAAATTTAAAAAATCTGTTTTTTCTCATTTTGGCGTTAACACATGCACTTTTGTGCTTAACAGACACGCCTCTAGTATGTTTGAACTTGTCCCAGCAGTGTGTGTGTGTGTGTGCACAAAACCCCGAAAATGGGCGTGTGTGTGTGACATCACCCTTTTCAGCTATAAATAACTTCATAGCTTTCTTCTTCTTCTTCTCGAACGCCGTCACACTTGGAGTTTGGCTCTCAAAATGAAATCTGTGGTCTTCTGTAGCGCCTCCACAGGCCCGTACAGTTTCTCTTGTAGAGTGGCGGGCTTCGGCCATATCTCCTCCCTCAGCGGCTGGTGGTTCCCACAGTCCTGGAGGATGTGCTCTGCGGTCTGCTCTGCTTCTCCACAAGGGCACAGGGGAGATGGCACGAGGTGGAAGCGTCTGTGCAGGTGGAAATTGAGTCGGTTGTGCCCGGTCCTCAGACGAAAGATGGTCACCTGCTCTTGTCTGGACAGCTGATGGTAACTGTCTAGGGGCCGTTGTGGTGGTCTGTACACAGACTTAATGATGGTCTTCATCTCTGTGAAGCTGACTCCATTTTCATCTTGTTCTTTCTCTGACTTCATAGCTGATATGGGTCAACTGCGTCGGTGAGCCGAAGTGAAACGGAGAGATACAAAAGGAAGGGGGGGGGGGGGATTTTAGTTGTTTGAGGGAGTAAATTGTTTATGTTGCTACAAAATGAGGTTTGTTATTTGACGGTGTGGTTGTTTTGTTAAAAAAGTGTTGAGTTGTGTTGTACTTCCGGGGTGATGTGGAGGGAGGTCATGTCTAGTGACAAATTTGAGAGCCATGTATTCGTTCGCCAGCGACTTAGCCTATAATTATATTCGTGCGCCGGTTGCTATGAAGTGAAGTGATTGTATGAGTGCGCTGTGTGAGAGAGGACATAGGACACGCTTCTAAAAACAACAGTTTCTTAGTTTTAAACCTTGTACCGCGCCATAAACGCCGCGATTGCTTCTCAGTCTCAGCTGTCCTATAGTGTGGAATGTGGGACTTGGCCAACTGGATCCATCTGGTGCACTCCAAATGTGTATTTGTGAGTGGTTTGACGTGCAACTCGGTGCGCGCCTCTGAAATGACCTACTGATTCCAGGGATAATGAAAATCTTTCATTCATAAGAGAGCATTCAGCAGCTCTATAAAACCAAAAGTGATGACTCCCCCCCCCCCCCCCCAACCCCACAACCCCACCCAAACAATCATAACAAAATCAACCACAGGTATGTTTAGTGAGGTATTTGTTCACTGTGTGTTGTGTCATTGTGCTTGGCATTTTTCATGCAGGAGAAAGAAGGAATACACATTAAGTTGGAAAAAAATGACAACAATAAAATAAATGTGGAAAGAAGCATCAAATATTCCGTGAACTTTACCTTATTACAGACACCTAATTTTCTCGAGATAGTCCATGCTAAAATGAATGATTTGACGAGGACACCCGTTTTCACTGTAATGCCAGTTTTTGTGTGAGAGGCACCCATTTTATTGGTAGAAACCCATTTTTTCTCCACCCAGTGGCTCTGTTTCTAGAAAATGTCTATTTTATTTTAAGTTGTAGAGCGTAGTTATAAGGTGAGTTCTAAACATTCGCATCAACTCCAGAGCCCTAGAATAAATAGAAGTATGGGAACCCATTTTTACATAAAATGGTAGGTAACCCACTCTGAGGCTTTTGTCTCCATGTGTGTGTGTGTGAGTGTGTGTGTGTTTGCACTTTATACCAGTTAGTTTTATCCTGTTTCCATAATTCCTTCATATTACCAAGTGAGAGGAAAACAAATCTAGGAGAATTTGCAATCTACCATTTATACGATCGAATGTATTGTGATCTTAACGTTATGTAAGGACCTGCATTCATAATGTAAAGAGAATTTTATATATTTCATGAAATGTTAAAAAGAGTAAGTGTTCTTACCAAACCCTTTTTCTAATGTTACCCAAGTCAAGTTACGGCTTAGAAAGTAATAGGAAAGAAAAACACCGGGTTCTCATGGTCTAGGAAATCGAAATCGCATTACTAGAAAATTAATGTCATTGGTGACGAACGTGCCCCAAGTGCCTAACAGCAACAGTATAAGGAACATGATAATGTTGATATTAACATATAATACAAGCAAGCAACAGGTAGGAAACAGAAAACAAACTTACGTCAACTGACAGGTTTTGAATGAACCTAATTCTGTGCACGTTCAACAAATCACGTAGCTGATGCCTTGATAGTGTGAAGTAAAACACGACGTATATCTTCAAAGAAATTTGTTGTCTTTGACTAAACTTTTAAGGTAGTTTTGCTTTTAGCTTTTGTGGCTCGTAACGACAAGGACTAAAATCTGTAGGACAGACACATTTAGCTGAATTAATCATATAAAATTGCGCTTTAAAGCTTTTAATTTCGAGATATTCAAATGCTATGCCACAAAGATGGTTTGTGAAATATTTGATAATTTTCATATCAACACTGAATCATACTACAAACATACATAATAAAATAGTTCAAATTTGAATGCATACCTTAACCCTTTTAACCACACGTTTTACCAAACGTTGGAGGTGTTCCTTAACGGCTGTGTATTAGCTAGAGATCGACTAGGATAATTTAAGGGTAGTGCCAGAAAAGCTTGGCGCCTTCAGGCGCCAAAGTTGTCCTTACCCTTGAATTATCATGGTCAGTCCACCTCCTGCTATAGGGCGTTGGGGCTAAATGGGTTAAATTAAATGTCAATCACCGCCCATAACGTGTCGTGATGATTTATTTTGCATATTTCTAAGACATTCCCGTTCCGTGGGTGATACGATCGAAATTGTAATGACGAAAAATCACTCTAGACAAAAACACCTGACTTGAATTTACTATTTCTTTCTATACCGGATGCCAAAGGACCATGTCCGTCCAAGAAACATGGATACAAAGAAGGGGCAGCAAGAGGCATAGATCCTCATGAACCCCCGCATTGCGGGGGCTCATGGGGATCTATGTCTCTTGCAGTTGGGGTTGGATTTGATTTTCTCCGTAGTGTAAGGGTTAAATAGCTGGTTAGGTATTGCATACTGTCTTGTCCCTATGATTTATAAGATACTGATAATTCAGTCTTCTGGCGCTGCCTTCGAAACTGAAACAGCGCCTGTTAGTAGCACAGCCGCCGCCGCCCTCACCAGCAGCAGATAATTGACAAAGTTCATTAGCACCAGAAGTACTAAGTTAGTTAGTGCATTCACGAATACCGTTGCACGCTTGGACAGTAGCGTATAAGTAGGCCGCATTTTATTCACACACTTTAACTAGATGAGTCCCTCCATCTTAGGACGCAAATGAGCAGACCTCAACAAGCAAAAGGTAATGATTTTCATCAGTCCCTGCAGCCTGCATGGACATGAAAATCTGTACCTCTTGCAGAGGAAGAGGGCTGAATGAGAGATTGTTAATCTCACCCGTCAACAGGCATAGATTTTCATGAGCCACGGCAGTCTACTGGGGCTCATGAAAGTCTTTGCCTCTGGCATATAGAAGGGGGTGATTCAGAGACCGTTAGTCTATTATCTAGTCTTAGCGCCGCGCAATATCTGACACGTGGAAATCGAAGGCAAGATGCCAAAAGGTGTTCAAGCCTCAGCTAGAAAGACAAGCCGTGTGTGCATCTGTCAAGTGTGTGTGTGTGTGTGGATGGATAGGGGGGGGGGGTGAGAATGGGGGGGGGGGGGGGGGGCGGGTTACCGGGACGTTAAGTGGTGTAACTAACTGCCCAATCACCCTTGCAGCTCCACTACCAAATTCGCTTACAGTTTAACCCCGTCACTGTCGGTGGACGCAGATTGTGTTTTTGAAATCATTGGTCATTCAGCGTCAAAGGTCTCCAGCTATGGAAAGAACATGGATGCAAGGTGTTTTCACTAAGAGGCATTGATCCTCATGAACCCCCGTAACTGCGGGGACTCATGAGGATCTATGGTCTCTTGCAGTTGGTTGTGTTCAATTTTCCTCAACAGGAAAGGGGTTAACCCTTTAACTGCCGATGATCATCAATGAAATCTTTAACGGCGTCACAGACTTACAAAACCGATAATAGCTTGCTCCGTGAATATAGCAGATATAAACTGAGGGAAGCAAGAGGCATAGATCTTCATGAGCCCCCGCTACTGCGAGGGCTCATGAGGATCTATGCCTCTTGAAGCTGGCTGGTGTTCGCCGTGTTCCGGTAGCGAATGGTTCAAAATCGTAGTCAACTCATTAGCCAAATACTAACCACATTAACACCTCGCTCGAAATGCCTAGACCATGATAGATTATTGACACTGCCTGCCAATCTAATCAGGCGCCACACTTCAGTTTGTATGGTCCATCTCACTCCCCCAGCCTGACGCTGGAAAGGCTTGAATCTAGTCAGCACCATCTTTGATTTATCATCTAAAAAATTGGGCCGTGGCCTGAGAGCGTGTGAAACAGTCAGTTATTTGTGCGCATCAGGAAGCAGATACCTGCAGTAACTGCGGGCTGATTACCGACTTAGCAGCATTCAGTATACCGCATGGTCTGAAGATAGCAGGTGCGTTTCTTCTTCTGCCAGTCATAACTAAACCCTTTCACTGCCACGACAGAAGGAACAACACCCAGAAGCAAGAGGCAAAGATCTTCATGAGCCCCCGCATTCGCGGGGTTCATAAAGATCTATACCTCTTGCTGAGCTCGTTCAAACTGTGTGCCCCAAAAGACGGCAGCGTGGGTTGGTGATAATTCATGTCTTTTTGCATATGGACATCTCTAGCTGAGGGATTGTTCTGTTCTTCTTGTCTGTCCAGATGCAAAACACGGTTCAGTTGCAAGAGTGAGCTTCGTCCTTAGCCAGCCACTAAGCAAGGTGCTCCGCTATAGCGGAGCACCTTGCTTAGTGGCTGACTCAGGACTAATGTCACACATGCAGTTGAATCGAGGACTTTAGGCATATACACTACAGGTTATATACCGCTAAGATACTCGACCTGATCCGCAACCCACTTTTCATGCACAATAGTCTTTTTCGCATAACTACAGTATACTGGCTTTAGCTTAGGTACTATCATAGCAGACTAAAGGCATTTAAGTAATCTGGGAGAACTGCACACGTCCTCGTGGGTCCTTGTAAGCTTCAGGGAGTCACGAGGACGTCGGTATTTGTCTTGCTGCTGGCATTCGGTGGGTAATTTAGGCATACACGTGGATGTGACCAAACATTACAGAGTTTGATTTGTGATACCCAGTCTTTGCAAATACTTGAACCATGCAATGCCCAAAGCCAGTAGGCTCATTATTGAAAAGCGAGATTTTCAATACATCACACATAAAAGGTCGCTTTTAAGAAAACTGGACATACGGACTTTTGCAATTGCGGGGCAAATTTATATCTCCGTCCTAGCAGCACCTTACATAACGTTGAAACCAAACACACCCACCTACTTTATCATTCACGATAATTACACAGCAATAGTACCAGATGACGAAATTGAGAATAAATGAATTTTATTTAATGTCTCTTCACATCTTGGTGTTTTTAGACACACACACGCACACACGCACACACACACACACGCGCACACAGGCGCGCGCGCACTCTCTCTCTCTCTCTCTCTCTCTCTCTCTCTCTCTCTCTCTCTCTCTCTCTCTCTCTCTTTAAATTTGAAACTTAACTCATTCAGCACCGACACACCACAGCAAGACATAGATTGAGCAATGCCCGCTTGATAGTTCAAGACCCTTGAACTATCATGCGCGATCTGTCTCTGGAATTGTAATACAATCCTTCAGAGGGCAACTTCAAAATTTGGGGATTTCGGTCCTTGGTGTTGAATGTGTTAATAATCTAAACTATACACGCATTACAAAAGTTTACCTATTGGAGACTCACGTATTAATTTAACAATAGTTGTTGCTATAATAGTATGGAAAATATAATTGATGTTAGATTATACATATTTATAGCATTATGTCTGAACAAATGTGTTGCAGTTGGGCATTCGAGTATTATCATAACGAAAACGTTCTGCAAAAGGTTGCCGGGCCTGTGGCCGACTTCGACCCAAAAGATTTGAGCACACTTGGTCACTTTCTGATATTTTGCCTTTTATACGAGGCTCATTTCTCAGTACTCTTACGCACAAAATGTAAATCATAAGGGTGATTTGGTCTGGAATTTGAGATCTCTGCCTACAGACGTAAGCTCTAAAGTCACAGACTGGCACACGCAATTATCGGTATGCTGTTCTGTGATTTTGGACCTTACGGCCTGCGGCCGTAAGGCGCAAAATTACAGAACAGCACAGTTAATACAGTCTGGCAAAGGAGTGTGAGAAAGAAGCAGCATTTACCTGTTGCCTGAAGCGTGTGCTGCTATATCTGTACATATGAGAAGTAGCAGGAATGCCACATAATTGTGCCACCGACATTTCGAAAAGTTCACTATACAGGCTTCAGGAAAGCCAGAATAAAAAGACCGAAACTGAAAGTAAAAAACTAGCTGCAAACTTCAGCCATCTACCACAGGCATAGAACCTCATAGATCCTCGTGATCCTCTCGTATCCTCAGAATTCTTTAGATCCTCTATGCCTTTTGTTGGTAACATTTGCGATTGTTTCTCGCCTGTGTTAGAAATCATCTTCGGTCTGCGTCCGACTATGAGTGCTGATGTCATTATTCAAGAGAAACGCGATTGCTCTCGTTCAAGACGATATTTGACGTTGAAAACCGGGGGTGCGTGGGTGTAGGGGTGGGGGTGGGGGTTGGGGTAGGCGGACTGAGACGGATGCATAGGGTTGGGTGGAGAGACGCCGCCGCGTAAAATATCTGTCGGTTGGGTTGCATATGCTAGCTTAGCGCGCAAATTTCTTGCTTAGCGCTAAGTTCACAAGCTTAGCTGAAAATGTGCGTTGCATGAGCGTGCTTATCTGCTGGAGCGAGCTTAGTGGCATGCTTAATTCTAAGGACGGTCCCCCCCGTGCGTAGCGGCGTGCTTAGCTGAGGAAGAGTTCTTAGCTGCCGCGTTAACGCGAGAACGGAAATGTGAATTCACTCTCTTAAACCTTGTGGCAGAAACAGCCTTCCATCTAGGATAGAGAAGGAGGAACACGAAATGTACTTGGGAACGCACGGACCCCCACCCAGCCTCGTCTCACGGACATCTGGGAATTATCGGTGAGGAGTCTGCATAACTGATTTCAACTGACCCTGCACACCGATGGGTATAACCCAACACCAGCCGTTGTCAGAGAAACATAGATCCTCATTCCATGGGAGCCTACTACACGGTAGTCCTTAACTAATGTACATCTACATTAGACTTGAGACATAGATCCTCATACTATGGGAGCCTACACGGTACTCCTTAACTAATGTACGTCTACATTAGACTGACAAGCAGGGTTGCCTGCACGAAGAATTTGCCATTCTTTCTCTCTTGACTTCTTGTTTTCCATCGCCGCCATTTCACCGGCGTTTTGTCTACTGAAGTTCGTTTCCGTTAGGTCAGAAGAAGCGAAAACCGTGCGTTTTTATTGGCCGATTTCTACAATCTATGATGACGTAGGGGAGAACCCCACCATAAGCTATAAATAACCTATCCCCGCTCGCTAAGTACTCGTTCGGAGCTACGCACATCGCTAAGTCGCTCCATGCAACAGAAAACACTCGCGCACTAAGCAAGAGCTTTACTAAGCAAGAAAGACCTTAAGTCAGCGAGCTTAACACACTATATTTAAGCACGCTACATGCAACCCACTGAACTATATGTCCGAAGAGGCGGTCCACAAAGTCCACGTGTACTAAACAAGTAATAACCTCTAGGGCTGATGATTTTCTGCTCAAGCGTCTGCATACATACAGTAGCTACACACATACGGTGTCTCTGACGTCTGGGGAAAAGAAAATACCAACCAATTATTAACAGAACTAGTATAATCTATGATCCTGGCAATTACCGATGCCTTATGCCGCATTCCAAACGCGGACCCATGTATGGCATCCCTCTACAAGAAAAGCACTGGCGTAAATAGGCGCAGAAAAAGACATAGATCCTCATGAGCCCCGGCGAATGCGGGGGGTCATGAGGATCTATGCCTCTTGCATTTCGGTGGGATTTTTTATCGTTTATCTTTTTTATCTCCCGCCCCTCGGAGCAATATTTGGATGAAGTAGATCATGGTATCGGTGCCAGCATGACGCATTCGCAAGACGTCACCAAAGTAAAAGATTAGATAGTGTCAAATCCAACGGATAATGCAAGGCTTACGTGCGTTTTTATTTGCTGTCGGATACACCCCATGTGCCAATAAGTGTTTGACACACTGGGTGCGAAAAGGCAACGGCAGTAAAAAAAAAAAAAAAAAAAAAAAAAGAGCTATCAAAATTCGGTTACAACAATACCGAAAGTCGGAACCTGTGGGAGTCGTTAGCGCGCATGCGCACGTCAATCCAGATTCAAACTTAATGTCCAGTTTGAATGCGCCTGTGTGATTATAATATTCACGTGAGAACAGAGAAACGTTTCTGAATAAAAAAGAAAAAAATGGGGTCTCTACAGACATCGAATACACAACTGGACACAACGTTTGATTAATCCTTTAACTGTCGGGGCAAGGCGAACGCCACCCATCTGCAAGAGACATAAACCCTCATGAGCCCCCGCAGTCGCAGGGGCTCATGAGGATTTATGTCTCTTGTTAGTCCTGTGGTCTTCAATACTCTTTCGGTCACATTTACTTCCGTGTCTTTTCACGCGAAAGTCGGTCAGTGTACAGTGGCTTCAGACGCGCAGTTTGTGATCACTGGCAACGAAGGGGTTAACTTGGTATTACGGGCTTGAATGGTTTAGACGTGGGCACAACCTTTTTAAAAAATATAATTCACGAAAAAAAATCAACATTTTCTCCAGACAGACTTTACCGTGACCTTCTCTGTACGTTCAGCGCGCGCGCGAGAGAGAGAGAGAGAGAGAGAGAGAGGGAGAGTAAGAGACAGACAGACAGACAGACAGAGCAACCATTTCAGGGTGTTGTTTTTTTTCCTTTGGCAATTTTCTGAGCTCCTAGTCCCTCCTAGTAAACTCAAACACGCTTTTTAAAAATCGTTATCACAGAGGTGAATACATCACTTACTCTTATACCATAAGTAATGGTCAACAAAGAAAAAAGAGATGATACATGTAACGCAGACCGACCGGACTTATTTGGTGTTAGAGAGAGAGATACAGACAGACAGACGGACAGACAAAGGGACAGACAGAAAGAGAGAGAGAGAGAGAGAGAGAGAGAGAGAGAGAGAGAGAGAGAGAGAGAGCGTTTCAATCGAACACGATTACCGCTGATCCAAAACGTCAAAATGATAATAATAAGGCATAAGGGGTAATCTTCCTAGCGCCATATTGAAATCGTTAAAATGCGCGTCCGGAAAACTGCATTCTGTAATTGGCACACGGAAGCAGGAAGTTTTCAAAACACACACACACACACACACACACACACACACACACACACACACACACACACACACACACACACACACACACACACACACGCACACACACACACACACACACCTTTCGCAAACTCCGCATGTATTTTAATGGAACATGTTTTATGTCTTGTTCACGAAGATTGCGTAAGAGATTTCAACCCAGAAACTCCGCTGCCTCTGATTAACCCCTTCGAAGCTGATTTTTTAAAAAAAAACTAACATCACCTGACTGCAAGAGGCATGGATTCTCATGAGCCTTCGCGACCGCGGAGGATCATGAAAATCCTTTCCTCTGGCTAATTTCAATTTGCATCAGTTATGTCAAGCAGAGGAGATTACCGGGGGATCAGTCTTCTTGCAGCCTCAGGGCTGAAGGCATGGCTGCTGGCCATGAAAGGGTTGATCTTATAATATGTTATTACAGACGCTTCACTGACTAAAGAAAAAAGTAACGCTGAGAAGATGAGAGGGCAGATATTTTCTGACTGACGCTGGATGTTATGACAAGGCACCGACACCCATACACACAGCCATGTGGGGATTGTAGCGAGAATAACAATTTTTGTGATTTTTGGACCGTTGAAAATGCCATAAATCCTTTTAAAAAAATTCTTCGTTCGATCTTAAAACCTATCGGGCACAGTGAGCGCGACCTTTTGCAAGGCAATAAAGGGACCCTCTCCAGACAACATCTCTTACATAAAGTGTTGGGATGTCTTACGATAACGATGTACGAAAGCAAATTAGATTAACTCTTTGGCTGTGGCAGTGTGTTTGGTCGAGGGGATTCCTGCAGGAATCAACTCGACCAAACACACTGCCCACAGCCAAAGGGCCATCTTTTTGGTTTTATTAAAGTTGAATTTGTAAAAGACTGTAATGCTCTTTTTTCTCTAATCCCAGTACGGCAAGGCAGGCTCGGCTGTGTCGTGCCCGCTGCGGCTTTCGTCGGCCCGAAGACCGTTTGCTACTGTGGATGTTCCCCAATAGGCTAAAGTACAGTGACGACACCTCTGCTGCGAGTGCCTACTCACGTAGCTTGTGAAAAGATGGATTAGGAAGGTTAGCTTTGAGAACACCTAATATTGGCGAATTTTCAGTTAGCGCTCAAATCTAGAGATATAAATACTGAGCGGTCTAAAGCTCCATTATCATAATGACTGAGTTAAACCCTTATTTATAACTTTTTGACTCTCCATTTTCCATGTCCCCGGCACAGAGTAAATACCATTGGAAGTTACCCCTAAATCATTATTATTTAAACAACCACAATTTTATGAAAATCAAAAATAATACTTAAGGGGTTAACTCAGTCATTGTGTTCCCCCCCTCCGCCCCCCATGCTGGTAACCCTGGAGCTATCACATACACAAACACCTCATGTCTACGCTTGTCTGAAAGACATCCACCTCTATTCAGATATACCATAAATGCGCTGCAATTATTCACATTTTCATGTCCGGACTAGATTGCTCTATAAAACCGAAATCTCATATGGCCACCCGTCACGATATGTACCACACTTCAATCCGTATTCACGAAAACCTTCTGGCCTTTTCATTTTATGTAAAATCACAGACAACCCCACCCCTTTTTCACAAAGAGAGGCCCATGCTTATGTCAACATTACAAGCACTGATGAACCTGACTCGGGGTGTTTAATGTTGACTGTTATTATTTAATACACTGGAGAAACTACATGGCTGTGTTTACAAAGCACTTGAGAAGCTGCATGACTGTTTATACAGCACTCGAGGTGCTGGGCCTGACTGTTATTAGATACCACTCGAGAAACTGCTGACTGTGTTTGCACCTGAGAAAACTGCTTGATCATGACCACATTCATATTCTGCACTCGAAATCAGGCATAAACAAACCAGTTTGAACAGGAACAGGACTGTTGGCGTGCCTTGGAACTAATGCGTGTTAAGATATTTTCTAGTATAAAACCAAACCCCAGAGCTAGGTACAGTCAATCATGACAAAATTTTCTGGAAGAGGCAGCGGCTCAGCACACAGACACACACAAAACTACATCCGAGAGCAATACATACACCTGTTTGGCTTCGACATGTGGTCTTTGGTACAAAGTTAGGTGGCCACGAAAATTTTTCATCTACAACTGAGCTGTCAAGGGTTGATGACCCTTCTGATGAGACTAATTAAGTCGAAACAGCTCCTCGTTTCAAAGGTAAGTGCTTTTTTATTTCACTTATTATTAAAAATATATTTTATTATAAAATGAACACAGATGAACTGCTATTATTAAATGATATTGGCGCTGTAGAAAACATAGACTTAGATTCGAAGCGGGAACGACTTTTATCTGTAGTGATTTCTGGTCATTCCAAAACTTATCTCGGAAAGCAATATTCAACCGAAGATATACAATCCCTCACGGCTGCTGATTTATTTAAACTTCATTTTAAATATGAACAACACATGGCTTCACTAATGACCCGTGATTTGAGCAAATCAATTGTCTGCTTATATTCAAAAGCTGTGAGTTATGCCCTTCCTGTAGACATTGAAAATCTCACAAATGACCTCGAGAGTAACCCCATTGTAACGAGTGCAATTGGTAAATTAGCTTGCCTTTTATTCTACAGGTTCGGTAATTTGCTTGCTCCACTGGTAACATTAATTGTAACTAGCAGCCATATCGATTTTACAAAATTAAATTTTTTTGTTGATAAAAATGGACGACCAACAGACGACCCCCCAAACGACCCCACAGATGAACACTGTACCGGACCCTGTCCAGACTCCGATTCACACAGTGACAAAAATTAAAAGTCCAGGCCGCGTTCAGTCTGGTAAACGTTTAGCCGAATGGAACAAGCAGAAAAAGTTACAGCTACAGGCGCTAACAGAAAAGGCTCATGTAAATGACCCGCCGTCAACACCGTTGGGACCGTTAGGACTGTCAGGACTTTCAACACCCCTGTCACACACACATCAAAGTGAAAGACCTTCAACCCAGTCTAATTCTGAAACAGCAAAATATGTAGTTGCCGCATTTGTTGTCGGATCTGGTTTTGTAGCTTACCAATTATACAAAAAATACAAGCCGCACACTCGTACAGTGACCAAAAAATTAAACACTCCATCATCAAAAACAGAAGTCTCCACATTACCAACAATACCCAAAGTTGTCGACCCATTTCATATGCAGTAATAAATTTATTATTTTAATTTTTTCTTGCCTAAGAAATGAATGACTCAAAGAATTTAATGAATCTTGTGTATCACTCTGCAGTAATCAGTGCATTAGCAGTAGCGTTTTCTATGCTGGGAAAAAATCTACTCAAAATGAAATCAGCAGACCTCAGTAGACTCGATTTTGAAGACAGCGCTAAGCTAATTGTAGTTGTAACAGCGTCAATCGCCACGAAAGACCTTCTTGTTAAACAAGGAATTATTCCCGAAAATATATCTATGTAAATAAAATAAATATGGCGACGATAGCTATTATGGTGGAAGGAGCGATGGTCAACGCCCTCGCGTTTAGCGGCTCTAATTATCTCTTTTCTAAAATGGGTAGAGAAGAATCTGCACAAGAAATAAAACGACACAATGAAGCGTCAGAAAAATTAGCACAGGCAGAACAGGCGTATGAAAAACAAAGAATTGAAAAACTTGATTTTATCAATGACAGACTTAGATTAGAGAATCACGCACAACATACGTTTTCAAATACAGACGAAGCAATCAGGGAATATTTTTTAGTCACAGGTGAAGACATGTCTATACCGAAACCAAAACTAAGTGACTACTATCAACTAAGCCCAGAACAAAGAAACGGGGAGATAATCTTTGTTCTAGTGGGAATGATATTTGTTTATTTTACTGGAGTTTTCATTGCTAGAAAAAATGGCAGCCGAAAATAAACTATCGAAAATATATTACTCACCATCAGGGTATTATAAAGGAGCAACCGCTATTCAGAAATTACATGCCGCTGTGGGCGGAGATATAACACTCAATCAAGTCAAGCAATGGTTACAGAGACAAGCAATTTGGCAGATATATCTCCCTGCTCCAAGAAAGATAACAAGACCCCATTTTGAGAACACAACACCTAATGACACGCACCAAATGGACCTCCTGTTTCTTCCACATGACACAATAAGAAAGAAACGATACAAGTATGCACTGACTGTCGTAGACATAGCTTCAAGGTACAAAGACGCTGAACCCATATCTGACAAAACAGCCAGTACAGTTGCTACTGCTTTATCAAAAATATATAGTCGAGGTCCTTTAAGATACCCCAGACTAGTGCAAGTTGATGATGGATCAGAATTCAAAGGTGCTGTTAATCAGTTATTTGCGAAGCATGGCGTACTGGTCAGACGTGGCATTCCAGGTGTGCACAGATCACAGGCAATTGTAGAGAACTTTAACAAACAGTTATCAGAAAGACTTTTCAGTTACCAGTATTCAAAGGAACTCATGCATGACACCCGTAACACTGAGTGGGTAAAGAGATTACCATCTGTGATAAAAGCAATGAACAATGAAGGACACCCTAAGCCTGCTGATGCTATTAAATTGAAAACAATTACAGAGCCAAAAACAATGTCAGCACAGGCACCCGACACAAGTTTATTTATTAAACAGGTAAGATATTTATATCAACCAGGTGAAGCTGAAAATGACATAAAGCGCAGGGCGACAGACCCCATCTGGTCAACATCCGTTCATAATATAAAAAAAATAATCCCTGGTCCTGATGCAACAATATATTACCTGTTCGACCCTGCACCCCAGAGGGCATTTGTCAGAGAAGAATTACAGATTATTCCCCCAGACACCGTTACTCATTTCAGTAACTAAGTCATCAATTAATTCATCAACCAGTTCATCACAAATGTCTTCAGATAACTTGAGCCTGTAATGTCCAGGTGCATAAGCTTTTTCCTTAGTGTGAAACACTCTTTTCGTGTCTCCAACTGCAAGTGATTTCTTATGTGTTTGAATTATTTCAAGATTATGTTTGTTTGATCTCAGTGACTTGTTTGGATAATCAGGCATTAATGCACCATCTAACACTTGCTTGTAATGTTCATGACGTATGTCTTTATTTTTTATTGCTGTTTTTTTTATTCCTTTGGCTTTCGACTGACTTCCCTTCTGGTGCAGTATAGAATACATTTTGGATCTCAGTCCAACATACTCAACTATTGGCACACCATTTAGTTCATCCTTAAACTTACCAGGCACTTTCTTGTTTTGTGTGCTGAACAGCGGGTGGTCTTTAGGATAGTCAGACGTGTCATACATGTGTAGTTCTGTTTTCATGTCTTCATAAAAGTCTTCAGTACACACATCAATGATCATAGAGTCAGTGTCAGTGTATAACAGACGGCAGTCAGGATACTTTAATTTGAAGTAATCATAATAAAATTCAAGCATCACCAGTTTTGACAACTCCAGAATTGCCATACCAATGAATACTGGCTTGTCCAGTTTGACAATCTTTTTTTTGAGTGACACAGCATACAATGATGAATGAAATTCTTTATACCCTGTGTACTGTGGCTTGCCTGTAAGTTTAATTGCACCTGATTCAGTTGTTACTAGTCTCACATCTTTTCTGTGATGAGGATTTTCCATTGTCTTGCCAAAACAGGCATTGTTCATAAGCTTAAAGAAGTCTTTGTCAAATGCAGTGTTGCCGTCTCTGGCACGAAGGGTTGTGTTCTTCATTATGTAATCTTTCATGAAAGCACTCTGATCAAATTGAATACCTCTGTGAACTTTCTTTAGTACTAACCCATGTCTGATGTAAAACTGCAACAAGCGGTAGTGACAAACGTAATTGAATTTGTCATTTAGATTCGGCACAAGTTTAGTGTCTTCTTTTTTCCCCGTCATACTCATTTTCTCAACTGCTAATGGATAATCATTGTGGTAATCATGTAGATGGTGTGGGTACTCTAGGTCTACTTCAAAGATCCAACCCTTCGCATCGTTTCGGTCAAGATTCATAATATTGTTTGTTAACCCTGACTCTGTTACATCATACTGTGACAAATCATACAGACAAAAGTTTTTCAAGGGCAATAATTCACACATCGCGAACCCATAAAGGTTATTAGCGTCAAGGTACGTAATGAATGACCTTGACCTTGAGGGGTCAAACCCAAGGTCACCATGACCGTCCAGATATTTGTTGTTGGCTCTGGCGTAATTGTTCGCTGCAATACTAATGCCTCCTCTCAATCCACGTTCCACCATTTCACCCATCGTACGATCAGACAACAGGTCTATAGATATCTTACTGGATTTCAAAAATGCATCCCATGTCATGCCAGGACTAGTAATGTAACAAGCAGGGTCAAGTTTGTAGTGTAACAACCCCTTTTCACGGTAACTTTCAAATACATCTGCTAGCAAACAAACGTCAGCTTTCAAGTACTGGTCGTGATAGTCACCAATCGTCTGACACCCTAACTTCCCCCACGCATCAAGAGCATGCTGGTATTCAGAGTCAGAAATACCTTTTCCAGTTAGTGTAGAATAAAATTTCTCTTTTGGTGGCAGTCTTGTTTCTTCAAACAAAACCCAATGATCAATGTACTCGTACGGATAGACACCTTTCTTAATCAAGTCTGGCTCAAAATATTTACTTGTTATTGGATACTCAGTCAGTCCTTCTGCCAGACTAGCCAATCCTAAAGACAAATGTTGCATGGAGTCATAAAATGCTAATTTATCTAACCTAAAAGTCAAGTATTTTTCAGTTGTCTGGGCAATACAACTTATGTTTTTGTACGACTCGTCTACAGCCTGCATGATAATGTGTGAATCATACCCTTTGAGATTGTGAAAAAAGATTGGTAACTTGTATGTCTTAGGATCTATTTTTAATAATAAGTTACAATTGCTATGTGCAGCACCCCTGTAACGTCCAGTTATGTGATCGTGGTCACAAACTTTATCACCCCCTAAAGGCTGTTCACAAATCCAACACGTCTCAGCTGTATCAAATTTCAGTTTGTCTTCTTCTGTCATTACCAAAGGCATCTGACATGTTGTGGGATACTGTACTACCTGACTATACAGATGTCTCATTTCTGTTAAAAACAGACAAGCTGCATTTTCACCTCTGTAGATAACAGGCTCTGAATGAAGACCGTCTGACCTAACAATAATGTATCCAAAAGAACACACCACTTGGTCACTCAACTTTATAGTCTTTGGTAATGACTCTGGAACAAAACCTTCATATTGAACAACTAATGATTCAAAATCTGCATACACTACAAATGGCAGCTTTTGTTGATTCCCATAGTTCTTAAAATACACTTGACTACCAGGATCTGGATACTTAAGTACAGTTTGTATGTCATCAGGTGATCTGCAGTGTAAAACATGTTTGTGCGCTAGTAAAATAGAAGAGAATCTCTGTAAACATCTCTTGCACACTTCCTGTTTCCCATTGTGTTTCGTTGTATGTGCATGAATTAGACGTGACATATTCCTGATAATTGTGTAGTGAAAGTTATTGTCATCGCCGATTAGCAACATGTCAACATGTTTATCTTCTGACTGACCGTAGGTTGGAGCCAGAGGTGATACTCTAATTGGCTGTAACTTATTCTCAGATTCATTATCCCACACAAACACATTCACAGATATACCAGGATTTAGTTTTTCAAACAAGTCTATGTCCTCTATTTTAACAGGGAACTCAATGCCACTAAAGTTGAGTTCATTTACAAATTTGATGTAGTTAGATACGCGATCAGGTCTTGACCTCACAAAGTGTAGTTTAGCAAGCACACACCACATGAAACAGAAATTGTCTTTGTTCTGTATGTTAACAACTGCCTTTTTGTTTGCAACCTCAGTTGGCAGTGGTATCCATGCTTTACCTAGTATAGGATGATACCTTGACTGCTTTAGTTGCAGTTCATGTACATGTCCTTCGTGCCAACCAGACCCCTTCATTTTTGCACTGTCAATCGCCTGGAGAAAGTCTGGTAATAGTCTGTCTCTAAACACGTTCTCTACCTCCGGTTCTCTTCTTGTGTTAACTGTGTGTTGTCTTGTTGATATGTACGATACAATCACTTCACCGTCCACCCTAGTGAATTCAATTTTAGCAACAATCTGAATCTTCACACTGCCTGTGATAAGATTTTGTTGTATGACAGAAAAAGAGTTTTCTATTGATTCATAGACGTTATTAGTATTGGATATGGGTAAGTTTGTTGTGTGAAACACGTTTCTTAAACCAGATGAGCCAGGGTTTGATGGGCCAGGGCTTTGTGAATTGTCCGTCATTTTTATTTGACCGACAAAATAATAAAATAAAAAATATTAACGTTAACTCTGCTGGCTCACCTTGTGTAATACCACTTTATTAACTGTAACACTGTCAATATAAACATTTAGTTTGCGCAGTTGTTTAAATATGCTATAACAAACGTCTCCTAACCAATCATAGTTGGTATCATTAACTTTAAAGGTAGGTGTCTTTAAATCAACTGTCATGCACTCCACATCTGGATGCTCATCGACATAATCCAAAGTCACACTATATGTAGCATATATTTCTGATGGTGCTGAAAGGCTTATGTAAGTCTGTTTGGGTGATATTAAGTCAGTAAAGTGCATAACATCTTTGAAAAGGTGTGTGAGATCAAGCACCTGTATGATTTGTCCGTCTGTCATTTTTATTGGACAAACAAATGTATAAATTAATTTACATCAATTTACTAACCCATACCCTGTTGGCTGATCTGTCTTTAAAATGAGCTTTAGATGCTTAGTTGATTTCAGTTTATTTTTTACATCATCCCGTTCATGCTTATTTGGGATGACGTCGTTCTCTCTGAGACAGTCTTCAAAGCTGTCACGATCCTTACAGTAAAACAAACAGATAAACTTTAACTGTTCTCGAAAATCTTTCAGTACAGCATTATATTTCTGAGTGAGAATCCATACACTGACATTTGCGTGTCTGCCACTGAAGGCAAGTTCTGCTAGAGTGTTTCTCTTTTTGACAATGTCTTTCTCTGCTGAACAGTCATCAACAATAAACAAAGTTGGCTGTCCTTCAAATTGCATGTAAAAATATTGTAGGTAGTCATTCAGTTTTTTCTCAGGGTCGACTAAGTATATGTTGCTGTCAGTCCAAATGAATAAACGGTTGTGATAAGCTTTGTTGTGTTTGATTGTAGGACAAAATATTACAATGTTTTCAAAGTGGTGTATGTATCTTGTTTGTAATAAGTCAAGTACGAATTGAGTTTTCCCACACCCTGTGGCACCAAAAAATAAGCCACAGTGTGGATCGAGTGTCATTAAGCTACGGTTCATTTTAATACACAATATAATTTTAATATATGTGTCCACTCAGTCTGCTTTCTGCAATATTGAGTTGTGCATCATATATCAGGTACAAATATATGTTTATGGCTGCAGCAGTTTCAACCTTCTTTTGTATCTGAATTGTTATTCCGTCACTACCGTTCTCGACAGTTCGTCCTGACCCATGAAGATAATCGTCATCTGTACTACGAAGGTCTAGCCACAGTGCATACTTGTTTGTAAGATATTGTCCGATCCTAACATCATACAGATGTAGATCTTTGCACGCAATGTTTGCTGGTTTATCTCTAATCCTTCCACCTGCAAAATACTTTGTGGTTTCGTCATAGTGCTGGTATGGTAACATTCCTGAAGCGTACACTTGATTAGGACGGCCTTCAATTGTGCAGGACAAATGTGTAATCTTAGGATTGTAGAATTTTTCTGAATCCCGTTTATATGGACTCACCGGTTCAACAAACAACATAAGAATACCTTTCAGTGACCTAGCTGGTGTGTTTAAGTTTATGTTCCACATTGGGTCGCTTTTGTCTTTGGGTATTAAACTATGTCTAATCACCCTGTCATAATAAATTGGAAGTCTTGACTGGTACTGATTTTGAATGAGTCTGGCTAGATCAGTGTGTGTGACAATTTCATATTCCAAGGAAATGTTAGAGATCTTGTATGTTGCATCTGTGGCAGATGATTTTATAACTTTGGAGTAGTCATTGAAGGTTAGTTCAAAACTCAGACGGTCATTCAGTGCCCCTTGATAATAAGGCAAATGAGCTGTGAGGATTTCAAACTCAAGTGGAATGTAAAATCTGGTTCCATATGTTTCTGCTAATATAACGTCCTGGGCTGCTGACGTTGATTTATCTCCAGCATTGATTCGAAGTTTACAAACATTATCTGGCTGTATGCCTTGATAAATACGGTCTTCTCGTTCTTCTCTTGTGAGCCAAAGGTCTTTGTAACAGTAGAACACATCTGAGTCGTCAAGACTAAACACTTCCTGTCCTTCAAGTTTTACTTTAATAGTTCTAACAATTGCTCTGCCAAGATTGTTAACCAGTGTTCTGTTTACGTCTGCGTCTGATGATAGTTCAATATTAAATGCTAGGCGTGCAGTGCCAGGAACAATAACGTCACTGGGACCTAGGTTTGGAAACTTGACTGTAAGTGTTTGGTTCTGGTCTATGGTACTTGGATTGTTTGTGATGACGATTGATTGTCTTATGCCCTTAACACCCAGAGGCTCACGTAGTTTTCTGTATGGGTCTAACTTTGATCCGTAAGACTGTGTCATTTTTATTATGCACAATAAAAAATAATAAATTAATAAAACAATGGCAGCGGGAGGATTTAATCATGAAGATTTTGAAATGGATGACACGTATGATTTTGGTAATACAACAGATATGACAGATATGACAGATATGACTGGTACAAGAAATATTTACAGTTTACGTCACGAACTTTTAGAAACCAAAGTGAACTCATTTTATGATCATGTTGGTGGCCGCCCAGACAACGTAGACCCTAATCAGTTTGAACTTGATGGCAAGGGTCATTTATATTTAAACACTGTTGACAAAGGAAAAGTACTATTGACTAACAAAAAAGACCCTAGTAGGTTTAGGGCTCTAAGTACAATAAAAAATGAAGGTGGTGTTGATGCCTTGCGTCAACTTGGTATTGGTGGGTCTCCTGTCACGCCACTTGCGCCTAGACTGGTTAGTGTTCTTCATGACACGCAAACAAAGTTGCCAACAGGGCAACAAATTGAAATGGCACCAGTAACAAGCCTACCAGAAATAGCAAACACTGTGATACAAGAAACCTCATTTACTGAAGGGCAAATAAATGACGCTTTGAAAACAATAGATGATCCACCTTTGTCAATGAGGGAGATTATGGGATTGGATAAATCACTGCAGACAATAAGAGGTGAGATGGTTAATAATCTTGCCAAACTGGGAGAGCTTGATAAACACATAGAACGTGAGAAAGAGAAACTGGCTACCGCAGACACAGAAATGAAAGAAAGAATCCAACACAGATTAAATGATTTGCAGATAGAAAGATCAGGACGGTTAGAAACAATTAGTATTGGAAGACAAAAACTTAAAACCCAAGTTAACAGAATTAGAGAAACTATTCAGAAAATACTTCACGAAGACACAACTCTGGCTGAAAGACTTAAAACACTTTTCAGAGAGCAGGGTATCACAATTGCTAGTTTAATTACTGCTCTTGGGTTTATTATCAGTACTGTAGTGCTGGCTGTCTCCGGTGCTGGGGTTAGTGGGGGTGCACCACCAACCCCGGGCCCACCAACCCCGGCCCCCACAGATCCAAAAGATTTACAGTCATGGGTAAAGAAACAACTGTCTCACATTTCAGACCTGCTTAAGAAATTGGCTCTGAAAGCAGTAGACGTGTTACCCAATTTAATTGGCACGGTTGTCAGCTGGTTGATTAATACTACAGCAAAGGTAGTTGGGTTTATGGCAGAACATGTGTGGGTCTTTTTGGTTACAGTAGGAGGGTTGATGGTGGGTTATTTAATGAAACAGATAAAGAAGTAATACTCCTAGTCCTGTTAATCCTATTACCAATGCTGTTCTCTCTGACTCATGTGTGTCAAGGGTTGGTGATGGTGTTATCGTTATGGGTACCGGTGTCAAAGCTGGAGCTGTTACTGTCTGTACAGGTGATGATGTTACTGGTGCCGTGGCCGGGGCCGGAGGTGTTACCATCTGTAATGATTTTAATGACTGAACATGTGTGGTTGTGGCCCCCAAGTTTACAGATTGATTAAGACCGAGTTTTTGACCAACACCTGCAACAATGATTTCATTATTATAATTTGTGATTGTCCCCATTTGGAGTTGAAGATCAGATGGTAACATGTATAACCCGACGCCAACTACAAAGTCAACTTTTGATCTAGCATATCTGAGTACGTCTTGGTAGCGTTGTATGCTTGATGGGAGATCTATCACTGAATTTATTGAATCTTCAAGATTAGCAAGAAACTGTTTTTGTGAATCGAATTTCTCACTTCCATTCAAAATATTCGATTTTGTTAGTGATTGTGCACCTAGTATACACCAGACATATGTTCTGATTGACTCATTTACGCGCTCGACTCCTGCTTGAGTAAACCCGTCACTCCTGTCCAAGACAAATGTGGTCCATGCGTTAGTCTGCTTCTGCTCTATTGATCCTAACCAGACTTGTGATTTTGATGAGAATGAAGTGTAACCAGGGTAATAATCTTGAGGGTATTGTCTGTGACTCATAGCATAATACAATGTACCCATACCATTGTGATCATCAAGTTTTTGTGTGAAGTCATACTTAGTGCTGATGTTAAATTCATTACAGATGCGTTCAAAATGCTTTCATATCCATGGGGTTGTTATATCTGTTGAAACTGGATTCAGTGGGCAGTGGGGTATGCAGTTCTGACAGTATACGTCTAAGCTGGTAGTAAGTGTGGAAACGATACACAGACCTAATCAGTTTGTTTGAGTGATTCAAATGATCTGTAAATGAAACACCACAGCCTGTAGTTGAGCATAGTATGGCAAAGTTAAGTTGGTTTTGAAACATCTGTAGTGGACTTGAGGACCACTTTCTTGCAGTAGAGTCGTCTGTTATTGGAGGGTTTAGGTAATGATCAAACGGATTTGGTACTTTGACTTGAAATAGATCTTGTTCAGACACAGCAATATCAAGCTGATTTAGTTGAATTATTTTCTGTTCATAAGTAGGTGCAACATTATATTTGGCATTCACATTGAATTGAAATGTGTTTGTAGTGGTGATGGTTGGTGATTTAAATTCCATCCTTTTTTATATGAGATAATAAAAATGTTTATTACCTTAACAAATCTTGACACAAGCAAACCAGTGTGGTTAACTAATGGGATTGATAATCGTGATGGTAGCAAGGCTGCAGCTATCCATGAAATGTTCTATACAGTAAAATGGTTTAATGTAACAGATGATATATATAATAAAGTAATTTTTGATGGTAAGACTGAAGCTATACCACCTGGGTATTATGACTTTTGTACTATAGCTGAATGGTTTTAAAGTAAATTTAAAATTAAAGCAACTTTAAATCCAGCTAACCTACTTGTTACATTATAATTTCTGAAACAAAATTGGTTAAAAATTTCAGACAGATTTGCATATTTACTTGGATTTTATATTGACGAAGATTGGTGGAGATCAGATGATTTAGATGAAGCTATGTCTGGTATTATAACAATGAAGACCAAAAAACTTAAAATAACTGGAAAACGCCCTGTCAATTTGTCAGTACACACAGTACTAAATGTTTATTTGAAAGAACTGAACACAACTGAGAATGTACACAATGGAAAGCCTTCAACTTTGTTGAGATGCTTACCAACTGGAACTGCACCCTATTGTGAAAGTGTGGTTGTTAGATTTCCTAATTTGCAGTTTAAGAAATTAGGTTCTAGTTTCTTTGAGTCACTGAGTATATCTGTAACTAATCAGGATGACAAACCAGTTCTTATGCATGATTTTAGTGTTGTGTTGGAAATTAAATAATTTTATTTTTGTTTATAAAAATGAGTGGTCTTGGTCCAAAGCCTAGAATCATACCAGTTGCGTGTCCAGTAACAGAGTTGAAAGATTTGGCAGACGTACAAGATTTTGAGAAGGAGGGAGATATTGGAGAAATATATGGTTTTGAACTTGATTCAAATGGCATGTACAAGAGGAAAGTAATTGTTGACATGAAAGACGGTGAAAAACAGATTCCTAAACTTGGTCAGCTACGTGATGTTACTGTACCTACTCCACCTGTAAATAATGTGCCCTACAACTTAATACATGTAGGTAGTAAGTGGGTTGTTTCACCTGTGCCGGCACCAGCACCAACAATTGACTGGGACATAAAGATTGAATTTATTAGTCCTTATGTATACACTGATGATGAAGGCGCCTTAGTGTTTAGGAAGGTTGTTAACTCTGGGCCGCTTATTGTAAGTCTTGTTCCAAGCTTTGCCCCAGACGACAATAGCAGAGAAAAACTGAAAGTTGAAAATTATGAGAGACGGAGATATCTTCTTACACATAGGAAGGGTAGGTCTGATGCGAAGGTCGTGTTTGCACCAATAAACTTTCCCATCACAAGAGAAGCGACAATAGTATTTGAAATTATCATGAGATCAGTAACTACTGCTAAAGAGGCTCAAATTGCACAAGGAATTAAACTTACATGGAATGACACAGTAACAGAGTCATCAAAGGTCTTTATTGCTATTACAAAAAATAATGATGTTATTAATGTTTCAAGCAGTATTCCCGCTGTCAAAGTGGTGGTTGACAAAGCAACTTTTGTTCGTCTAACTTACATAAACCTTGAACACATTGATCTTGTTGCATTTTATTATGCTAACAAATTGTATACTTTTGAAGAGTTGCAAAATGTAATTGCTGATTAAATTTTAAAAAAATATTTGTTAATAAAAAAATGGTAAAATTCTATCCAGTACTACCGACGCTTGAGCCAACTGAAACAAATGTGATGACTAAAACAACACTTGCACCTGATCCACATATGCCAATTGCTTCAGATAAAACATTACCATCAGATGCATTCAGATTAAATAATATTACAGAGGCAATTAAATATTTGGAAAGTGAAGAGACGAGGTACTCCAGATGTAAAAGGAGGTATAAGTCAGTATTTAATTCTGTTCAAAACACTTCTATGGCTATTGGTGCAGTTTCGGCCGGATTATCTGTAGGAGGTATAGCTCTGTTTGCCACAGGAATTGGAAGTTTCACTGGAATAGCAATTGAGGCAGTTAGCGTTGCTACATGCCTAGCATGCTTTGGTTTGGAGGCCTTAAACAAGAGGTTTCACACGAAATTACAGAAACATGAAGCATTGAGTATGCTTGCTGGTGCAAAGCTGAGCAGTATGAAACTTATTATCAGTAAGGCATTGAACGATAATTTTATTGATGACGAAGAATTTAAGCGGGTCCAGGATGATTTAAATAATTACAAAAAACAAAAGTCTGAAATCCAAAATAAAATGCGTAGTCAATCTCCCGTGAATATTGAAGAACTGAAGGCTAGTTTTTTAGCGGAAGGAAAAAAGATCGGTGTTCAGGAAACCACAGAAAAACTACACATTCTTTTAAACAAATAAAAATCAGATTTGGTAATCAATCAATATTTTTGTCATATGCTTCGCAGAGAGATGACACGTCATTTACACCACTTGTGCCTGATTGTTTAGCCCCATCAGCACCACCACCTGAGTATTACTGAGAAAAAAAAGTTTTTTTATTGTCCTTGTATCTTGATAAAACTGTCTCAGTATACGTGACTAGAGTCAAGTTGTTATTAAGTACTTGTAAGTAATTAGGGTAAGTAATTAATAAGTTCTTAATGGTAAGTAGTTAATAAGTTCCTATTGTAACTCACTTTAAGGTAACCTAAAGTTAGTTGTAACCTAAAATTAAAACAAAACTTATCTTTAGGTGATGTTTCTTAACACATAAATCCATTTCTAGCAAAACACATCTTGCTTTCAAAATGACAACACAACCTGTAAAGACGGCTGCATCGAGCAAACTAGTCAGCCTAAGCTGAGACCACTCATGACGCTAAGCAAACACCCTTTGTTAGTTCCAAGGCACGCCACAAGTCCTGTTCCTGTTCAAACTGGTTTGTTCATGTCTGATTTCGAGTGCAGAATAAAATCAGCAGACAAAACCAGGCACTCTAACAAGCAGAGATATAAAACACCACTCTTACCACTTTTGACTATCACTTTATGTGTATGCATGGAGTGCTGTGCCAACATCAAGTTAAAGCTTTTGTGTATGACCCAGCAGTTTTTTCAGGTACAAACTCGGTCAGCACTTTCTCAAGTGTAATATCTAATAACAGTCAGGCCCAGCACCTCGAGTGCTGTATAAACAGTCATGCAGCTTCTCAAGTGCTTTGTAAACACAGCCATGTAGTTTCTCCAGTGTATTAAATAATAACAGTCAACATTAAACACCCCGTCAGGTTCATCAGTGCTTGTAATGTTGACATAAGCATGGGCCTCTCTTTGTGAAAAAGGGGTGGGGTTGTCTGTGATTTTACATTAAATGGAAAGGCAGGAAGGTTTTCACAAATACGGATTTAAGTGTGGTACATATCGTGACGGGTGGCCATATGAGATTTCGGTTTTATAGAGCAATCTAGTCCCGACATGAAAATGTGAATAATTGCAGCGCATTTATGGTATATCTGAATAGAGGTGGATGTCTTTCAGACAAGCGTAGACATGAGGTGTTTGTGTATGTGATAGCTCCAGGGTTACCAGCAAGGGGGGGGGGGAACACAATGACTGAGTTAACCCCTTAAGTATTATTTTTGATTTTCATAAAATTGTGGTTTAAATAATAATGATTTAGGGGTAACTTCCAATGGTATTTACTCTGTGCCGGGGACATGGAAAATGGAGAGTCAAAAAGTTATAAATAAGGGTTTAACTCAGTCATTATGATAATGGAGCTTTAGACCGCTCAGTATTTATATCTCTAATCTCACCCTGTTGAAGGTGATTTTAACTCATTCAACTCCGACACGCCACGGCAAGACATGGATCGAGCGTGATAGTTCAAGGGTTGTGCCAGAATAGCTTGGCACCCACAGGCGCCAAGCTATTCTGGCACAACCCTTGAACTATCACGCTCGATCTGTTTCCAGAAGTGTAATACAGTGTTCAGGGGACAACTAGTAGCCAAGTTATTTCTAAGAGTGTACCGAAATAAATAATAGATTAACTCTGACAAATCACAAGCAGTAAAACAGCAAAGACAAATACTCTTTTTATAGACAAGACATTTCTTGAGTCTTGAGGGAAAAGCTCGAAGGGAACGTTTTATATAACGTTTCTTTTAACGATTTTCATTACGTTTTCCCATGCCATAATTATGATGCGAATATAACTCATTTCCTTATAATAAACAGCCCTACTTTTTACTTTTAAGACCTGTCCAAGAGCTCAGTCGATCGATGGTAGCATGCGATTAACCTATTACTGCTTGCCTCGCCACGTCTCTCTCTCTCTCTCTCTCTCTCTCTCTCTCTCTCTCTCTCTCTCTCTCTCTCTCTCTCTCTCTCTCTCTCTCTCTCTCTCTCCCTGTGATGAAGCTCTATGCTTGTGCATGGTGCTCGCACAATAGGATTAGTACGGTACGGTTTTTGTTAACGGTTTGTTTGTGCCGAAAGTCCGTGGGGCCTGCTGACCATGTGGAATCTGTAAGACATGGTTAGCACGGGTTTTTTTAGTGAGTTCTGTTTAGTGAGTTCTAGGCGGAAGCTGTGACTGTCAGAGGTCTAGTTTGGTTATTGCGGGCTGTCTTGTCGTATGGAACGGTTGTGTTCGAGTTACCTAGCCGCATTCCCTGACTCTGAAGCCTAGATTTCAGGTATGTTTCTATAAACTTAGTATTGATAGTTGTTTAGTTAAAGACAGTATGCGTGGTAAGATTAATGTGGTTGTATAGCGGTGTTCCGGTTTGGTATAGTATGTTTAGAAGTCGGTGAAGTAACCAGAGTTTCTGTATACACTTGTTTACCGAGTTAGATGACTAAAGGAATATGAAGTGTGTATGTCTAAGTCGCTAGGAAGATAGTACGTGGTTGGTTAAGCATAGTCTTTTCCAAGGTATAGAGTAATGTATAGCAAGAGTGTCAGTTAGGCTATAGTCTGTTTCAAGATAGTGACAGATATGGGGGTGATATGAAGATAGTTTATGAAGCACGTGTGTGTGTGTGTGTGTGTGAATGAACGTGTGAGTTATTTGTATCAGCCAGGTTACGTGACGTTTCTCATTAATCCAATATGTTGTGTGTTTAGCAAGTGTTACGTTGGGACTTTTATTGTTTATTCAGAGTTCTTGTAACGAGAGTGGAAGACGGACGCCGAGACGTCGAGTCGCAGGTGGGACCTACGTGAGGTCATCCCTCCAGCTCTTCTGAGTGATTCTGACTGGGACCAAGACACCCAAGTCCAAGCGAGAACCGAGTGTACCGTACGAGAACGAGGACGTCCGTGCCCAAAGAGACAGGACGGCAATACGCGTACGACGAAGGACTTTCACGCCTAGACGTGAGAAGGACCAACGTAACCAGGCAACAACATCAAACAGGTTGGAGACATTGAGACTAAAACCTAGCCTGGCAAAGATACTGTGATTTGAGTGTGTGATAGAGAGCCGTGTATATATAGTTTGATAGTCTTTAAAGCGTTTTCTTTTCTTTTATAGTGTATAAAGGTTACTTTAGAAAGGGAGCCCGTGTGTTGTGTTTTACCGCATGAATGCGCCCGTCTGAGTCAGTGGCTGTGTATGCGTCTGTTGCGTGAGAGTCTGTGCGTACGACTGTGGGCAAGTCTGCGTGCGTTACAGTGGTGACCCTGACCCAAAACTACGGACGAGTTAGTACAGCACGCGGAGGCTTTTCGGATGGCGCATCCTACGAAAAACCTCGCGCGTAGGACCGAGACACCGCCAGTCGGGTTGGTCGCTGCTAACACGACTGAGGGTTATCGGGGCGTCAATACTTTACGTGGAGGCCAGCGGATTAACGGTAGAGGTACTTTGCGTTTTCGACGCGGTGATCGAGGTAACAGCAATGGCGGTAGCGATCCGTACGCACGGGGAGGGACATCTTTGCGTGGGTATGGTCGTGGTCGTGTTGCGAGTTCGGACACGCAGTGTTTTTCTTGTAGTGGGTACGGGCACTTCAGTCGGAGCTGTCCGTCCTACAGTGCAGGCACGCAGTATGCTGGTTATCAGGAGCACGGCCATCTGGCTCATCAGGGTCCTAATAGTCCTGGTATGGTGGAGGGGGCGGTGCAGCCCACTCACGTAGCCAGTTTTGCGGTCCCAGTCGGGGAGGAACCACAGCTGGGCGCAGTGTGTTCAGATGACGGAGGTGGTAGCCTACCGCTGGTAGACGGGGTTGTAAACGGATGTCTCGTTTCTGTTCTCCGTGACTCCGGTACAACGACCGCGGGGGTCAGGCGTAGCCTTGTTAGACCAGATCAGTTCACAGGCGAGACACAGAAAGTAGTTTCGTTTGGAGGAAAGATAAAAGTTTTTCCGTTAGCTAAGATAGAGATTGACACGGAGTTTTTCACAGGTAATCTAGTATCGTGTGTCATCGACGAGCCAGTCGTTGATTTAGTTCTGGGTAACATGAAGGGTGTGCAGCCAGTCATCGCTAGAGTTGGAGCGATTAAGCGAGCTCATGTGCCTAGTGGTGCAGTCGCGACGAGAGCTCAGAGCAAGCGTGCTCGTGGCCAGAGGGAACGTGTTATTTCCGTCCAGAAACAGGGAATCGGTCAGCGGGTGTGGCCCAATAGTCGGGTTGGTCTGAGACGGCATACTTCTGTTGCGGACAGAAATGCCGCTCAGCACCCAATATTTAGGTAGATCGGAGACTAGGATCTCGCGATTGTAGGCAAGTCGGAGACTGGGGTCTCGCGATTGTCGGTAGGTCAGAGACGGGGGTCTCGCGAGTGTGTGTGTGGGCGGTCGTTGGATCGATTTCATTTCTGGAGGTTTTGGCGCGTTAGTTCTGTTTTTGCGTTCGCTGTGCGATCCGAGAGTGTATACGTTGAGGCTTAAGGCTGTAATTTTTTTTTCTTCTGTTCTATATAGTAAAAGTTAGTCCTTTCCTGTTTTCGGATGATATTACGTCGAGTAGTCTTAAAAAGAAACTCGGTCGTTTCTTTTTTTTTCCCGAGGAAGGGGGAATTGTGATGAAGCTCTATGCTTGTGCATGGTGCTCGCACAATAGGATTAGTACGGTACGGTTTTTGTTAACGGTTTGTTTGTGCCGAAAGTCCGTGGGGCCTGCTGCCCATGTGGAATCTGTAAGACATGGTTAGCACGGGTTTTTTTAGTGAGTTCTGTTTAGTGAGTTCTAGGCAGAAGCCGTGACTGTCAGAGGTCTAGTTTGGTTATTGCGGGCTGTCTTGTCGTATGGAACGGTTGTGTTCGAGTTACCTAGCCGCATTCCCTGACTCTGAAGCCTAGATTTCAGGTATGTTTCTATAAACTTAGTATTGATAGTTGTTTAGTTAAAGACAGTATGCGTGGTAAGATTAATGTGGTTGTATAGCGGTGTTCCGGTTTGGTATAGTATGTTTAGAAGTCGGTGAAGTAACCAGTGTTTCTGTATACAGTTGTTGACCGAGTTAGATGACTAAAGGAATATGAAGTGTGTATGTCTAAGTCGCTAGGAAGATAGTACGTGGTTGGTTAAGCATAGTCTTTTCCAGGGTATAGAGTAATGTATAGCAAGAGTGTCAGTTAGGCTATAGTCTGTTTCAAGATAGTGACAGATATGGAGGTGATATGAAGATAGTTTATGAAGCACGTGTGTGTGTGTGTGAATGAACGTGTGAGTTATTTGTATCAGCCAGGTTACGTGACGTTTCTCATTGATCCAATATGTTGTGTGTTTAGCAAGTGTTACGTTGGGACTTTTATTGTTTATTCAGAGTTCTTGTAACGAGAGTGGAAGACGGACGCCGAGACGTCGAGTCGCAGGTGGGACCTACGTGAGGTCATCCCTCCAGCTCTTCTGAGTGATTCTGACTGGGACCAAGACACCCAAGTCCAAGCGAGAACCGAGTGTACCGTACGAGAACGAGGACGTCCGTGCCCAAAGAGACAGGACGGCAATACGCGTACGACGAAGGACTTTCACGCCTAGACGTGAGAAGGACCAACGTAACCAGGCAACAACATCAAACAGGTTGGAGACATTGAGAGACTAAAACCTAGCCTGGCAAAGATACTGTGATTTGAGTGTGTGATAGAGAGCCGTGTATATATAGTTTGATAGTCTTTAAAGCGTTTTCTTTTCTTTTATAGTGTATAAAGGTTACTTTAGAAAGGGAGCCCGTGTGTTGTGTTTTACCGCATGAATGCGCCCGTCTGAGTCAGTGGCGGTGTATGCGTCTGTTGCGTGAGAGTCTGTGCGTACGACTGTGGGCAAGTCTGCGTGCGTTACACACTCTCTCTCTCTCTCTCTCTCTCTCTCTCTCTCTCTCTCTCTCTCTCTCTCTCTCTCTCTCTCTCTCTCTCTCTCTCTCTCTCTCTCTCTCTCTCTCTCTCTCTCTGTGTAATTCGCCTGACAGTGGAAGGCACCAAGCGACTGGCACTCGCCAACAGGTTCGCCTGAGCAGCACGCCGCTCGCCAGGATACGATGGGCCGAACTGAGAGGGTCGGCATGCGCCACAACATGGAAGGCCACAGCACTACCAGAGTCAGGCTTCTAGCAGGGGCACAGGATGGGGACAGGCAAAGGGAGGAAACAATTCCAAAGTCCATCCCCATCCCAGCCGAGATTCCCACCCCAACCACGCCCACACCAACCAAACCCATCCCAGCCAAGCTAATTCCATCCAACTCCAAGCCCATATTCAACAGTCTCAAATTCGCCAAGCCCATTCTGCTCAAACCCAGTTCAACATGTCTGACACTGCCATGTACAGCTCTGCCCAGCCTGGTTACTCCCCGGCATTCTGTCCCCAGCAAGGTCACGCCGGGCAGTTCACTCCGTCAGAAGGCGAATTTTCGCGCATTCCACCCTCCACCAAGGCACCGCGAGCACCAACAGCGACCTTCTAGCCCTCGCCGCCACTAATCCGACACCGACACCGACCAGAGGGTGGGAGAGCCCTGCCGCTACACCCGGATTAGACGTAACGCAGATGATGCTCATGCTTGCGCAGCTCCTGCAGCCTTTCCTTCAAGGATTTATCGGCCACTAATTTGTTTAATCCCCTTGTGCATGCAACCACCGATGCTGCGAACAGTATCGGCAGATGCATGAACAAAAGGGTTAATTTCCATTGTGTAACTAGTAGGTGGTGTTCATCATTGATTTACTGACGCTCAAATTAGACGTTTATATTTGGTGATTGTGGACGCGAGCACAGCAAACTGACTGCTGACGATACTGTTTCTGCCTCATTGCGCCTGCGGGCAAAACAGTCGTGCTTTCATTACAGTAGAAAGTGATTGACTTTTGTTACAGATGTAACTTGTTCTTATCGTAAATCACTTTGACTACCAACGCTATTGTCAGTCTCCATCCAAAGGTTACACTGTGCTGTTTATTAATTTCCTTAGTTCTACCTTCTGCCCTCGTTGGTAATACACTGATGTGACAGTAACATTGAGTGTTACCACCAGAAACTGTGTTAGTTTACACTGTAAAGATTGTGCTCATTATAAGAAATAGATTTACATTTTCAGTCTCTTTCCTGTCTTTAGACAAACTATTATCTCTATCAAAAACTGTACTGATACGCCAAA
Source organism: Semisulcospira habei (assembly GCA_036245525.1). NCBI lineage: Eukaryota > Metazoa > Mollusca > Gastropoda > Semisulcospiridae > Semisulcospira > Semisulcospira habei. The sequence goes on along the minus strand of BTPG01000002.1, from coordinate 264,869,159 downwards.
GAAGGTAGCTTAGTGACTGCCGAACAGACAGGTGTTCCCTGCGGCGTTTCACGTTGCGTCACTTGATTCTTGTGGTTCGGTCACCACAGCGATTTTTTTTTTGTTGTTGTTTTTTGTTCAGAGTTCAGTAGCGTAACTGCTACTTGTTCACTGGAGGACTTTTTTTCAATTACGTGGCCTTTTAGCGTTCTATAATTTTATAGTACTTTTTATTTCCGTGTTTCTCCGTATTTAATTGTTTTTTCATTGTTTCTCTTGCGCACTCTGTATTTTGTCATAAGCCCAAGCGAATTTTCCATCAAAAGTGCAGAGTAGGGCACCTCAATGTGTTCCATCTGTATAACAAACTAGCCGACATATCTGTATATATTAACAATCCTACTGACTCCGTTCCACCTGTTCGGACTCAGTGAGACGCGTTTGAGTTCCTGTGTGAGCGATGCAGCAATCAGTATCCCCAACATTTTGGTTATTAGACGATAATCCTTGTCTCTAGGTCAAACTGGCATCGCTGTCTATATTCATAATTCTATCCAATATTTAGTTCATCGACGTGTCGATCTAGGAACGATGGGGGTAGAGTGCGTACGGGTCGAAGTTAATTGTCCGAAATCTAAACCGGTATTAATTGGGTTCTTATAATTATAGAAATTCCGCCTCAACTTTTGAGTGGTACGATCAGTTTAGTCTGAACCACCATATTTTTTAGTTCCCAGGGTCACGCTGGTCAGCCCCACAGGATGGGTTTTTCTCTCTATTCTGGGGCATGTGTTTCTGTCTACCCTTTGTCCATTCACCTGTATTTGCCTTTTTAAAACTCTCCCTACTGTCTGCACTGCCTGTAGCTCTTGATATTGGATGTGTGTTGCTAAATGGTCTTAGCTTTATTTAGGCCCCATGTGTTAGGTTTCTTTAACGTATTTGACCGGCTGGCGACATACATTCAATGTTCTGGGTTGTTTTTTTTTGTTGTTTTTTCACAAGCAGTGCAGGCACGTCCTGAGAAAGCCTTGTTGCTGTCGGGACGTTAGGCAATGTACAATCAATCAATTAGTCTGAACCTTGACAGAGCTTTAAAAAAGAAGGTCGACATTCTTTTATTGGGCGATTTTAATATAGATTTACTTAAGCCGCACCCCGCCTGGGACACGTCATCTCTGTTTGACTTAGTACAGTTAGTGAAATCACCCACCAGAATTACTCCAACCACTTTCACGCTTATAGACTACATAATAATATACTTATAAACCCACAGCCGTCTCTGACGTTGATTTCTCAAATCTAAGTGTTAGTGTTCATTATCCTGTGGCGTGCTCCTGGTCTTTTAAACTCCCTAAACCAAAAATAAAAACGGACATACAACTATAACGTGTAGAACATTCAGACAATTCAGTAAAGACAAATTTCTATTTGATCTGGAAAATACTCCTATTAATGATGTGCTCCTGTCCTATGATCCTAATACAGCCCTCAGTATTTGGTACTCTCTTTTCCTAAATGTACCTACTAAGCATGCTCCCGTACGCGAGACTGAGGAGGGTAAAATCTCAGACTCTTCCTCCCTGGCTTACTCCTGAAATCATGCAGGCGATGGCGCTTAGAAACGATCTACGTATCAATAAATTGTTTACTGAATATAAACAACAGCGTAACCGTGTTACATACATGATCAGAGAGGCAAGAAAAAGATTAGTTCGTGATACAGTTAAAAACAGCAAAGACACCTCTGCTAAATGGCGCCTTCTAAACACACTTACTAGGGGGTCTCCAAGTATCGCAACTACCATGCCCACTACTGGATCTTACTGCTGATACATTCAATGACCATTTTCTTTCTGTTGCCGAATCTCTAATTTCGTCAAGCCAGGATAACACTTATTACCATTCTAATCTGCTGTCTGAGTTTTGTCAACAAAGAATAATGGGCGCAGCCCCCTTCAACATCCCCATGCAAGCTGTTCAAGAAGTGGGTTTACTCATAAGTAACCTTTAAAATAAAAAGTCCTCGGGGCCTGATGACATTAGCCCGAAAATACTTAAGCTGTCTCTCCCATGCATTGTAGAATCCTTAACTTACATTTATAATCTCTGAATCCAGCATAACACTTTTCCTAACGAACTTAAATATGCGAAAGTAATTCCACTTCCAAAAACAAAAGATCGTTCTGACCCTAATAACTATCGGCCTATTTCTTTATTATCTGTTTTGTCCAAACCACTGGAAAGGCACGTTCATAAACACCTGCTTGCTTACCTAGAAAACGGTAAGCTTCTCCACCCTTTCCAATCCGGATTTCGCCCACATCATTCATGCCACACAGCACTTACACGCCTTGTTGACACATGGCTCGAGGGTATGAATAAGTCACAGTTAAAAGGAGCAGTCTATCTAGATTTTAAGAAGGCTTTTGATCTTTTACACTGATAGACCATATATGCACCACAAATGTCAATGTTGTACAAAATGTTCATGTACCTGATATTTCCATTAGTGATCACTTTTCAGTTTGCTTTTCATTGCCTGCTCGATTACCGAAACAACCAGCTAAAGTTGTTGTTTTCTTCATTTTAATGTCCCACTAGCACACAATGTGATCGGGGAACCAGCTAAAGGACACGCTACTATCATTTATAGATCCTTTACAAAATTCGATCAAGCTGCGTTTTTACATGACCTGTCTCAAGTATCATTCGGTGACGTTTATAATTCCAATGACCCTAATGAGGTCCTGACCCGCTGGTATGAGCTGTTTCTCGCTGGCCCCACCCGGGTCTGCCCTGGGGGACTTGGGTGGGGTTAGGTATTTTTTAGTTCCCAGGGTCACCCTGGTCAGCCCCACAGGGTGGGTTTTTCTCTCTATTCTGGGGCATGTGTTTCTGTCTACCCTTTGTCCATTCACCTGTATTTGCCTTTTTAAAACTCTCCCTACTGTCTGCACTGCCTGTAGCTCTTGATATTGGATGTGTGTTGCTAAATGGTCTTAGCTTTATTTAGGCCCTATGTGTTAGGTTTATTTAATGTATTTGACCGGCTGGCGACATACATTCAATGTTCTGTTTAGGTTTTTTTTCACAAGCAGTGCAGGCACGTCCTGAGAAAGCCTTGTTGCTGTCGGGACGTTAAGCAATGTACAATCAATCAATCAATGTTTCTCGCTGTTCTGGATAGACACGCCCCTAAGCGTACCAAACGTGTAAAACACCCTATTATGCCAGAATGGCTCTCGGATGAAATTAACCCCACCCGGGACTTGGGTGGGGTTAGGTATTTTTTAGTTCCCAGGGTCACCCTGGTCAGCCCCACAGGGTGGGTTTTTCTCTCTATTCATGGGGCATGTGTTTTTGTCTACCCTTTGTCCATTCACCTGTATTTGCCTTTTTAAAACTCTCCCTATTGTCTGCACTGCCTGTAGCTCTTGATATTGGATGTATGTTGCTAAATGGTCTTAGCTTTATTTAGGCCCCATGTGTTAGGTTTATTTAATGTATTTGACCGGCTGGCGACATACATTCAATGTTCTGTTTATTTTTTTTTTTCACAAGCAGTGCAGGCACGTCCTGAGAAAGCCTTGTTGCTGTCGGGACGTTAAGCAATGTACAATCAATCAATCAATCGGATGAAATTAAACAAGCGATGGCAGTTAGAGACATGTTAAAAAAACTAAGAAATTTAATGAGTACAAAAAGCAAAGAAACCATGTCAAATCTTTAGTTCAAAAAGCACAAAGACAAAATGCTGAACGTGTTATTGTCGGCGAAAAGGACATCCGGTGAGTCTGGGAAGTGATAAACAATTTCACCAAAGGTCACAGTAAACGGTCGCCTACTAGTCCACCCGATCTCACTTCGGATGCTTTTAACGCTTATTTCCTAACTGTTGCTAAAACTCTGGCGCAGACCAATACCAATGACCCTGATAACTACACATGCTCGGATCCACAGTGTCACTATAGTCAGCGAAAAAGCGGGTCACACATTTTCTGTGCCTCTTATGAGTATTCTGGATGTTGGTAAATCTATTTCTAGTTTAAAAACAAATCATCTTGCGGCCCAGACGGCATCAGTACTCAGTTTTTAAAATTATCTCTGCCATTCATCGTTGAATCACCATTCATCTACAACTAGTCATTAGGCATAATGTATTTCCTAACGAATTAAAAAGGGCTAAGGAAATTCCTCTCCCAAAAGCAAAGACTTAATCAATTGAAATGAGTACAGACCTACATCCATTTTATCATCAATTTTGAAACCACTTGAAAGACATATACGTACTCATCTCCTAAATTTCCTTGAACAAAATCATCTGATTAGTGTTGCACAATCCGGTTTCGACCTTTACATTCCTGCCAGACTACTCTAAATCACATAATTGATAAATGGCTCTCTGCCATTAATGACAACAATCGCAACAGGCGTAATCTTTCTAGACATAAAAAAAGGTATTCGATCTTGTCAATCATTCCATCCTCCTAAAAATAAAAATTAAAAATTAAAAAAAAGCTAACACTTTGTCACATTAACTCGAATACTGTTTCCCTCTTGCCTTCATACCTCAAAAACAGAACACAGAAAGTACTCCTAAATGGCAAATTTTCATCAGACGGTGTAATGAATTGTGGTGTTCCACAGGGATCTATTCTAGGGCCTTTATTGTTTCTAGTATTTATTAATGATCTGCCGCTGTGCATATCTCACCCAGAGGCTAACTGTGATCTGTTCGCTGACGACACAACCGTACACACATCTAACAAGGAGCTAGCGAACATCAATGAGGTACTCCAACGAAGTAGCTGACTGGTGCATTAATAATCACATGATAATTAGCATTCCAAAGACAAAGAGCATGTTAGTTACAACACGCCAGAAACACTAGCTCGGCCTACCAACTTTAACACTTACCTTAGATGGCCAAGCTATAGAACAAGTAACTAAACATCGCTTGCTGGGCGTAACAGCAGACAACCAGTTAAACTGGGAACCTCATGTTGATAACGTATGCAAAACTCTGTCCCAAAACTTGTTCCTTTTGTCTAAGCTCAGTCGTATAGTTAATCCTGACGTTTGCAAACTTTTCTTCCACGCGCATAGCAAATCGCACTGTAATTACAGTTCCACTGTCTGGTACGACTGCAGCGACGTTCATATGAAAAAAGTAAATTCTCTGTATCGTCGAGGTGTTAAACTCATACTTCCTCGACCCGCCCCCACAGACAAAAAGTAAATCTCTTAAATTGCTGGCGTTAAACAAACAATTCGAATTTAATTGGTGTGCATTAATGTACAAGATTTTACACGAGAGAGCCCCACTCCATTTGCGAAGTCTGTTTTCAGATAACCATAGACAGAACACGAGAAACAGGTCGCTCCACCTACCAAGAACAAGAATAGATATAATATAAAACTAGGATGACCTTTAGCTTATGTCGCTGTTATTATGTTTGTTCGTTTTGTTTGTTGTTTTTTTTTTGTTGTATTTTTATTTTTATTTTTTTGCCTTTTATGCTTTTCGTACACTTGAATGTTCTTGACACTATGTTTGTTTGTTTGTTTGTTTTTTTTAAATATTTTACTGGGTTGCTCGATGTATATTTATGTGTGTAGAGTAGCAGGACAGTTTGTACGAGAGGCATTTGCATGCCTAAAACTTTATCCTGAAAAAAAAAACGTTTCATCATCATCATCATCATCATCTCTCTCCTTGGGGCGGTCCGTGGCGCAGTGGTTAAGGCGCCTGCCACCAATGCTAAAGGTGCGAGGTTCGATTACGGGTTCCGGCGTCGGATTTTTCTCCTCTAGTAAGTGTCACCGTTAATTCGGGCGGACCGTCGGGGGTTCTTTCTCCGGGTACTCCGGCTCTTCCTCCCTCTCCACTTTGGTATCAGTTTCAGCCCACTTAATCAAATTTCAAATACAAACGACTTTGAATTTCCAAAAACTACAGTAGCTCGCTTGAGCTTGCCCTTAGCACCACGTGAATGTTCTGTGTTTATGTACAGTGTGTGAGTGAATGCGCGTGTTTCACGTGAGCGTGCTTGTTGGGTTCAGTTCGCGGCGGCGCTTTGAGCCGATTTTCAATTGGGATAAAGCGCCTATTTAATGCGCTTATTTCTTTTCTTTTTCTTTCTCTCTTTTCCCTCCCCCCTTCTCCCTTTCTAGCCTCTCTCTCTCTCTCTCTCTCTCTCTCTCTCTCTCTCTCTCTCTCTCTCTCTCTCTCTCTCTCTCTCTCTCTCTCTCTCTCTCTCTCTCTCTCTCTCTCTCTCTCTCTCTCTCTCTCACACGTGATATGTCGGCCAAGCCGCGTCTCCCACCTCAATTGCACGGGATGTGTCACCGATGCGCGCGTGTGTTGTAGAGCAGCCAGTAGATAATGTGTTGCATACACTTACCTTTCTGTCATGGAATGTTGATGGACTGTGGAGCAAGCTATCTGACCCAGACTTTCTACAATATGTAAGTAATTATGACATTGTGTGTTTGTTTGAAACATTTTTAGACAATGCTTTCGTCCCGCCTGACTGCTGGTCTGATTTCACGTGTTTTTCCTTACCTGCAGTCAAACTGTCACGTCAAGGAAGAAGCTCGGGAGGTGTTGTTGTGTTAGTAAAAAATGTGTATGCCAAGTTTGTTTTCCAAGTGAACATGACATGCGCTCAAAGTGTCTTTCTCAAACTTGACAGATCATTGTTTGGTACTGAATGCGATGTGCTTTTGGTCGCGTGCTATGTTCCGCCCAAGGATTCACCATTTTATAGACAATTACCGTACGACTGCCTGTTGGAAGAATTAGAACAGTGTCTTGCTAGTGCCCTCGAGCAATTTGGAGACATTCATTTCCTAATGTGTGGTGATTTTAATGGTAGAACTGGGGATTTGCAGCCTAATCCATATTTGTTTCAGCTTGATCCTGATGAAACACTACTAACTAATACCGCTCTATTTGAACCTTCACGATTTACTGAAGATATGACTGTAAATACATTTGGAAGAAAACTATTAGATTTGTGTGCATGTTTTGAACTGATGATTCTGAATGGGTTCTGTAGCCCTGATCTGTCAAAGCACCTGACATTTATTTCTCCCACTGGTTGTAGTATTAATGATTATTTTGTTGCATCTCCTAAATTTATTTGTTTGTGTGACAAACTTGAAGTTGGCGAGAGGATAGAGTCTGTACACATGCCACTGGTCCTTACTGTGTCTTGTGTACGTGTATCACCCCACAACGATGTTTCTGATGATGATACGCAGTGTTTTTCATTTGATAAGATTATCTGGGAACCTGCTAAGGCCCAAACGCTCAGCGACAGTTTAACTACTCCTGCATTCCAGGATGCTCTAGTAGCTGCTACTGCTGAGATCGATGATGATATTAATAGTGCATTAGACATTTTCACATGTGCTATCAAAGACGCTGCTAGTTGCATGACAAAACAATTTCATTCCTCCACAGGCAATACACACAAAACAAACACCGCTAGTCACCCCTGGTTTGACCAGGAATGCAGAAATGCAAAAATGCGAACGCGTAAAGCCTTACGTACATACACAAAAAAATAAAACCATGGAAAATAAAGCATCGTTTGTTAATGAGAGAAAACAATACAAGAGATTACTTAGAGCTAAAGAAGTTAATTTTAAGAGGGAAGCTGTTGACAAAATTCTTGAGTATAGACATAACTCTCAGGCATTTTGGAAGGAAATAAAGAAGTGGAAAAGAAAACGTCGTTTAAGAAACAATATAACAAAGAAGCAGTGGTTTGATCACTTCTCTAGCATTCTAAATGAAAACATAGCACAGCAAGAGAATAATGATGATGTATATTTTTCAGAAGACTGAGTCTGATGAAGCCTTATTTCATGACCTAGATATCAACATAGAAGAAGCAGAAGTTATTGCTGCTATAAAACATGCCAAAGCAGGAAAGGCCCCCGGGCCTGATGGAATTATAAATGAAGTTCTTAAAGTCTCCAACCCAGCTATCATCTCCTTTCTCACTAAGTATTTTAATGCTCTATTCAACAAAGGGTTGTTCCCCAGCGAATGGTCTAAAGCTATTATTTTCCCACTCCACAAGAAAGGAGATGTAAATAATCCAGATAATTATCGTGGTATTGCTCTCATTAGCTGTGTTAGTAAACTGTATACCTACATTTTGAACAGAAGGTTAACAGACTGGGCTGAGGAACATAATATTCTGTCTGAAACACAAGCCGGGTTTAGGAAATCCTACTCTACTGTGGACCATATATTTACACTTTATGCTATTGTTCAAAAACAACTTCTACAAAATAAGAAAGTTTATGTGGCTTTTGTTGACTTCCGCAAAGCTTTCGATACTGTTAAAAGAGGTGTGCTTTGGAATATTTTATTGAAGGCTGGAGTGCGCGGCAAAATGCTTTCAGCTATGAAGGCAATGTATGACTCGGTGAAATTTTGTGTTAGAGACAGCCTGAATTGTACAGCGTTTTTTGAGTGTTTCCAAGGTTTAAAACAAGGATGTTTAGCATCGCCGACATTGTTCTCCTTTTTGATTAACGAGCTTGCTGTGTACATTATTGAAAATGGTAAACATGGTTTCCAACTAAAAGCCGATGCAACAGAACTGTTTTTGTTGATGTTTGCAGATGACATTGCTTTGTTTTCATCAACCCCCAATGGCCTTCAGACTCAGCTGAACAATTTATACAAAGAAGCATCTAAGCTTGGTTTGTCTGTTAACCTAGACAAGACAAAAATAATTGTGTTTCGAAATGGTGGGTATTTGTCAAAATATGAGAAATGGATTTACGGGGGAACGAGGGTAGAAGTTGTCAATATGTATAAGTACCTTGGGTTAAACTTTACCACACGTTTGAGTTTAAACACATCCGTTGATGACTTAGTGACTAAGGCAAAAAAATGTGTAATCGATATTTTCTGTATGTTGAAGAAAATTAACTGCGCTAGTCCTGATGTTTTTTTCAAGCTGTTTGATGCGCAGGTTGTCCCAATTTTGTTGTATGCCTCAGAAATTTGGGGTATAAACGAGTGTGCCGAAATTGAAAGAGTCCATACATTTGCATGTAAACGTTTTCTTAATGTCAACTTCCGCACACCGAACCTGATGGTTTATGGTGAACTTGGTCGATATCACCTGTCAGTATTAACGTCAGTAAGATGTGTTTCCTACTGGCTTCGACTCTGCGCTTTACCTGTTACTAGATTTGCAAATATGGCTTATCATATGCTTAAGGATTTAGACGATAAAGGGAAAGAAACATGGGTGTCAAAGATAAAGAATTTGCTTTTCCGAAATGGGTTTGGTCATGTATGGATTTCACAAGGTGTTGGAAACAGGAATGCTTTTATAAACAAGTTTAAACAAAGGATGGTTGATTGTGCCAAACAAAACTGGTCATCAAAGCTTTCTGAGAGTGAACGTTTTACTGTGTATCGTAGTTTTAAACATACACTTGTCCAAGAAAATTATTTTGAACTGGTTAAGCCAACCTATGTCAAAAATCTATACATTAAATTTAGACTTGGCATAACCGAATTGCAAAGTAACAAACAAAGATATAGTACTCCCAATGCTGTAACGAAAGTGTGTCCATTGTGTGCCAAGGCTGTGGAAGATGAAGTTCACTTTGTTTTATTGTCCATTCTATGATGAACTGCGAGCCAAATACCTATGTAAGTTTGACCTTGTGGAACTCAGAAAGAAAGAATTGTGTATCCTAGACACTACCAACCCGCAGTCTATTGCCGATTTAGCAAGATTTGTATGTCATGCTTTTAAACTCCGTAGCAGCATGATTGTATGATTCCACGTGCAAACTGTGGTTCTTACTCCGACCTGGTCTGTGTAGTACACGGCTGTGGCCTGGATTTGGATACCGCATTTTACATGTAGGTCAAAAGTGGCTATTATGTGCTGGCGTAGATCGAATGGAAATGTGTGTGTGTGTGTGTGTGTGTGTGTGTGTGTGTGTGTGTGTGTGTGTGTGTGTGTGTTGATATAAACATCGCCTTATGGCCTTTATATACACCTGAATTATAAATTATGTAATGTCTCACTCCATTGTATGGACAATTTGTCTGAACAATAAACTGTCTGAGTCTCTCTCTCTCTCTCTCTCTCTCTCTCTCTCTCTCTCTCTCTCTCTCTCTCTCTCTCTCTCTCTCTCTCTCTCTCTCTCTCTCTCTCTCTCTCTCTCTCTCTCCCTCCCTCCCTCCCTCCCTCCCTCCCTCCCTCCCTCTCCCCCCCCACCCGGGTCTGCCCTGGGGGACTTGGGTGGGGTTAGGTATTTTTTAGTTCCCAGGGTCACCCTGGTTAGCCCCACAGGATGGGTTTTTCTCTCTATTCTGGGGCATGTGTTTCTGTCTACCCTTTGTCCATTCACCTGTATTTGCCTTTTTAAAACTCTCCCTACTGTCTGCACTGCCTGTAGCTCTTGATATTGGATGTGTGTTGCTAAATGGTCTTAGCTTTATTTAGGTCCCATGTGTTAGGTTTATTTAACGTATTTGACCGGCTGGCGACATACATTCAATGTTCTGTTTTTTTTTTTTTTTTCCCACAAGCAGTGCAGGCACGTCCTGAGAAAGCCTTGTTGCTGTCGGGACGTTAAGCAATGTACAATCAATCAATCAATCCCTCCCTCTCTCCCTCTCTCCCTCTCTCTCTCTCTCTCTCTCTGGTTATGTTCAAGGCATTCAAACGATAAGCTACCCCGATATATCACATCGCTATTTACCGTCCAGTCATCAACATACTCCAGATCTAGAAAATCCCTTATTGTGCCGCGATCTCTATAAAACGAGTTTGACGTTCTCTGGCTCTAGTCTTTGGAATGCCTTGCCTAGAAACGTCACGACATCAGCTACTTTCTCCTCGTTTAAAGTCAGTCTCATCAAGTACTTATTTTTGTCAGCAGCATCCCCGTGACTGTGCACATATTGAAAAATACTATTTCTCATTAGATCATTAATTGCGTGTATCACAGGTTTCGACTGATGACTCATATTTATTCGGTACAGCTTGTATGTAGCCAGTTACTCATATGACTGACTAGCTTAAGCCGCGTAAGCGTGTGTGTGCACGTGTGTGCGTTGTGCGTGTGTGCGTGTGCGCACGTGTATAGAGATAGAGAGTGGCGTGCTCAAATGTGCATGCGTTATGTATGCGTATTAGGTTGTGTGTATTCTCATTATATTATTTTAATTAAACCTCACAACATGTCATTATGCCCGACCAGTAAAGTTGGTAATTCCTATGTCACTTCCCCCCCCCCCCCCCCCCCCAACATTTTTTTTTTTTCTTTTTTTCATTCTTGGCTTGTGCTGTGTCATGTAATTTTTTTTTCCTTCTTAGTAGTAGAAAACAATTAGTACGATAGTAACTCTGTAATCAGTAGATTAGCAACGGCAAGTTCGAAAAATGGTTGTTACTACCAAAACTTTTACCGTTGTCAAATAAAGGATTATTGTCATTGTCATTGTCATTCTCTCTCTCTCTCTCTCTCTCTCTCTCTCTCTCTCTCTCTCTCTCTCTCTCTCTCTCTCTCTCTCTCTCTCTCTCTCTCTCTCTCTCTCTCTCTCTCTCTCTCTCTCTCTCTCTCTCTCTCTCTCTCTCTCTCTCTCTCTCTCTCTCTCTCTCTCTGACATTTTGAGTTTAGGAAGACCGCTTATAAAAAGTCGCTGACTGTGTTAATATCTTCATCGTTGTAACATAAAGATTCATTGATTCATTGATTCATTGTTTCTCTCTCTCTCTCTCTCTCTCTCTCTCTCTCTCTCTCTCTCTCTCTCTCTCTCTCTCTCTCTCTCTCTCTCTCTCTCTCTCTCTCTCTCGCGGTGGGTGGCCTCCCCCTGGACAAGCTAGCAGTACCCGTTTTTAGGTCTCCCAATTTTTTCGAAAAATATCCTGAAAATGCCAGTCGTCGGGCTTCCCAACGCTGTGGAGCTATTGCTAAACACCCTGCTAGCTGACCATTCCATTAAATCGTGGAAAATCGCCGGGGAAGGTGAGGACATGACTTTTGTGCTCAGGCTGTGTACGGCAGCAGAGCAGACCGGGACCGCCATCACTACACGCAAGGGACAGTGGCGACTGTAAACCCCCAAGCCAGGTGCGGCGTGACTTGAGGAGGGCCGAGCAACATCGGGCGAGACTGGACAACAACAACACCCAAGCCCAAGGTACACAAGAAACACAGAATGATTGTGACAACAACACAGAAACAAAGGCAAGTGACAATGGCAAACACTTCAGTTTATTTGTGTCAACACCAGATACTGACCTACATTCCAACACGGTCACAGTGGCAACAGAGGACACATCACGCACCCCACGTGCTGTTCGCGATATTGAAAATGACTTAACACAGTGGAATGCTGTTCAGGGGGCGTGTGCTACAGGTGTGTCAAACGTCGAAAACCTCGACAGGACTGTGGACTATTTTGGTTTTTCCACTTCAGCATCTCAACAAGATGATGTGTTTGACATCGAAAAAGAAGGAGAAGCAGCTGGTTACGACGTACACGCTACTAAACTGTATGTGGCGGGAATCACAGGGCGGCTAACACAAAAACTGCTACGAAAACCAACCAGAAACACAAAGTTCAAGAATATTGTGTTTGACAGTGGGCCCTCACAAGCTCAGCAGTTACTGCTGGGAGAGAGTGATGATATTATCATTGTGTATGACTGTCAGCAGCAGATCGTGGTGAACTGGTTCATCAAGCACGCAACAACAACACAGACAGAACGTTACTATAGGGACAGGTTACGTCAAGGTGGGTCTGTGGACAGACAGACACACCGTGATGACTTCGACATCATGGAGACAGACCTACATCTCCTGGCGACTTTGGTGCGACATCTCCTTGGATAACACTGCACAGTGCCGCTGCGTGACTGTCGGACTACACGTTGAAGCCCGTACACGAGTGACTATTAAATTGACTGAATCAGTCATGATATAATGAACTGTCGTGAATGACGTCGGTTTCCGCGTCGGTTCATTCGATCGGTTTTTTTTTTTTTTTTTTTTTAATCTCTGAACGAAATATTATACCCCCCCCCCCCCCCTTTTTGTGTATGGGCAAAATGCCTAACGCAATAAAGACATCTGAATCTGAATCTGAATCTCTCTCTCTCTCACCCCACCCGGGTCTGCCCTGGGGGACTTGGGTGGGGTTAGGTATTTTTTAGTTCCCAGGGTCACCCTGGTCAGCCCCACAGGGTGGGTTTTTCTCTCTATTCTGGGGCATGTGTTTCTGTCTACCCTTTGTCCATTCACCTGTATTTGCCTTTTTAAAACTCTCCCTACTGTCTGCACTGCCTGTAGCTCTTGATATTGGATGTGTGTTGCTAAATGGTCTTAGCTTTATTTATGCCCCATGTTGTAGGTTTATTTAATGTATTTGACCGGCTGGCGACATACATTCAATTTTCTGTTTAGTTTTTTTTCACAAGCAGTGCAGGCACGTCCTGAGAAAGCCTTGTTGCTGTCGGGACGTTAAGCAATGTACAATCAATCAATCAACCATTCACCTGTATTTGCCTTTTTAAAACTCTCCCTACTGTCTGCACTGCCTGTAGCTCTTGATATTGGATGTGTGTTGCTAAATGGTCTTAGCTTTATTTAGGCCCCATGTGTTAGGTTTATTTACCGTATTTGACCGGCTGGCGACATACATTCAATATTCTGTTTATTTTTTATTTTTTCACAAGCAGTGCAGGCACGTCCTGAGAAAGCCTTGTTGCTGTCGGGACGTTAAGCAATGTACAATCAATCAATCTCTCTCTCTCTCTCTCTCTCTCTCTCTCTCTCTCTCTCTCTCTCTCTCTCTCTCTCTCTCTCTCTCTCTCTCTCTCTCTCTCTCTCTCTCTCTCTCTCTCTCTCTCTCTCTCTCTCTCTCTCTCTCTCTCTCTCTCTCTCTCTCTCTCTCTCTCTCTCTCTCTCTCTCTCTCTCTCTCTGTCTAGGACCTGGTGAAACTAAGAGGCTTCTGTTGAAGACTGAGAAGATCTAAGCAGCTACCTGTCTGAGGGAGCAAATGTTATCTTTGGCTGTCTTCAGCTTCAAGGTGCATAGATCCTCGTAAGGCCCCGCGAACTTAATGCGGGGCCTCACTGATGAGGATCCATGCACCTTGCAGACGGCCCAATTTTCATCTGACGCTTTCAGGCCGCCCTAGGTCAGTTCCAGCCACGTCTAGGGTACCTTCAGACAATTAGCTTCCGACAGACTTCAGCAGTTCAAAACGCGAGCCTGGCTGACAAGGAGTCTTCTAGAGTCCGAAATAGCTCAGGCGGTTAACCGTCAGAGCAAGAGAGCGAAGGGAATCGCCGGGTCGTGGTTTCGCGTCCCCGTCCCGGCCCCGGTAGTTGAACTCGCAATCCAGGGAAAAAAGACGGGTTTGTTCCATAGCATGTCCGTTGAAAGGTCCTGGTAAATCAAAGTGGCACAGTTGCATTGCGCCTGAATTGATTAGTGTTCAGGTCGTACTCCATAGCCAATAGATTTCCCTGTCCCCCATAACGTGACCCGCCCGTCAGGGTCGTCCATTATCACTTCGGTGCCTTGGACCCCGAACTATCCAAGAAGTCTTCAGCTCTCCAACGGTGTCATGCTAAAAGCATCGCTTCCACTTTCAACATCCCCCCCCCCCTCCCCACACACACACACCTTCTCTTTTCCCCCTTTCCTCTAATGCTCTCCCTCCATGCATGAGACTGAGAGACAAGCGATGCCCTGTACAGTTTTCAAACATGTTTACCTCTTTGCGGCCAGTAGACGCAGATTGTGTCTTTGAAGTCCCTGTGAAATCAGTGTCAAAGATCCCCAGCTGTCGAATTTTCATTGATACAAAGCACTCGGTATCAGCAAGAGGCATAGATCCTCGAGAGCCCCCGCAACCGTGCGGTTATTGAGGTTTAGGAAATTTAATTTGGTTAGGTCGCTTGTGATAGTGGCCTGAAACCAGTACCAACGTGGAGGGGGAGAAAGAGCCGGAGTACCCGGAGAGAGGTCCCATTTCTCACATTTTGGAGGTGTTGCCAAATGACTACCAGTTGCAGGAGATGGATTGACCATGAAAATTCAAGGGTAGTGCCAGATTAGCTTGGCGCCTAAAGGCGCCAAGCTAATATGGCACTACCCTTGAATTATCATGGTCAATCCAATCTCCTGCTGTAGCGATTCGTGGCTAAACAGGTTAACTGTGACAAATACTAGAGGAGAAGTGTCCGACGCTGGAAACTGGGTATCGAACCTCGTACCTTTAGCATTGGTGGTAGACGCTTAACCACTTCTCCCCGAAAATAGTCAAACTAAAAGTGCGGTCGGAAAAACTTACGACGCCACATGTTTGTTAGGACTTTTAATCCACTATTTTAATCCAAACACGTGCATTTGTGACCTCATCCTGATTTCCAGAAAGCGTCTATTCTAAACGACGTGCGAGTATACGAATAATTTCAAAGCGTGTTTCTTTCTTCCCTGGCAATCTTAATTGCCACAATGCTATTGTTACGAAACGTCGGGCGGAAGTGTGGGGCTGGATCAGATGCGAGAGATTCATCTGATGTCAAAATAAATGCCACACAAGCATTAACCACTTAGCTGCCGAGAGAAAATCAACACCATCCAACTGCAAGAGGTAAAGATCCGCATGAGCCCCCGCAGTTGCAGGGGCTCATGAGGATCTATGTCTCTTGCTGAAACCACTCTGTACCCAGGTTCCTTTGACGGACGGGATCTTTGACGCGGAATTAAACATCCTTTCAAGAACACAGTCTGCGTCCACTAGCAGGGAAGGAGTAAAACACACGATATAGAGAACACTACATGTCAAGATTAAAAAGCACACTTGAAACAACGAAAAGTACCAGAACCGTAACACTTTCGAGACGTGACGCATCCGCACCGGATACGCGTCTTTATAAGGCACGTCTCGAAAGAGTTACGCTCTTGAAGCTTAACTAAACCTCTTGATCGGTTTTGATGCTTGCGCTCTAAAATTTTCATTCCCAGGAAGATTCCCACTTAAGGTTGTATACTATACCTACATTTTTTAATTGAAAACTGCCGCTTATAGGGTTTTTTGAGAGCCTTATTGAGTCTGGAGGCTATTGCCACCCTGAAAGACCCATGGTCCCGGGCATATTTGTAAGTTTGAGCCTTTTGCGTGACCTACCCCATAAGCAAAAACACGCAAAATAGCTGATTTCAGAACACAATAAAAATTTATCGGATAGTGTGTTAAAATGATAAAGAAACATTTTGGTCACTTCATAAAGTATGTTAGTATTTTCTCGTAAAAAAGTGTGCTCTGATAATTGGAATTCTAAGTGCAATCGAGAAAAGTGTATGTTGTAAATTCGCAAAGTGCCCGGATGTTATCAATAACATTACAAATGTTTGCAATGTTGGGCAATTGCTCAGGCCCTTTTTATTCGATAAAGTCGTACTTTAGATCATATCACACACATTATTTATGAAAAAATGAGGGGGTCCCGCGCAAAAATTGGCACTTTAGGTCGTTTGCGAGTGCGTTTTCAAAAAGGGATACAAGCGATGTCTGACTTCCGGCAGATCATATCTCCGCCGTAGCCAGTCCCAAGCCCGCATGAGAAAGGAGGAAATCAACGACGCCAAACCAACAAGTATAACCTACGCCCAAACTGTTGCAAACTACTAGTCTTCGATCACTATTGGTGACAGTGGGAAAGTACACTGGAACAAACAACAACGGCAGATACGGGATGAGAAGGTTTATCTATAAGTAATTAAATGCACCCATAATCCCGTAGTAGTTGAATTAGTGCCGTGGTAAAATACTCTTTTTGCCACGCAGGTAACCAGGGTTCAATCCCCGTAGATGGATATTTTTTTCCCTGCTCAAAAATTTGAAACCCATACTGTTTCTACTTCGCTAAATGAAACAAACGCACACACACAAAAAAAACAAAGCCAAAAAAAAAATTAAAAAATATATATATATATATATATATATATATATATATATATATATATATATATATATATATATATATATATATATATATATATATATATATATATATATATATATATATATATATATATATATATAAATAAAAGAAACGCGTGGTAATTTTTTTTTTTTTTTTAAATTTAAAATAAGCGATTATCATCACTGTTGTAATGTGAATGTTAAACCATGAACCAACCAACAAACCACTTTCAGTCTTGGATAAAAATGCATACTGGTTACCTCGGTACATTTGTTCATTCATTTTTTTTCAGCCAGGCATTGTGAGCATGTTTACATTACATGTTTACATTCATTCAATCATTCACAGATTCACTGATGAAAAAGCACACCAAAGAGTGTCGTCACAGAGTGTTTTTTTTTTTTTTAATTTTTTCCTGGCATCATCTACAAACATTAATTAATGAATAATGTGAATTTGTTTTAATATACCTGCTGCAAGCAATGCTACATGCTCCTTTGGTGTATCCGTGAAAGCAGGTCAGTGAACATCTCTGGTTGAAAGATGTTTGTGAACAGATTGGTAGTGGATGTACCTATCTCTCCAGCTGAATCTCAGTTTCCCAGCAGTTTTTGGTTACAAATTATAAGGAAACAAAACAAACGTCACATGTTTCAATATGCCCCGTTATGTTTACACATGATCATTGTGAGTAAAGAATAATATCTGTTTATTTTCACAAGAAATGCTGTATTTGCAGACATTCATTTAAAGTATACATGTACAGTCAAGTATGTTGAAAGCATATTAGGCTACAATGCACATAGGCACCCATACAAAAGTAACTACCTCAAATACAAAATGTTAAATGTTTAGGGCTCAACATCTTTTGTCCATAAAAGGTGATTTCAAAGATGGGTCACAGAAATAGGGTCTGAACAAATTTTGACCCAAGCTGTATTCGAACCCAGGACCTTTGGGATGAGAGTCAAACACACTACCACCGAGCCACCCAGCTCTCCCTCATATGCCTATGATCAGTTATCACCCAACCACTGAAATCTGCTGTGACAGATGGAGGGTAATGCAAGAACTACATGGTCAACTCACTCTTTAGAAGTATTGCGATTTTCATTGCGCAAGTCCACATTTGGTATATTTTGAGCAGAGGGTTTAATGGTATCATTTTCAGTCCACTTAATCAAATTTCAAATACAAACGATTTTGAATTTCCAAAAACTACAGTAGCTCGCTTGAGCTTGCCCTTAGCACCACGTGAAAGTTCTGTGTTTACGTTCAGTGTGAGTGAATGCGCGTGATTCACGTGAGCGTGCTTGTTGGGTTCAGTTCGCGGCGGCGCTTTGAGCTGATTTTCAATTGGGATAAAGCGCCTATTTAATGCGCTTATTATTATTATTATTATTATTAATGACATATGTATATATATACTACATACCTAACCCCCCCATCCCCACCCCCCGGGCTGCATTTCTATATTTTGGCACACCCCCTCTTCAGAAAGGACCCATGGGTGTTATACTCTGAGGCCAATGACCATTTTCAGAATGTATATCATTTATAATCATGCAAAGCGGAGCAGTGATAAGTTTTCTCCTTGTTTCACACCGACGCTGCAAAAAAATCTATCTGTACCACTGTTTCCTAACCCATAAGAGTCAGCTGTGGAGTACATATTTTGAATGATTGATGTATGCCAGTATTTCGGAACTTGTCACAAACAAGATCTGTTTATATGCTGAAATGTCTTCGAAAATGAACACATTGGCAGTAAAGGGGTTTTCCTTGGATAATCAAAAACTAATACATATTAAGCTGCATTTCCAAATCGCGACATGACAGGAGAGTGACAAAAAGTAACGTTTCTGAGGGGGGGTCATCCAAATAAATATGCATAGGAAGGTCTTACCATCAGGTATCTCTTTACCAAGTTTAGGGTTACAGTTAGGAATACTTGAGAAAAAAACATCTTTGGGCTATGGCTATCTTGTACCTATTTCCCGATTTCTTGTGACCCTTGACCTTTCTGACCTTTCATGCATACGAAATTAGTATGCATGAAAAGTTCTTACCACCTTGTACCAAGTCTGGGTTTGAAGTTGTGTATACTTGAGAAAACATCTTTTTGGTCAAAATACAGATATTTTTCACCTTTTTACTGCACTACAAATTACAACATGGGTGTCAAATCGCTTTGTCACATTGTTATATGAAAACACACAAAGCACACCCCCATCACTGTACAATAGCCCCTGAACTGCTCGACTGCACGTTACAATTTTGTCGCCCCGCTGCTTCTATGTCAGGCTTATGGAAACACTCCCTCTTTATTTCTATTTTCTCGAGTTTTGTCATTGTCACTTTGTTGTCACTGCCCCACTGCTGTTGTGTCTGCAGTAGAATAGCCAGGCCTAAAGCCTGCTTTCCCTTCTCCTAATATATGGCTATGCATCAGCTCAGGCAGTAAGGCACAGGCTTTTGCTGCATTGCGAATGATGTGACTGTCCAAAACCTTGACATTGTGGCCAGCCTGGTGGATGGACATCAAAATAACAGGATGTCTGCCCTCCTACACAGGACAATCAGTTCACTTCCTTTGCCTTCTCGTCGGTTGGCCATCGCGGAGAGATGTACCCGCTGAACTCTTCTTCCCTCATCTTTCGCAACCTGCAAAAGATAATTTTGTATCAAAAAAAGTTCTGACATGCACATATTGCGTGCATATATGTTTGCAAGTATTTATACAAAGTACATACATGCATAATATGACATTAGTCAGAACATGAACAAGAAAGGCAATGTCCTTATGGTTCACGTGTATGACCAATCCACATAATATGTCTGTCCTTTTTGACCTTGGCTTGACTTCTCCAACAGGTCTCTGAAAATGTCTAAACATAAGTATAGGGCTGGATTTTGTACCAGTGAAACCTGAGTATTTTTCCAAATCCCTTCATTTTTCACACATTTGTCAACCCTCTGTGACCCTTGACCTCTGTGAGGGGCTGATTACATTAGTAGCACAGAAAAGTGTTATCATCATGCCTAATTTTATTGAAAAGTTTGCAAAAACATTGATAAAAACTACAACTCTACCCGAAACTAACTTTTGTCACCCTTATCATGTGGTATCTCCATAGCAAGTTTGAGTTTGAAGTTGAAAATACTACTTGCGATGACCTTTGAAAGGTCACAGAAATTGGTATGTTTAGAATTATTTTACCACAAAGTACCCTTGTGCCAAGTTTGAAGTCTGAGGCTTGCATAGTCTTCGAGGAAATGCCAATGTTAAAGTTGCCCACAGGTAACAGACAGTTGACGGACGACCCATTACAAACACTTACTTTTGCTATCACACGTGCGCCAAAAATTAGACGCCATTGAGCTTGAAATGACCACAAAGGGTGTATACATATATCTAGAATCAGCATCAATATTCAAAGTGTAACTTGCAGAAATTGTTTCAAACAGGACACAACGCATTGCTGTTTAGCAACAGCACACACTGGACCAAATGGGTAGTATTCAGATTTTTCTAGTCCTTTTGTATGCACTAAGTGCTTATTACAGAAAACGACAGTATTTGGAGACTTGCCCAACCCTCTAGTTTTCAAATCAAATGCAATATGGTGCCACTTGTTGACAGCAAGTGATTTTAGCATTCGGTGTTGTTGAGAATGCTGGTACTACTACTACACCATCTTCAAAATGAAAGAAAGCATTACAGTGTGATGTGTTTCAACCAGTTGTGTTTTGTTATGAACCTGATTCTATTCACAAATCAATCGGTATGCTTTACCTCGAGTCCAGGACAATAAGTGTCGCCTTCGCTCACTTTAGTTGATCCGCTGGAACTGAAATTGCCTTCTTTTAGCTGTGGCCTTCTCCTTTGAGCAAACATGACCTGACTAGCTCTTGCCTCTTCTTGGTGTAGGCGTCATACTTCTGTGCTTGTTTGCAAGTATACCCTCTGGGCGTGACTCTGTCTCTTGGCTTGACTTCGCGAACGAAGATTTTATAGGAGTTGCCCACGACGTCTGCAGGCTTGTTCGTGGCTGCGGAGGCCAATCCGAGACAGGCAGGTTCGACCGCAGTGGCTGCAGGGGAAGGTCTGGCCAGGGTTCTGAGCTGCGGCATCTCTGTTTTTTTTCTCCTGAGCCGCTTGTCCTTAAGGCTAGCTCTGCGAGAGTCCTCAAAGGAGACAGCTGCCTTGTAAATGGTGGAGCGCCAGGTGTCACGGTCCGCAGCAAGCGAAGACCACTGGTGGTGGTCGATTTGGCAGGCACTAAGTGACTTCTTGAGACAGTCTTTGTATCTCTTCTTTGGTGCCCCTCTGTCACGGTGTCCAGTAGCAAGCTCGCCGAACAGGGTGATCTTTGGTAGGCGATGATCCTCCATCCTGGAGACATGCCCCGCCCAGCGGAGCTGTGTCCGCAGCAGCAAAGCCTCGATGCTCACAGTTTCAGCCTGTTCCTCTGGGCGTGACTCTGTAGTGAGACGTCAACAGCAGCACTGACCTGAAATGAAATACATGTTTATTATCGTGTTATTCGGCAGCATGGCAATTTCACTTCTGATCTTATTTCAGGGTGGGTCGCTTCCAAACTCCACAAACAGGGACTTTGTTATAGCATTATGAACAATTCGGGGCCAGTGGGGGGAGTCCCCCCCACCCACCCACCCACCCACCCAATTCGTCCCTACATTTAGTTTACACATTACTACCTTCAAACTAATGTGAAATAAACTGTGAACACCACAAACAACAATGGTGAAGCCTGGATCGCTCGTGTGCATTTAAAACTGATCATTTTCTTAATCTGAACTGTGTGATCTTTCCAAAAGGTGACTGAAATTTAAGTGCCATGAGTCTAAGCATACGTAAAGGGCTGGCTTATGTACAGTTGTGAATAGTATTGGAGAAAAAATATCTTTTGTCAAATATGGCTTTTTTTTTTTTTACCTATTTCTTGATTTCTCATGACCCTTGGCCTGAACGCAAACTGGTAGGCTAAGAGTAAGAAAGGTCTTGCCACAAAGTATCCTTCAGCTACGTTTGAAGACTGTGGTTTGAATGGTCTCCGAGAAAATACCAACATTAAAGTTTACCATGGACGACCAATGGCCCAGAACATAGCCTTACACTTGCTTCGCACATGAGCCAATGAAAGAAGGCATTACAGTATGATGTGTTCATTCACACCATAGTTGTGTTGTGTTCTGCACCTGATTCTCATCACAGATCTACTGGTATGACTTACCTTGAGTCCAGGAGAATACGTGTCACCTTCCCTCACTTCACTTGAGCTGTGAGTGTGACCTTGGTCAGTTGGTGTAGACGTCATACTTCTGCGCCTGTTTGCAAGTATGTACTCTGGGTGAAAGTACTGAGACTCCACAGCGAGAGGTCAACAGCAGTATTAGCCTGAAATGAAATACATGATTATTTAAATTTACTGTGTTGTTCGGCAGCATGACAATTTCACTTTGCGTGAACTAAATGCAGGGGCAGATTATTACTTTCAAAATAAATGCGACAAAAACTGTGTAAACCGCAAAGAACAAACAACAATGGCAAAGTCACGTCTGTACGCCTCATGCGCATAACTGATTCACAACCTGTGTGACCTTTCCAAAAGGTAGCTGAAATAAGTGTCACGAGTCTCAACATAAAGGCTTGCTTTTGTACTAGTCAAATTTGTATTTTTCACACATTCTACGGTCATCCAAAATGGTAGTCAACAAATATTAGGGTTTCAGTCAAAGTAGCGTTTTACTAGGTAACCCTTTTAATCCTGATACACCCACTGCTTGAAATAAATGCGACTATGATAGTTCAAGGGTGGTGCCAGAATAGATTGGCGTCTCATCCGCCAAGTTATTCTGGCACCATCCTTGAACTAAAAAAATGCTGGACCTATCTCCTAATCTGTAATATAGCCTTCATAAGACAGAGAATGGATGAGAAAACTAAGTTACTAAGTACTGAAAGCAGTTACTGAGTTAGTAATGCAAAATTCTCCCTTAGCAGGACTTTTTACTACACACAGTACGTTTTCCTAAATAATAAGCACTGGCACTGGTTTAATATCACTACAATGTGGACTACATTCCTTCCACCGTATTAGTAAAGGCTCTCTGAGAATGTATGGAAATGTTCTACTTCTAGGAGGTGACTGACATACATGGAATGCATGCCCCTGTCAACCCACAATAAAATGTAGTCTTCTTCATTGTAGGTAGGCTGTAAATTTCCATGCATAAAAGGACAGTTAGCTATTGGGGTTTTACGCCGTGCAGGTGACATCTCACGGCGGTGCATACAACTTTTTTTTTAAGAGTTGGAAAACCAGTCAGATATGCCACTTACGTACGACATTTTTCTGTCATTACTAGTAACTCGTGTTCTAGTCACTTAGCAAACACCACCAACCTCTTTTTCTACTTTAGTTTACCTTTTCCTTGCTGAAGAGATTTTGTTGTGTTTCTGGCTGCCACGTATATTGCTTCTCGTTCGGTTGGCCCGTTCATTTTTTTTTTTCTTCTTCTGAGAAATGGTTATGCGTTACTACTGACGCTCGATGACTTGTCGCAACTTATGCAAAGGTATCTTATTTCTGAGGAAACACAACATTTTATGCATAGAAACAGTCAGCTTACACACCTATTTCAGACAGTATATATCTTTTGTCAATTATCGATAAACTGAGCTTGTTTGCAATACGACTTGCCGTACGGCGGTTTTTTTCGGTGACCTCTAGTCTCAGGTCACGGCAGACGCAAGATAGCGGTATCTAAATGCGCAGAAAAGATGCGCGAAAGAGGTGTGTCCTACAACCTTAAACTAGAACAGACAGACAAGTGGAACTAGAAATCCGGTTCGTACACAGGGCGAGGAAATTCATGAGTAATTTCCCCCTCACAGGCATCGACGTTTCAATAGAATATTGACCCTGGGAGCGGGTCAGAGACACGTCACAGTGTTTTTCGTTGATTTCCTCGACCTGTGGTTCGTATCAAGTCGACAGATTCAAGTTCAGCCCTATTGTAGGAATAAAGCACGGACCAAGGGCCGGTTGCATGAATGATCTTTTCTGCGCCAGCCACTAAGCACCTTGCTTAGTGGCTGGCGCAGAACTAAGCTCACGCATGCAACCGGTCCCTGCGCACATTTCACCCAGCTGGGTTACAGACAGTTGGTCAGTAGTACAAGTAATGGCTTAACCTCAGTCGTGCCGCATACTCTGTCAGTGTAAAGTAGAACTTCCTTTTTAAGCAACCACATAATTTTAGGCACTAAACTGTAGTCGACAGGTGCTCGCTCAAGAGAGTTAGTTAGTTAGTTATTGGGGTCTAACGCCGAGCAGGCGACTCAAAGCCATCTCACGGCGGTAAGGGTAAAAGTCTGGTCAACCAGACTAAGAGAAATGCCTTAAACCTGATGCAAATACAGTTTAAAAGTCACACAGGTCTATCGTACATGTCTTGAAGGGCAAACAGTGTCCACTGTCATTATAGCCCATCATTTTGGTGGCTGTGGCCAGCTAACTGATGGTCTTTAATGACAGACGACCTGTCATAAGGATAGTCGCTCAATACAGGTTCAACTGTACTTGCCTGCGGTAGCAGCATCGCCCACGTTCGCAACTCAAAATACCAAGTACGAGAAAGCGACGTTCATTTTGTAGACCGAAACCCGGGTGACACTTTCAACTCTGATGAAGTATATTGGAACGAATTCTTTCAGCAATAGATTCTTACAAGCCCCTGCGAAGGCAGGGGCTTGTGAGAATCTGTGCCTTTTGCAGACGATTGATAAGAGACTGGCTTAGAAACTGTGTTTGCTAGACTTAGAAACATCTCTGAAATCGACCCGCGGAGATCTACACGTCCAATTATGTGGCTGTGTACTCGAGCTATTGCAAAAGAAACGTTCGGCACAGCTGCTGCTTGGTAGTCACTAGTCTTGGATTGCAAACCCACCCCTTTGGCAAGAGACAGAGACCTTCATGAACCCCTTCTGGCCCGCAGGGGCTCACGATGATCTATGCCTCTTTAACCCCTTCCCTGCCATTGAACGCAGATTGTGTATGAAATATTTGTTGCTTTAACACCCAAGAGTCCTAACCGTCCAAAGAACGTGGATACAAAGTCGTGTGAGCAAGAGGCATAAATCTTCATGAGCCCCCGCAACTGCGGGGGCTCATGAAGATCTATGTCTCTTGCAGTTATATCGGGTTCGGTTTTATTTGTTGCGAAAGGATTAAGGACTAGAGTTTCCTTTTTAATTTGCGAAAGCCATACTATATAATGATATATACAGTTCGTTCATAAAAGGACCCTTGCCAGCTGGTCAGGTTCTGCGTGTCTTGTTTCTATGTCTTTTTGCAATCTTTTTTTCCAGTCTGTGAAAGGCATGAATGCACAAGAGACTATACAGCTGCCAAAGGTTTATGAGCATCTGTGCCACTTTCCGGTAAAGAAAGTGTGAGATTCATGCATGCTAAATGGATTATGTCCAGTTTTCCTCGGCCGTGAATGGTTAATTCTATTGCAAGAGACATAGATCCTCATGAGCCCCCGCAGTTGCGGAGGCTCATCAGGGTCTATGCCTCTGGCTGACAGCACATTGTATCCAAGTTTCTTGTACGGATGGACCTCTGTGGCTCTGAATTAACAAAGATTTCAGAGACACAATCTGCGACCAGAGGCAGTGGCGCAGTGGCAAAGGCGCCTACCACCAATGCTAAAGGTGCGAGGTTCGATACCGGGCTCGGCGTCGGACTTTTCTCCTCTAGTGAGTGTCACCGTTAATTCGGGCGGACCGTCGGAGGTTCTTTCTCCGGGTACTCCGGCTCTTCCTCCCCCTCCACTTTGGTACCGGTTTCAGGCCACTTTATAAATTTCAAATACAAGCGATCAAAATTTCCTAAACCTCAGTAGCTGAGCTGACCCTTCGCACCACGTGAATGTTTTGCGACTGTCTTGTACTGTGTTTGTCTTCAGAGTAAATGCGTGTGTGTCACGTGAGCGTGCGTGTTGGGTTCAGTTCGCGGCGCTTTGAGCCGATTCGCAGAATTTGGTAAAGCGCCTACATAATAACCGGTATTATTATTATTACTATTATTATTATTATTATTATTATTAAACAAGTTGAGGGTATACTACGTTTTCTAGGTCGGAATCGACTTCAAACATAAAAAACATTCGATTAATACTGAATTAAAGTAATGTCCTCATAAGCCCCTGCAGGTCACAGGATCTCACGAGGCTCTATGTTTGTTTAGTTAATTCTTTGTCTCACGTCATTCATTTTACGGCTGATTGCGGTATTCAGACAAAACACATGAATGACAGACGACTGCATAACGCTGTCGACTCACTGTACGGATTTCGTCTGACTAAGAAGACATCGGTGCTTTGTATAGTGTTCGTGTTACTGTAAATTCTACTTGTAAACAGATCACGCATAATTGCGGGAAATGTCAGCAGGTTTGTTTATTTAATTCTTTGTCGATATCGCCAGCTGACATCTCGTCAATTTCACTAGTCAGTGCAGCGACTGGCATCTGTTTTCCGTTCGTGCGTGTGTATGGGATGTAAATTTCGAGCGTCCGCACACACTAAGAAGTATTTCATTACTACTACACATACGGAGATGGTTAATGTTGCAGTATGAAAATATTTCGCGCTTCCGTTTTGAAAAAGAAATGCAAGATTCATCAAAAGCGAGTCTTCTTGGCGCGCAAGGGATTTTGGGAAGGAATGTATATCAATCAAGTTCGCGAATATGAATTTGCTTGTTATACAATATATCAATACATGTGTCAAAGAAGGACAAACTTTATGGAGTGGGTAGATACATCTATACTCCTAAGATAGATACCGCATCTATCTTAGGAGTATAGATGTATAGGTTCAATAAAAACGATCTACGACTTGCGTGGGGGCGAAAGGAAGTGTACCTTCACAAGGGCAATCAGCCGGCAATCAAACGTGATCGAGAGACGCAATTCACCTCAACGTAGGTGACCTCCAAATGTCAGATGTCTCCAATTTAAAACGACTTTAAACTCCTCTCCTTTTTCAGAACGTTAACTCATTGTACCCGAGGTACGAAATACCCACATTTTGGAGTTATCCTCTGAGGACTGCATTACGATTCAGGAGACAGATCGACCATGATAGTTCAAGGTTGGTGGCAGAATAGCTTGGCGCCAAGCTATTCTGCCACCACCCTTGAACTATCATGGTCGAGCCATATCTTGCTGTGGTGTGTCGCGGGTAGAATGTAGATATAACGTGAAGGCGTCATCTGATCGAACAGACTGAATTATTCTTAACCCTTTTAGCCCCAAGGTCCCATTTCTCAAATTTTGGAGGTGTTACCTAACGACTATGTACCATGATAATTCAAAGGTAGTGCCAGATTAGCTTGGCGCCCCTTCAGGCGCCAAGCTAATCTGGCACTACCCTTGAATTATCATGGGCAAGCCATCTGCTTGAGGGATCCGGGGCTAAAAGGGTTAAATCAGATCACAGGCAGTAGGCTCAGCCTATTTCTGGTATTTGTGTGTGGATGGATGGATGGATGGATGGATGATGATGATGATTAAGACGATGAAGACGACGATAACCATGATGATGAAACGTTTAATTAGATACAGTTTTAACTAATTTAAGGCGCCCCGCATCCAAAGCTGCGGCAGTGTCGTATAGCTTTGCCGCCAGCAACGCTATACGATACTTTCGTTTACTTACTTACTTACTTACGCCTGTCACCCCTACCCTGGTATAGGCCGTCGACGAGAGACCTCCAGCGACTCCTGTCCTGTGCTTCTCCTTCGATTTTACTCCAGGTGGTTCCCATTCTTTTGATGTCTGCTTGGAGGTCTCGACGCCAGGAGTTTCTGGGCCTACCTCTTCTCCTCTTTCCCTGGGGATTCCATGACAATGCCTGCCTAGTGATACTGGAAGCTGGCTTTCTCAGACTGTGACCAATCCATCCCCATCTTCTTCGCCCAATTTCATTCTCTGCTGTTATCTGCTCTGTTCTCTCCCAGAGTCTGATGCTGCTGATCTTCTCTGGCCAGTGGATTTTCAAAATTCTTCAAAGGCAACTGTTTATGAAGATCTGTACTCTGTTGACAGTGGTTTTTGTCAATCTCCAAGTAGGAGAACTGCTTTTACGTTGGAGTTGAAAATCCGGACTTTGGTGTTTTGTGACAGCTCTCTGGAACTCCACACTTTTCCACTGGAGAAAGGCTGCTCTGGCTTTACCGATTCGTGCTCTGACATCTGCATCAGTGCCGCCTTTTTTGTCTATGATGCTCCCGAGATAGGTGAAGGACTCCACCTCCTCCAACGGGGTGCCAGCAAGCAAGACTGGTTCTTCCCTGGTTGCGTTCAGCCTCATAGTCTTTGTTTTCTGTTTGTGGATGGTGAGGCCCACTTGGGACGAGATGTCAGCAAGCCTCGTGGTCTTGTCCTGCATTTGTTGATGCGTGTGGGACAGTAATGCCAAGTCATCTGCAAAATCGAGGTCGTCAAGCTGTGTCCACAGTGTCCACTGTATTCCGCTTCTTCTCTGCTCTGTGGTCCTCTTCATGACCCAGTCTATGGCCAGTAGGAAGAGGAACGGAGACAGCAGACACCCCTGCCTGACACCAGTTCTGACCTGGAGCTCCCTGGTGAACTGCCCTTCGTGGATCACGCGACATGTCATGCCATCGTAGCTGCTCTTGATCAGGCGGACGAGCTTTGTGGGTACACCGTAGTGTCGTAGGAGTTTCCACAGAGTCTCTCGGTCCACGCTTTCTCGTAATCCACAAAGTTGACGTACAGCGGGGAGCTTCACTCCAGAGACTGTTCCACGATGATGCGGAGAGTGGCGATCTGGTCTGTACATGATCGTTTTTTCCTGAATCCTGCTTGCTGGTCTCTCAGCTGGGGGTCAACGGAGCTCTTCATTCTCTCTAGGATGATCCTGTTGAAGACCTTTCCTGGTACTGACAGCAAGGTGATTCCTCTATACTTGGAACACTTGCTGAGGTCACCTTTCTTGGGAAGCTTGATTAGGTACCCCTCCTTCCAGTCAGCTGGCATCACCTCCTCTTCCCAGATCTTTCCAAACAGTGGGTACAGCATCTCTACTATTGTCTCTAGGTCTGCTTTCAGAGACTCTGCTGGGATGCCATCTGGCCCTGCTGCTTTGCCGTTCTTCAAAAATGCCACTGCTGTTCTGATCTCTTCGCGGCTGGGTCTGTCACAGCTGATGGGTAGGTCGGTCTCTGCTGGCTGGATGTCTGGGGGGTCGGGTGGGCTGGGTCTGTTCAGTAACTCTTCAAAATACTCGGCCCATCTGTCCAGTTGGTCTGCTCTGTCTGCAATAGGCTTGCCTTCCTTGTCTTTTACTGGTCTTTCTGCATGGCCATACTTGCCCGACAATCTTCTGGTAATGTCGTAGAGCTGTTTCATGTTGCCGCTGCCTGCTGCCTTTTCTGCCTCTGCTGCCAGGCTGTCTGTGAAGGCCCTCTTGTCTGCCCTGATACTCCTCTTCACCTCGCGGTTGGCTTCCGAGTATTCCTCCTGTGCCCTTGCTTTGGCTGCTCTCGTGCGACTGTTGTTGACAACTGCTTTCTTCTGCTTCCTGACTTTTATCTTCTTCAAGGTCTGTGCCGACAGTCAGTCCTTGTGATGGTGTTTCCTGAACCCTACAGTGTTTTTGCAGGTTGAGTTCAGCGCCTCTCTAACTGCCCTCCACTGCTGCTCTGTGGTGACCGCCTCCTCTTCATTTACTAGCTCCTGTAGCGCTTGAAACCGGTTGGACAGCACCAGTTTGAACTCTTCTCTCACTCCAGTCTCTCTCAGGAGGCCTACATTATAGCGCTGTCTTTTTATTGTCTCTGTGCGGCTTTTCTTTAACTTGAGCTTTATTCTTAAGGTGAGCAGATGGTGGTCTGAGGCGATATCTGCTCCCCTCCTCACTCGAACATCTTGAAGGGATCTTCTAAATTTCTTGCTAATGCAGATATGGTCTATTTGGTTTTCTGTAGTATGGTCAGGTGAGACCCACGTTGCTTTGTGTATTCTTCTGTGTGGGAAGATGCTGCCTCCAATGACAAGTCTGTTTAGAGCACAAAAGTCTACAAACCTCTCCCCGTTCTCACTCATCTCCCCTAGTCCCTGTCTCCCCATCACCTCTTCGTATCCGGTGTTGTCCTCCCCTATTTTGGCATTAAAATCGCCCATGACGATGGTGATGTCTCGCTCCGCACATTTGTCCACGACACTCTGGAGTCGGTCGTAGAACTCTTCTCTTCCTCGTCACTGTCATTAGTGGGCGCATAACACTGGATGACGTTCAGCTTGAGCTTTTTCTTGGTTCTAAAGGCTGCTGTGATAATTCTTGGCCCAAGAGGTTCCCAGCCCATCAGCGCTCTCTGTGCCACTGATGACAGCATGAATGCTACTCCTTCTGTATGGGTGGGGGGGGGGGGGGCATTCTCCTCTTCATGACCTGAATACAGAATCATCTCCCCACTTAACAGCCTTTTCTGGCCAGACTGCGTCCATCTGGCTTCACTGATACCTAGCAGGGAAAGGTTGTACTTTTGCATTTCCGCTGCTATCTGGGCGGCCTTGCCGCTCTGGTACATGGTCTTGACGTTCCATGTGCCCATGGTTGTGTCCCTGGATAGAGAGAGGCGGCTCGGTCCTGTGGCTTCCGAAGACTTCCGGCTTTCACCAAAGGACGTCATAAATCTTCTGGTAGAAGAACCTTCCTCCTCCAGGAAAGGAATTACTGTTTGTCTTTTCGTTGGCGTTTTTGTAGCTATTTCCTTTTTTATAGGGTGGGGAAGCTACCCCCACGCCCAACCCCCTTACTAGGAGGACCAGGGGTTTTCTGTCGGGGTCACCTTCCCTTAGACCATGTTGGTTCACGGCACCTTATTTCATTCGGTGCACCCCTCTCGCGAGGGACCCCCTATCCACCCCCCAGGGACGCGCCTCAACGCCATAATTATGGTCCCAGCGCGAGGATACTTTCGTTTGATTGGAGTTTATTTCGTTTTATTTGATTTTTTCCCCATTTTATTTGAGTGTATCTCTATTTACCTGAT
The DNA here is from genome assembly GCA_036245525.1 of Semisulcospira habei. Classification (NCBI taxonomy): domain Eukaryota; kingdom Metazoa; phylum Mollusca; class Gastropoda; family Semisulcospiridae; genus Semisulcospira; species Semisulcospira habei. Next base: position 264,838,056 of record BTPG01000002.1, on the reverse strand, counting down.
CTTACCTCAGTTTCTTTTACTTGATTTTCTAAAGTACGCATTCACCCTTTTTCTGCTGCTACGCATGCGTACTTAATCTAGAAATATGCAAGCTAATGGCCAGTAGATACAAACACAAACTAGAATAGATGGAATGTTAAAAACATCATTCACCGGTACAAACCACGTTGCCAGTGGAAAAACTAACCTGTTTAGCCCCGACAGGCTGCAAGAGAGAAATCAACCATGATGGCAAGGGTGGTGCCAGAATAGCTTCTAAAACTGCCGATTATGATAGTTTATTTGTGGTGCCGTAATAGCTGTTAAGGATTGCCGACCATGACAGTTGAAGGGTGGTGCCAGAATAGTTTCTAAGGTCTGCCAACCATGATAGTTCAAGGGTGGTGCTGGAATAGCTTCGTGGCACGAGGCGCCAAGCTGTACTGGCATCACCCTTGAACTGTCATATTATATCTCTCTTCTGAACTGTAATGCAGACTTCAGAGGACAACTCACAAACTTTCAGAAATCCGACCGTAGGCTTCGGAAAGTTAGGGAAGCTTCGAATCTTCGTTCGTCCCTGAGTACTCGACATTCCCTGACATTCGCGCTGTGACGTGCACCGGAAATCTTATGAGTAGTTTGAAGTACCAAGATGAAGGTCTAACTCTTGTCCTCAGTCATTTTTGCATTTCTGGCAGGCAATGGCACCGTGAGTCTGTGGCCATGTCAGCCTCACCGGAGATGACAGCGCGATTTTTAAAATCTCAATGTGGAAATGTCAGACCCCACTGTAGCAGCATTCTTTTAAAACCCTTTAACCCTTTGAGTGTCGGTAGCGGTTTTAGTCGCGAGGATTCCTACAGGAATCATTGCGATTAAAACCGCTACCGACACCCAAAGGGTTCAAACGTGCGTGAACTCCAAACATTAGTTAATAATCGGTACAATTTATACCACATATGATATGAAAGTTTGAACTGTGGTGACAATTTACTACATAAAAAGCAATCGAATAGTAGAAGAAAATGTGAAATTCTTCTTTTATTTACGATTCTCTTCCTCTGCTAAAAAGTTACTAACAGAAACAGTTCTTTTTATAAGATATTCTAATTCAACGGTAGACGCAATAACTATTTTTGTTTTCCTCCCTACGTCATACGACCAGTCACTTTAGCGCAAACCGTACCATGTGACCGTGATATAAAAACCCCTGTAGCGAAAAATGGCGGACGTTTTGTTGCCCTCTCGATGACGCATCTTGGATGCCAGTTTTGTTCTATAAAAGAGCCCCAAACGTTCTAAAGTACAAAGTTACGTAGTGTTGTTAGAGACAACAAGCACACTCAGTACTGGAGACGGCAACGTCATGACATATTTTAAATTACGTCATAAGTCTATCATGTATAAATGGCGTCAGTCATGTCTGGCGTGATCCATGTCGCAAGATGTCTTCTTGATTTCTTTTACGAAAATAGTAGAGGAATGAAAACAAATACGTTATTGGTCGGAGGGGTTCGCTGCACGGACCCTTGTAGGCCTTCGGGAGGTCAAAGGAATCATTGTACCCCTCAGGCCTTTGGCCTTCGAGGTACAATGATCCCTTTGACCTCCCTCAGGCATACAAAGGTCCGTGTAGCGAACCCCTCCGACCAATAACTTATATTACAGCACTTTTCATTTTTACCTTCGTCGTATTTTTATTTATACTCCGATGAGACAAGTGTGGTGCCAGATTAGGCTCGCGGTCCCCAAGGCATCAAACAAAGCAGACACTACACTTGAACAAACATGGTTGATCCATCTCACCCGGCTGCATAGCGTCAGTTGCTTGAGTGAGCTTAGTTCTGCGCAAGCCACTAAGCAAGGTGCTCCGCTATAGCTTATTGGCTTGCGCAGCGACAAGCTCTGTCAATCAACTGAGCACTGGATTGAATACAAAAATAATTAGTCCAGACGCCTTTCTGTTACGGGCGGGATTTCAACTGAACACACTTTTCGATTTACGTGAAGTCGGTAACATTCTTACTTTGGAACTCGGTGTAAACCTGTTGGCCAGCATGAGGGACAAATTCTCACAAACCGGCTGCAGCCTTCATGGTCGACCCATCTCCTGCTGTAGTCGGCGTCAGGGCTGAATGGGTTAAAAATGGTGAAAAATAAGAAGGGGCTAAAATAACATTTTTTTCGGCTTATTTTCAGTTTCATCACGCCTGCCATTCCTGCACTAAAAATAAAGTTCAATAAGACAGCTCTGCACACAGAGTCACCGCAATGTGGGACTTATCCCCGGGATCACACTGGTTGTCTCCTTCGATTCGCTGTGCTGAAGCGCAGCGGATCGAGGGAGACAACCAGTGTCCCCCGAGATAACCATATGCATACTGCGTCACCATTTGCTGCCCTGCTTCCGTCCTTGAGAAGCTGAGTTAACTCCCCGCGATGTGAATTAACTCGCCTTCAATCTCCGCCTTTTACCGCCGAGTCATGCACTTCACCTCACGTAGCATCCGCAATTTAAGGAGTTGCGGCGACGATCAGAGCACGAGGAACAGTGCCACGAACCCGTGCATTCACATCTATGCCTCTTGCATAAGGAAAGTCTGGCTGGGGTACTGTGTTTAGACTTCTGGCCAGTCGCACGCCGCTGTGCCTTACATGACTTCCTCAAACTGAGGAGCAGTTGCGCGATATCGGTCTAGCAAGAGACATAGAGTTTTATGCACGGGCCCGTGCATAAAACGTTATGCTTCTTGGAGACGAAGATGTCTTTTTGGTTGTTTTTTTTTTTTTTCCTGAGCGTCTTTAGTCGCCTCGACTTTTGCCGCCGTGGTCATCATGCAAATGAGCGCGCGGCTACCTGCTGACAGGGAAATTTGCATGCGTCGGGGAGACGTGTCGCATGGGGGAATTAACACTGGCCACGTCTTTCTTCCCTCTCCAGAATAAGTCGAGGGTCGAGCTGTGTTAATTCCGGGGTTCAGCGACCTAGCCTCTGTCGCATAATTATGGGGCCAATATCGCTAATGAGGCCATACCTTATTCAAGTTTATCCACCAAGAGATGTTGCTAAAATTTAACTTGGTGTTAGACTGAAATTAAACTGGAGGATACTTATATTAACATATTATTCGAGACGAGCCGTGTAGAGATACGCGCGCGGCGAATCCGTATGCGCAACGTCTCGAATGAGTCAGTTAACGAATGACTTCGTCAGTTAAGGACATATTGTCACAGACTAAAACCGGATAAACACGTCAGTCCGAGGATGTAACGGATCCTCTCCCGGCCTAATTTGGCAAAAGACAGTATATCCATTTCGAGAAAAGCCATACCGAAGCTGCATAACGCCTTGGCAAGTCTTAAATACTTTCAAAGACACCGCCCCAAGGATGTTTATGTTTACGTGTGTCCGGTCAGTGCTACAAGCCTCCGCCACTCACAGGACAGATTTGTGATGCACTTGAACCTTTTGCATGTAAAGCTTTCCCAACCTGAAAAAAAACTGATTCATGCATTCAGGTTTGGCGTGAAATTCATGACAAACAAAATGTTGCGAAGTTGGCCCGTGCAATGGTGAATGTTACACAAACAGAGGGTTGTTGTTGTCAGGAACACGACACAAGACTGGACACAATATCAAGATCAATATGCTTATCAGTATTGACCCTTTGACAGTTACTGACAAAACCGCTCGGTGTAGGGGGAGGAGACCGAGTATGGAACAGCGCCTAATATGAAACACCCTGCTCCTGTCGAAACGTAATAACTTTTCAAGACTCTGTCTGTGCAATAACGTTGAGCTGTCTTATTGAACCTTATTTTTAGGGCGGAATGGCAGGCGTGATGAAACTGAAAATAAGCCGAGAAAATGTTATTTTAGCCCCTTCTTACTTTTCGCCATTTTTAACCCATTCAGCCCTGACGCACTACAGCAGGAGATGGGTGCATAGTCGTCAGATGATGCCTCTGAAATTTGGGAAATATGGCCGTCGGGCTGACTGAGTTCAACACATAAATCAGCATTCAGTTTTGTGATATATTTTAAAATAACCACTCTTGTCATGAACAGCAATCTTCGGAGATCAGATAACCAGCGGCATTCATTTAGGCACCCCATTTCCCTGGGGTTAGTTAGTTAGTTAGTTAGTTAGTTAGTTAGTTAGTTAGTTAGTTGGTTAGTTAGTTAGTTAGTTAGTTAGTTATTGGGGTTTAATGCCGAGCAGGCGACTAAGGCCATCTCAAGGTTTTCCCTGGGGAGGTACCCTCCTCCTATTATGAAACACAGAAAGCGCATAATATGAAACATTGTTTCATATTTAGAACAGTGTTTCATATAAGGAGCAGTGTTTGTCTAGGGTATATATCTAAAACCATCCAGCCAGTTTGTTTCCTAATTTTAGGTATTGATACTTTTTCTCAATACAGTGTCCCACACCAGGATCATGTCACTTTCTTCAAGGCCATGGTCACAACGGCTGCATTTACTATGTAAGCCGTTGTCCATGCAATGTTGCTATAAACACCAAAATGATATGATCCAAATGGCATTTTCTGACATGTTGTGACAATACAGAGTGTTGCGCAAGAGCATTTATTCACTGTCTTGAAAGCCAAGGTCACAGTGGCCATATGTATTTTGTGCAGACTTGTGTGCTTATCTCAAAAACCATTCAATCTAAATTTTAGATAATAATTAGTATTCTTCCACATCATGCATTGTTATCAATCATAATTGTGACTCTACCTCAAGGTCAAGATCATAGCTGCCATCTTTGGTTTTTTACACTATTGTGTAGAGAACACCTCTGAAACCGCTGTACTGATTTGTTCTGAAGGCCTTTCAGAAATTTAAAATGATAAAATCTTTCATAATTGTATGTACAAAGGATGGTGGATTGATGAACCAGTGGTGGATGACTCATTATATTTAAATCACTTTCAATGTTAAATGAGCCTTTGTGCTACATTTCACTCATACCTTAATTTTCCAACAAAATTTAAGTGGAACTTGTAAAAAGGACTTATTCATAATGTTTCATAATAGGAGAACTTGTGTTTCATATTAGGCAAATGGTGCCTAATATGAAACAATGTGTCACTCTTTTCAGACTGGAATTGCTACTGCGTCGATTCGAATTTTGAAATTTGGCTTTGTCCCGAGATGCATCAATATAATATCTATCAAACCTTGTTGTCGGATTGATTCTACCTTTCTTTGGACGGACGCTCGAGACTTTTTAAATTAAGTGTTTCGTAACTGGGCCTTCTCTCCTACAAGACGAGTGATTCTTGGCAGCCAGTGACGATACCGCTCGGAGGGAAAGACGCGTACGTAGTTACGCGTCTTTCCCGTCGAGCAGTGTCGACAGTGGCTGTCAAGGAGTTAGCGGTTTATTTGGAATTCTGTTCGCTTTGTTGCATGCCATCTTGCCCAGCAACATAAAAACTGAACAACCTTCAATACGATGAGAGTCATCACTCGGCAGAAGAAGAAAATTGCTTGTTTGCAAAAATCGCCATTTCATAATAATACAATACTCTGGAGCAGAACACCTTAATTTCCAGTTTTCTGTGGAAATAGTTATGATGATGAACCGTAATGACTTTGTTTAACCCATTTAGCCTCAAAGACCCATTTCGCAAAATTTTGGAGGTGCTGCGTAAAGACTACGTACATGTCTCAGGAGATGTATTGACCATGATAATTCAAGGGTAGTGCCAGATGAGCTTGGCGCCTGAAAGCGCCAAGCTCATCTGGCATTACCCTTGAATTATCATGGTCGATCCATCCTCTGTCGTAGGGTGTTAGGGCTGAATGGTTAACATGTAATTGGAATCAATCTCCTCCAACACAAGCAAGTTCCAAACCTGTGTGCGCTGGTCTCTGATTTTGGACACCAGGGGTTTAAATCGTATGGTCCAAGATCAGATCTTTACACGCGTTTAGATCTTCTGTAGCGAAACCCCTTCAGTGCTGCTGGATGCATATTTGATTTCTGACATCTTTGATCGTCCAGCGACCGAAAGCCGCAACCTTCCAAGCGACATGGAGACAATTAGCGGGTCTCAGCAAGAGGCACAAATCCTCGTGAGCCCCCGCCAGTGGGCTTCTTGCAGTTGCACCACGTTCACTTTTCTCGGCAGCGAAAGGGTTTAAAGTAACAACAGTAACACCTTACATCAGAGATGGATCGACCATGATAATTCAAGGGTCGTGTCTGAGTAGCTTGGCGCCATCAGGCGCCAAGCCAATCAGGCACTACCCTTGAATTATCATGGTCGATCCATCTCCTGCAAGTGATACACAGTCGTTAACTGACACCCTCTAAATTTCAGAAATGCGTCCTTGAGGCTAAATGGGTTAAGCTGTAAAACTTCTCTGCTTTCTACACGCTTGGCAGTCAACATTTTGGTGTGGATTTAAGTTGTTGTTTTTATTTGGTTTGGTTTGGTTTTTTACTTTTGCAGATTGACAGTGCAGGCCACCACTGGGCATTGTAATTTGTAATCTGTCAACGACCACCCGACGCGGTTGTTTTTATCCAGATAACTTGATGCATGAACCCTATAACACTATTATAAATGCCATGCTGTTGGAATTGAACAATGTGTTGTCAACCGTGTATGGGAAAATGTGGTCAAATATCTCGAATTAATTCAAGTACGTGTGACGTTTGGGCTCAACAGTCTAAAGAAAGTCTGTACAAGTAACAATTATTTTTAAAAAATCCAGACCAATAGGTGACAGCCAATCGTGTAAAATGCCAATAAAGTCCAAACGAAGATAGAAACACGCTTAGAAAAAATAATTGCAACGCAATTAACTGTGGTGTAATTGACTGTTCAATGCGTGTTTCTATTCCTCGTTGTGATTTGCACTGCACAAGATTAACACATTCTACCCAAGGACCGAAATCCCCAAATTTTGAAGTTACCCTCTGAGGGACTGTATTACAATTCTAGAGAGGTCGAGCTGATAGTTCAAGGGTGGTGCCAGAATAGCTTGGTGCCTATGGGCGCCAAGCTATTCTGGCACCACCCTTGAACTATCATGCTCGATCCAAGTCTTGCTGCGGTGTGTCGGGTCTGAATGAGTTAACAACCTTTTTTTCACTGTGACGGCCTAGATGTCTTATTTGTCTTTTAGTGGCCATGTTAAGCACCACACCTGTTGACCCGGTTCATCCAATAGTTACACTCAGAGATATTAAGCAAATAAAAAATTCCCTGGGCCTCTTCAACCCTCCCCGCTTGAAGTACGAACACGCTTACTTTTAACGACACCATCGAGAGGCAAAGATAAGCATGAGGCCCCCTCCCCCACCCCACCACCCCGCCACCCCACCCCCAGGTTAGAGAGGTGGGGGGACTCATGAGGATCTAGGCCTCTTACAGATGATGCAGACGCTTTGTAAAAGATGGTTAAAAAGAACTTTTTTCTCTAGAGTCCCTTCGTCGTCTGAAATTGTCACGGCTTTGCGAGCTGTCGCCCATGAAGCAGAAATTATCCCGCCGTCTCTTCGGGCCCAAATCTACTTAGCTCTGACGCTAAGTCGAACAGATTGATCCCACGACACCGCGGTGAGCAAACGGTGGTCGGTCCGACGTCAGCCCGAGGATCGGTTGCGTGCTGGGAATACACCCGACCATGTAGAGCTGTAAAAAGGGCAGGCTTGTAAGAAAGCGTTTTTCTCTTTGGCCGAGACTTTTCTTTCGCTGTGTAGTCTGTCCTTTATCTATATATAACCGTCCATCTGCAAGAGACATACAGGTTTAGCTCATTCGAGAAGTGCCGCCTCCGGATGCGCGGCATAAGCCGCGTATCCAGAGGCGGCACGTCTCGAATGAGTTAAGGGCGCCGGCATGAGAAATTGTTCCCCTTGATGAAATCAGGCCTAAAAGGCGACCGCCGAGCTTTTAAATGCGAAGAAAACCCCAACAAAGGCGGAAGAGGCACGCTTGGAAAGACAATTACAACTTATGGATATTTCGTATTAAAATCCTTGATGACAGCGATTGCGATCGGCCCTAGCTGTGTCCAAAAGCATGGGTGTTATTTTGAGGTGAAGGGTGAGACTGTGCGAGTGTCAACTGCAGTGGGTGGGTTGACCGTGAAAGCTCCCAGTTGGTTCTAGTGTTAGCTTAACTCATTGTACCCCAAGACCGAAATCCCCAAATTTTGCGGCTGCCCTCTGAAGACTGCACTGCTGTGCAGGACACAGATCGACCATGATAGCTCAAGAGTGATGCCAGAATAGCGTGGCGCCCATAGGCGCCAAGCTATTCTGGCATCACCCTTGAACTATCATGCTCGATCCATATCTTGCTGTGATGTGTCTGGGATAGAATGAGTTAACTGACGACAAGTGCATGCGTATGTTAGTGGCACATATACGAAGACGCCCAACTACTCTAGAACTCAATCCAGACCAAAAAGGTGACTGCCAAGCGTGTAAAATGCCACATCCCTTCTTCAATAAGTTGCGACTGATCTCTATATTATGCGTGTTTGTGTGTCTATTTTGAAGAAGGATATTTACCCAAAATATTAATAAATTGTGTTGTAACTAACTTTCTAAGCGTGTTTCTTTCTCTTTTGGGCTATACACTAGAACTATCGTTAAATTATCACAGCTCATCCATCCCCCACATCTGGTTGACCGTTCACATTCTTTACAGACACCTTAAAAAGTTAGGCAAATTATTACAATCATGCACTTTAGTAATAAACGCGACAGCTGTGATCAGTAAAATAGTGTGACGTATACCTATTTATTCTTTTCGACGAATTAAGCAGAAAGTTGCTGATTCTCTTTGTACTTCAGATCGAATTTACAGCTTTGTGTATCATTGACTGCATTTGATTCGTCGCGTTTTTAAAGTGCACAACTATAGTTATTATGTGTCTTAGTAGACCCTTTGGTTGTCGGTAGCGCTTTTTGTTGAAGTGCTTGCTGCAGGAATCACCTCGACAAAAACCGCTACCGACAGCCAAAGGGTTAATGTGAAATATCAGGGAGGCCTACGGTCCGGAAAATCACAACTTCGGCTGCAGAAATCCTTTATCTAAGCTTTTAGCCCCACAAAGTCATTCACCCTTCTTGGTCTGTACTTGCTCTATTTCTGGCCTACAATGGAAAAAAAAAAAAAAATGAAGTCCAATTTAGTGAAAAGCGAGATTTCAATATACTACACTGAAAACCTAGCTTTTCACAAAACTAGACTTACTAGCTTTTAGCACTGTATGGCAGATTTATATCGATTTACCAGACGAAGGTACTTCAGGATTTCAGCCCACAGCGAGAATTAAAAAGCTTTCCAGTACTTGGTGCCATTGACGTCTAGACTTTTGTCCACCTCCATTGTGAAAGTCAAGAATGCTTGTACTGGACGCGTGAGGATTTATTTTGTCAATGGCGGGCATCTTACCGCTTTTTGCCACCGCAAAGGTTAGTTAGTTAGTTAGTTAGTTATCTGGGTTTAACGCCGAGCAGGCAACAAAGGCCATCTCACGGCGGGATGGGTAAAAATCTGGCCAGCCAGACTAAAAGAAAGGTCTTAAGACAAGATGTAAATATATCTTTAAAATATTTCACGCTAAAATGTCGCACAGGTCTTTAAAGGAAATGTCTACAGACTCACAAAAAGGTCAAAATAGAATTGTCATAGTCTAAGAATGCTCAAATGAAATCTTATTTAAAATATTGCACTCTCCAAGAAGACTGAAGATTTTGTCCGGGGATACATCGCGGAACAAAACCTTCAAGGAGTAAGTTAACAGGATTGGTGTTTCTTTTAACCCATTACATCCTGAGGCTGATTTTGTAAAATTGGCTTTATTGTCCTATGAAGGATACGTTACAGATTAGGATATAGATCAACTGTTATTGTTCAAGGGGGGTGCCAGAATAGATTGGCGCCCAAGGCGCCAAACTATTCTGGCACCCCCTTGAATTATCAGTCCAATTTATTTTAAGAAATGAGTGTATCAGGATGAAAGGGGTTAAGTGCCAAATAAAATATCGACCTTGCCTTGTCTGTGGTCAAAATTATAGGTCTATACAAAGTTCGCTGACTCCATCCTGTACTGGCAGACCTTTGTGATACGGCAAGAATTAATGAAAATCAATGACTTTACCATCGTGCTGTAAGCGCTGTTTGCTGTTCTGTTATTTTTTACCTTAAAGTCACTACATGATAGAAAAGAATCCAACGAAGAAAGAAACAAGCTTAGAAAAGACAGTGACAACACAATGTAGTATTACATTTCGGATTGAAATCCCCTTCTTTAAAATAGACGTACAAGTAGTATTATAATCTATTGTTTCACTTGACACCTTCAGTTACATCTTACCATCACGAAATCATAAATTGCAAATTTATTTGCAATTTATGATTTCGTGATGGGGAGATGCAACTTAAGGTGTCAAGTGAAACAACAGATTATAATTATAGGGGATGGTCTGTGATTTTGGACCTTACGCTCTGAACAAAATGTGGTTGGGACCTTTTAACAAATGTTGTTATATCCGACTGTTGTTATATCCGACCTTGTTATGTGCAGAGTCTACTGTACCTTGTGTGGTAGGTTTCTGTCTATAGCAAGATGCCGCGAGAAGATAAAGCGACTTTTGTTATATCCGACCTTGTTATGTGCAGAGTCTACTGTACCTTGTGTGGTAGGTTTCTGTCTATAGCAAGATGCCGCGAGAAGATAACGCGACTTTTGTTATATCCGACCTTGTTATGTGCAGAGTCTACTGTACCTTGTGTGGTAGATTTCTGCCTATAGCAAGATGCCGCGAGAAGATAAAGCGACTTTTGTTATATCCGACCTTGTTATGTGCAGAGTCTACTGTACCTTGTGTGGTAGATTTCTGCCTATAGCAAGATGCCGCGAGAAGATAAAGCGACTTTTGTTATATCCGACCTTGTTATGTGCAGAGTCTACTGTACCTTGTGTGGTAGCAAGATGCCGCGAGAAGATAAAGCGACTTTTGTTATATCCGACCTTGTTATGTGCAGAGTCTACTGTACCTTGTGTGGTAGCAAGATGCCGCGAGAAGATAAAGCGACTTTTGTTATATCCGACCTTGTTATGTGCAGAGTCTACTGTACCTTGTGTGGTAGATTTCTGCCTATAGCAAGATGCCGCGAGAAGATAAAGCGACTTTTGTTATATCCGACCTTGTTATGTGCAGAGTCTACTGTACCTTGTGTGGTAGGTTTCTGTCTATAGCAAGATGCCGCGAGAAGATAACGCGACTTTTGTTATATCCGACCTTGTTATGTGCAGAGTCTACTGTACCTTGTGTGGTAGATTTCTGCCTATAGCAAGATGCCGCGAGAAGATAAAGCGACTTTTGTTATATCCGACCTTGTTATGTGCAGAGTCTACTGTACCTTGTGTGGTAGGTTTCTGTCTATAACAAGATGCCGCGAGAAGATAAAGCGAATTTTGTGGCGAGAGGCAGTAGGGTCAGTCAAAAGTTGCTGTACCGAGGCAAACTGCTATAGTCCACCAAGTTGGCCTACTTCTACAACATCTTCCCCTCCGCCAGAAGCATAGATTCTCACGAGCCCTGCAGCCCTGAACCCTTGTTTCCGTTAGCATATCCACTCTGACGCTCTACAACAGCGTGTGGATCGCCCATGATAGTTCAAGGTTTAGTGCCAGAATAGCTTGGCGCCCACAGGCGCCAAGCTATTTTGGCACCACCCTTGAACTATTATAGGCAATCATGAGCCCATGCAGCTATGTGCCCATGTTTCCATTTGCCTATCCGCCCTGACGCTCTACAACAGGATGATGATAGGTGCCAAGCTATTCTGGCGCCACCCTTGAACTATCATAGGCAATCCACATTCTAATAGGACCAAGCTATTCTGGCACCACCCTTGAACTGTCATTGGCGATCTGTCTCCTGAAATGTAATGTACTCTCTAGGAAACAACTCCCAAATTATTCTGTGGGTGGCGACCTTTAGCGGACAATCTGTCAACTTCCTTGCGCGAGCAGTAAAACAGTACCTGTGGCCGCATACACTTGGTAGTCAATTTACATCTGCAGATTCTCAAACGGAGGAAGTCAATAGATTTCACAAGCAAGCGCCTCCGCTGATTACTCCTCGGACCACAGCCCGATTTCCTCCCCTTGACACCCCACCATCCGCTAGGGGTCGCCGCGATGTCGAGCGACAGTAATGACGTCACCGTTTCGTGAGTACAGTGCAGTTCGATACACATTTCTGGTGAATGGGACCGAGTGTCTATTGAGGCCTATCATCAATTGCTGACGTCAAAGGACTTTTCGCTGAAAGGACCTTTTCGCCTCCCGTTTCTTCAGAATTCTGGAGCGGCCTTTTTCAAGCATTTACCTGCCTCACTGGCTTTACTCGAGGAAGGCGCATCAAGGTGATTATTCCCCCCCAGACAGCCCTGCTCTCTCGCTCCCACAGACCAATAAGTCGCGAGTTGTATAATTGTCAGTTCACCCCTTCGGTGCTGGGGCAGGACGAACACTGCCGCACAGACGCAAGAGGCTTAGATTCTCATGAGCCCCATTCGCGGGGGCTCATGAGGATCTATGCCTCTTGCTGGCACCACTTTGGACACAATATTCAGTCCCTGGACAGCCGGGGATCTTTGGTGTTGAAATAACAAAGATTTCAGAAACGCAATATGGCATTGAAGTGGCTAACCATTCTAGAAATGTCTGGAAAGAAATTGCAGTCACCAGAGATTGCTCAAGAGGGGTGCTTGATCAGCTTAGTGCCTTCAAGCAACACTCTTCAGCTATCACTGTCAATCTAAACCCCCAAAGTTGGAACTATAGTGAAAAAATTTCGCTCAGAGCAAATGACAGTAATGATGATCTTTCTTTTCTTTTCGTTCAGTTTTTTTTTCAAACATGTCTGACTTCTGTGAAAGACGAAAAACTTGGATGCATCACGTCAACCCTTTCATTGCTGAGGAAACTTGAATCCGACCTGACTCAGTGCAAGAGGTATAGATCCTCATGCGCCCCCGCAGTTGTGATGACGCTGAATTTACATTTATTTCAAAATCAAGATCTGCGCCCATTGGCAGCGAAGGGGTTAACTCATTCGAGGCCAGCCGCAGCCGTACGTAACTGGCCGTGAATGAGTTAACGTAGTCAGTATTTGCACTGCTTGAACTTTCTATATTCTGTTTAACCCATTCAACCCTGACGCACTACAGCGGGATATGGATCGACCATGATAATTCAACTGTAGTGCCAGATTAGCTTGGCGCCTGTCGGCGCCAAGCTAATCTGGCACTGCACTTGAATTATCATGGTCGATCCATCTCCTGCAACTATTGCATAGTCATTAGATGTCGCCTCCAAAATTTGGGAAATGCGTGCGTCGGGCTGAATGAGGTAATTGTCTGTTTCCGGCAAAATTCAAGAGATTTTTATTTTTGTTCTTCCGGCGTCATGGGCGACATAATTGACACTGTATCATGTGTGAAGGTGGCTTTTTTCTTCTTTTTTTTTTTTTCAAAATCCAGACCAAAAACCAAAAGATGGCTGTCGTGCGTGTTAAATTAACAGATAATCCCAACGAAGGTTGAAAGGCGCTTAGAAAAGACAATTTCAAAGCAATTCTTGATTTCTTATAAGTTTCACCTCATATCTTCTGTTGAACATTTCCATCGCCAAATAAAAAAAATAAGTAGCACTTTGTGCACATTATTTGTTTGTCTATTGTTTGAGAGAGAAAAAAGAAAAAAAAAAGAAGAAGGTTTAAACCGAAATACTAACAAATTGTGTTGTAATTGTCTTTTCAGTGCCTGTTTCTTTCTCCTGTTGGGATGGTCAAATATTTTTTAGGCATTGCACGTGTGCGATATAATATTCCAAAAAATAAAAGCTTCAGATGGATGACAAGTCATCATCATCGTTGTGAAATTCTTTTGTTGGAAACATCTGCCAGTGTATAGCGTTTGTATCTATGTAGTTGGTCGGTTGAACGCTTCAGTGTTTGCACTTCGATTGATTGGTTGACTGACTCATTGGTTGGTTGTTTAGTTATTATGCTTCAGTACAGTGAAGCAAAATCATGAGATCATTTTCTTTTTATCTACGTAGTAGCCTCCACGTTACGAAAAAAAAACTTACGGTCATAATGACTTGCCTATCGGGGTTTGATCTGGCATCGGCAGACACGAGCATATGGCGGGAAAAAAATGAAAGGTTGCGCATGATTGTTTTTCTTGGCGGAGTAACTGACAGCTTCTTCCGTATTTCATTCATACTGACGAGCAAAAGAAATGAGACGTTTTTGGAATCATCGGAAACAAGGCTTCAGTGTTTGCGATGATTCCTAAAATGTCACATTTCTTTCGCTCATTAGTATACTATCGCTCATTAAAGCCAGATTGCACCAATGCTTGAGACAGCTTCCTCCTTCCAAATTCACACTGACGAGAAAAAAGGAAAAAAAGCAACAACAAAAAAAAACAACATTTTTGGGATCATCGAAAACCTTTCACTACACCCAGATTTCCTCCATGCTTGAGAAACACGGATATAAAATGGGGCCAGCAAGAGACATACGTTTTCTTATGTTCCTCATATATACAACCGCCGTGCACAGATCCTCTAAGTCTGACGTCGGCTGGAGGACGTTACACTCGGCAGGTTGACTTGTAGACATGTCTGTTTATACAGGACACACAGTTTATGTGTTCAGACCTCACACAACATCGTCAGTCCATCCAGCATCCTGTATGTGAACACGGTGGAGACGCCGTTGCATTCGGCAGGAACGCTGCTTTAAATCATACGAGACTGACGTGCCGCATCCGGATACGCGGCTTAAAGTCGCGTATCTGGATGCACCACGTCTCGAATGAGTTACACCTCGACGTTTCCGAATGCAGCGCGTCTCAAATGAGTTAGCAGATGCCGTTAAGTCTATTATTGACAAAAGCGAGATTTTTATTGTTATACAATGAGAATCTCACTTTTCAGTTTAAAAAAAAATGAAAAAAATAAAAAATAAAAACAGATTTTTTCGTTTGCCATATAACAACAATAATAATAATAATAATAATAATAATAATAATAATAATAATAATAATAATAATAATAATAATAATAATAATAATATTTATGAAGCGCAAACCCCCTGCAGTGCAGGCTCTAAGCGCTGTACAATGCAAGTCAAAGTTAAAACCTAAACACAAATCAACAGACAGCAACAACACAAAATACAAATATTACAATACAAATTCTAAAACTGGATTAACAGCACAAAAAAACGCCCAAAGCACAAACAGCCATCGCAACAAATAATAGGCACAGCGAGCTGCACGGCTATCTTATGAGGAAATACGCTGATTTACACATCCACCTAGGCACGCCGATGTGTGATACTGAGATCACTAACATTTACTTACCTTACTTTACAACTGGTCCTAATTTATTTTTTTAAATTCACGCGAGAGAGCCTACTTGCAGTAGGTGTGTTCAACCTCTTCACTGCGGAGTAAAGGTAAACCCCACACAACTGCAGTTGCGGCTGGCTCGTGAGAACCTATCCCAATGCGCACAAGGTCATCGGGCCGTCGTCGGCCGCCCGTTGGCCCGCGCACGGACGCGCATTGGGTATGTCTCTTGTTGAAGCCGCTGTATGTCCGCGTTCCGTTGACGGGCTGACGAAAAGAAATCACGGTAGGTCGAGTGGCGCTGTTTCTATTCTATGGGGACAAGCGTTTCCCCGTAAAAGGCAACCATAATGCCCCTTCAATAAACAATAGACCAGTTGCAGGAGATGGATCGACCATGATAATTCAAGGGTAGTGACAGATTAGCTTGGCGCCTGTCGGCGCCAAGCTAATCTGGCACTGCCCTTGAATTATCATGATCGATCCATCTCCTGCTGTAGTGCTTCAGGGCCGAATGTGTTAATTCGTTTGAGAAAAGATTTCAAATTTGAAAAGATAAACCCCGAACACCTCAGCCTAAAAACACCCAAGACGCCAACACAGTTCGAAACTGCACACCAATTTCTGGCGATGCTATAGAACCCTTACTCAAGACGCCAACACAGTTCGAAACTGCACACCAGTTTCTGGCGATGCCATAGAACCCTTACTCAAGATGCCAACACAATTTCGAAACTGCACACCAATTTCTGGCGATGCCATAGAACCTTACTCAAGACGCCAACACAGTTCGAAACTGCACACCAATTTCTGGCGATGCTATAGAACCCTTACTCAAGACGCCAACACAGTTCGAAACTACACACCAGTTTCTGGCGATGCCATAGAACCCTTACTCAAGATGCCAACACAATTTCGAAACTGCACACCAATTTCTGGCGATGCCATAGAACCTTACTCAAGACGCCAACACAGTTCGAAACTACACACCAATTTCTGGCGATGCTATAGAACCCTTACTCAAGACGCCAACACAGTTCGAAACTGCACACCAGTTTCTGGCGATGCCATAGAACCCTTACTCAAGATGCCAACACAATTTCGAAACTGCACACCAATTTCTGGCAATGCCATAGAACCTTACTCAAGACGCCAACACAGTTCGAAACTGCACACCAATTTCTGGCGATGCTATAGAACCCTTACTCAAGACGCCAACACAGTTCGAAACTGCACACCAATTTTGGCGATGCTATAAAAGCCTTACTCAAGACGCCAACAAAGTTCGAAACTGCACACCAATTTCTGGCGATGCTATAGAACCCTTACGCAAGACACCAACACAGTTCGAAACTGCACACCAATTTCTGGCGATGCTATAGAGCCATTACTCAAGATACCAACACAGTTCGAAACTGCACACCAGTTTCTGGTGATGCTATAGAACCCTTCACCACCAGTGGACGAAAATATTGTAGGGGCGGATCAGTTACCTCGATAGGGGTGTCCAACTTTTTGTTTGGAACGTTCAAACTGACAAAAAAGGTCTCCCCGACGCTAGACCATCTTCTAGTAGCCGAAAAAGCAAACAACGTGGAGGGTGAGGGGGGAGAGGTGGGGTGGGGGGGGGGGGAGTTAAAATTTGAGATTGGGGGTGGGGGGAGGCGAGTCCAAATATCCCCCAAAATGGTCTTTGTTATAACATTTTAAACAATTGGGGTCGGGGTGGGGGTGGGGGTCCGAAACCCCCAGGATCCCTCCCCCAGATCTACCCCTGTATTGTGTTCTTGAAGTTATTTTGAATTTAAAGTTAAAAATCCCCAGCCATCGTAGAGTCATGCATGCAAAGTGGCAACTGCATGGGGGGGGGGGGGGAGAGAGAGAGAGAGACAGAGCATGAGGATTTATACCTCTTGCAGTTGGGGTGGTTTCTGTTTATCTCGACGATGAAGGGGTTAAAACAGAACCCAACACTCCTTTGGAAGAAAGAGTGATTGCCCTCAGTCTTCTAACAGGCTGGCCCTCCGGCGTGCTGGAGTTTCTTGACCTTTGCTTGGCGCACGTCATTCTCGTGCAAGAGGCGTGGGCACGTGCGGTCAGTTGCATCACGTGACAGGAGATTGAGGGCGGACCGTTCACGTGCGATGCACACGCACCTGCCAGGATTGACGGTTTTTTCGTGTCTAAAGCGGATTGTGGCTGGTTCAGTTTAAGGGCCGTTGACTTAACCCATTTAGCTCCAACACCCTGCAGCAGGAGACTGATTGACCATGATAATTCAAGGGCAGTGCCAGATTAGCTTAAATTATCATTGTCAATCCATCTTCTGCAACTAGTACATAGTCGTTCAGTAACACTTCCAAAATTTAGGAAAAGCACCCGTGGGGCGAAAAGAGTTAACGTCTTCATTTTCATACACTTACAAATATTGTGAGCTCTCCAATTTTTGGACCTTGCGTGCTGGTCTGTGATTTCGGACCTATCGGCTCTAGGCCCCCTTGACCACTAGCAATGTCGTTAACTCATTCAAGGCAACCCGCATCAATCGCTGCGGAAGTGTCGACACTTTCGCTGCGATTGATGCGGGGTTCTTTAAATGAGCTACATGGCTGCTTTCAAAAATTGTCAGGATCTCTTTAATTGTATTGGTTACCGGCAGCAGTGCTAAATGACACTTTCGCGGCTATTGCTGCGGGACGCCTTAAATGAGAAAAGCTGTCAAATTTGCCAAGATCCCTCTTGACCCTCTCGTGCATGCCGCACAGGCTGCAAGTGTATTGTTTTCTTTTTTTGTCACAGACGCCTACAGGCACAATTCAAGTTAGCGGTTGTATTTCCAACATGAAACAACCGCGACACGGGTGATTTATAACCCGAAACATCTGCTGCACGATCTTAAATTTTATTCAAAAGAATAGTGCTCTCTCTCTCTCTCTCTCTCTCTCTCTCTCTCTCTCTCTCTCTCTCTCTCTCTCTCTCTCTCTCTCTCTCTCTCTCTCTCTCTCTCTCTCTCTCTCTCTCACACACACACACACACACACAAACACACACACATACACACATACACACACACACACATCGACATGAGGTACACTGGTGTAAACTGTATCAGCAAGAAAAATACTCATTCTCTGACAGGTGATTGTCATGGTCTTTTTGGCAAGCGGATCTTGATCAGATCTTATCGCTGCCAGCTCTCACAAGTGACACCTCATACGCGTGTAAGACGTCACATCCTGTTACATCCCTTCTCGCGAGCCTCTTCCGTTCTATCTCATCCGTACCTCCTTCTTGACTGCAGACTGAGGAGGTTAGAGAAACGACGCACCGCTGCTGGGCCTGCCAGATGCATACATTCTCTGGAACCCATGCGCTTGCATGTGCCCATGAGAAGCTGTGCCTCTGGCTGACTCAGTGACGGAAGGACCTGCGGCTAAGCGGAAGTTCAGTTCAAAGAGACCCCACCTGAACTGAGCGACTGGCTAGACGACAGGAAAACAAGCATCATGCCCCGACGCACTAGACCAAGATGCCAATCGACTATGATAGTTGAAGGGTGGTGCCGGAATAGCTTGGCGCCTGTAGGCGCCCATCTATTCCGGCACCACCCTTCAACTATCATCGTCGATCCGTCTATGAACTGTAATACATAGTCTTCAGTGGGCAACTCACAGTTCTCAATGACGACTTCTGCCCACAGTGTGTTAAGAAACGGCGTGACATGAAAACGATGAAAAAAATGCACTCTGGTAATCTCGCTCTCCCACACCCACTCAATCGCGGCGTCGTGATTAGACGCTCTTCCCTGGATCTGCGAGACTGAGGCATACATTCGCAGTGAGCCCCATAAATATTGTAGGGCTCATAAGGATCCGATTCCCTTTTCATCCTGCATTTCTTAGACAATCGGGTATCTGGTCTACTATGAAGTCTGTTAGGTAAGAGTAAGAAGTACGCATATTTTGTCAGTCCGCAGTTCTGAAATCTTTCTTCATTCAGAGACCAAAAGCCTCAACCGCGGCCTAGACTGAAATATGGATACAAATTGATCTCAGCAAAAGGCATAGATTTTCGTGATCCCCCGCGACAGCGGGGTTCATGAGCACCTATGTCTCTTCCACTTGAATCGTGATCACCTTTCCTCGGCATTGAAAGGGCTATAGAGACACAGATCTTCATTAGCAGCCTACCCACAGGTTCAGGAGGCGCATGAGGACCTATGCCTTCGTTCATTAGTCGTTGTGCTTACTTTCCTCAAACATATCAGCTATCAGGTGTTTACGTTTTCAATGGCATGTAAGATCTATCCGGCAAGAGAATTTCAAGTACTCGTTCCGCGGTTATCTCCGCTTGCTGTCAACATATTTCGTGGCAACGTTTATACCTGCCTGCCAAAAAAGGGAGCTAACACGCTCCAGGTGACGGACAGTGCAACAGCGAATGTCTTCCACAGGTTTGCATCGATCGCCATGCGCGTCTTCACAGCGCAAAAAAAAAACAAAAAGACATAAGGACTGCGCCGGTGTTCTGGTCTGTGATGTTGGACCTTACGGGCTAAGGACGTTAGGTCAAAATTACAGATTAGCAGACGTTTGTTTTGGTCTGTGATTTCCCGTCGTAAAATCCTAAAGCAGATAAGTGCACATTTATCAAGTCATGCTGCAGGTGTTGTGCAATACATGTATTAGCATTTAAAGTGTTCAGATGCACGTAATGCATTTTTTAACCCCGTTCACTGCCGAGAAAAAGTGAACACGACCCAACACAAGAGGCATAGATCCTCATGAGCCCCCGCAACTGCGGGGGCTCATGAGGATCTATGCCTCTTGAGAAGATCAATTTGTGTCCACTCTCCGTTGACTGCTGTGACGTTTTGTCGCTGAATGAACAGTGATTTCAGAACACGACATGAGCGTCCAGCGGCAGCGAAAGGGTTAATCAGCTAAGAACCCAGGACATAGAAGGTCATCGGGCCAACTCTACATTGCCCGCTGTTAGCCTGCTTACGTCATCAGCGGTTAATGCCAGTCCGATGATTTTTTTTTTTTTTGTTGTTGTTTTTTTTTGTGATTGTTTCCTCAGAGGTATGTTGAAGGTTTCGCATGATTTGAAACATTACTCCCCGTGCATGAGAGGTT
Source organism: Semisulcospira habei (assembly GCA_036245525.1). Classification (NCBI taxonomy): domain Eukaryota; kingdom Metazoa; phylum Mollusca; class Gastropoda; family Semisulcospiridae; genus Semisulcospira; species Semisulcospira habei. The sequence goes on along the minus strand of BTPG01000002.1, from coordinate 264,817,522 downwards.
AGGAATTCTTTCTCTAGAGCAGTACACTTCACCGCAAACAGCGATTACGTCATTCTTGCGCGCTTGATTAGAGCCAAACAACTTGCACATTTCGCTGAAGGGAGAATGCTTTTTTCTTAAGCTGCTCGTCTGTTTTAGATATATTAATTTCGTCTGTGCTCGTCTCATTGACCTTGAAAAGGGTATGCTGTGTGAAGGCAAAAGACGGTGAGTTCTTTTTTGTTTTTAAATTTTGATGTAAAAAGCGAGATTTTCATTGTAATACAATGAAAATCTCGCTTTTTACAAAAATTGACTTATGCCTTTTGCCTTCACAGGGCAATTTTTGGTGGGTATTTTGGTGAGGTGCAACTTTCTGAATATTAACTTGTGTGAGTTTTTTTTGTTGTTGTTGTTATTTGGTGTAAATTTCACATAGATTGTGGTTAACCTATTAACTGCCTAGGCAAGGGGAAAGCTACCCAGCTACAAAAGACACATACCCTCATGCGCCCCTGCAGTCGCGGGGGTTTATGAGGGTTTATGTCTTGCTAGTCCTGTGTTCTGTGTGCCTATTTAGGTCTCATTTGCATTGTTTTTTACGCGAATGTCGGTCAGTGTGTAAAGGTTTCAGACGCGCAGTTCGTTAATGCTGGCAGCGTAAGAACTAATCTGGTATATTTTTTTTCTGCACGAAGTCACACAGTTTACAATAAGGAATGAACATCAAACTGCATAGTTCACTCGGCTTTCTCAATATTCCACTTACTGCGACATCGATTATCTTCAATGCATGATGCCCCAAAAAATGTAAAAATTAAAATAAATAAAAATAAATAAATAAAAAATACTCCGCTTTGGTTTGCAGACGGAAAACAAATAATGCTTAAAAAAAAAAAAAAAAAACATGTGTATTATCTTTCATTATTCTTAGCATTTCTTCTTCCAACTTAATTCCGTCCCCCCCCCCCCCCCTCCTCGTGAAAGGGGCGGAGCTGACATTTCCCACCTTTCTTGTGAGTGCCACTTAAAAAGCAAGGTGTTTTCCTGCCGACTGCCAGAACACATTCCACTCCCCCTGTCTCAAACGGCAAAATCCCATTTGTTCATTACTTGCAGACTCAGAAAAGAAAATCCAGGCCTTTGAGAACAAGTGCCTGAGGAAGTTGCTCCGCATCTCGTACCGCGAGCACAAGACCAACGAATATGTACGGAGCATCGTCACTTCCCTGGTGGGCCCACATGAACCCCTTCTGGCAACCGTGAAACGGCGCAAGCTTGCTTGGTTTGGCCACGTGACCCGACACAACACCTTGTCCAAGACTATCCTCCAAGGCACTCTCGAAGGAAGTCGTCGGCGAGGTCGTCAGAGAAAGAGTTGGGTCGCAAACATAAAAGAATGGACCGAACTCGAGATGTCAGACTTGCTTGCCACCGCCCAAAATAGAACTCAGTGGAGAGCACTGTCTGTTGCTGCTGCCTTTCAGTCCCCCCAACGCCCAGTTCGGGCAAGGGACTGATGATGATGATGATGATGTGTGGGTTCGCCGTGTGCATGTGCGCGTGCGTTCGCACGTGTTTGTGTGTGTCCGAGCAAGCACGAGAGAGAGAGAGAGAGAGAGAGAGAGAGAGAGAGAGAGAGAGAGAGAGAGAGAGAGAGAGAGAGAGAGAGAGAGAGAGAGAATCAATGAATCAATAAATCAATGAATCTTTATTTTACAAGGGTGAAGATATTAACAGTCAGTGACTATGTCATTTTTCGTACCTGCCGTTGCTACAACTACGACTAACTAAGTACAAAATATACATTAAGAGAGAGAGAGAGAGAGAGAGAGAGAGAGAGAGAGAGAGAGAGAGAGAGAGAGAGAGAGAGAGAGAGGAGAGAGAGGCAGAGACAGAGACAGAGAGAGAGAGAGAGAGGGGGGGTGGGAAGGAGGGAGGAAAAAAGAGACAGAAAAAAACCCAACAGGGACCGTAGAGTGGAGAACGCATTACTATGTTTTTGTCCTAGTTCTCTTTTACGTGTCGAAGAAAACATTTATAAAGTAAAGCAGACGTAGTTTGTTTGTTTGTTTGTTTGTTTGTTTGTTTGTTTGTCCGTCCGTCTGTCTGTCTGTCTGTTTGTCTGTGTTGATTGGTTGATTGATTGCCCAGTAGCAAAACGTCTTCGGGCGCACCTTGGCCGTCGTGGGCCCGGGGACGATTTTGCTTGATGGGTTGGTGGGTTGGTTGTCTTTTTAGAAGGTATCAGCCATGGACGGCGGCATCTGAAAAGACGACCGCCTGTTTAGATGCTGCCGCTCGGTGCGTTGAGGTGATTGTTATCATCACCTGAGCCTGACAATGAGGCCAAGCCATGTGCATATTCAGTACATCACCGTGTCAGGCCACTGGCACGACGCAGCAAGTGTTAATAAGCTTAATCAGCAGATTACGGGTTAACGGGTAAAAAGCCGAAAAGCAAATTATAAAATACACCTTTCTGTACTGTCGAGTTTCTTCAATCCCTTTAACCGTTTGGCTGTCGGTAGCGCTTTTTGTTGCCGTGATTTATCTAGGAATCATCGCGACAGAAAGCTCGAATGATAGTAAAAGGGTTAATTCTTGCCGTTAGTAGCAAACTGTGTTTCTGACACCTGTTGTTAACGCTTTTGGTTGTCGGTAGCGCTTTTGGTCGAGGTGATTAATTCCTTCAGGAATCACTTCAACAAAAACCGCCGACGACAGCCAAAGGATTAAGTGAGAGCACCAATCTATATGTCCGAGGAAAATAGATACAAAATAGTATTGGCAAGAGACATAGATCCTCATGAGCCCCGCAGCTGCGGGGCACATGAGGATCTATGTCTGTTGCAGTGGAATTGTTTCCCTTTTTCTCTGCTATTAAGAGGTTAATCCCTTTCTTTTCAGCAGCAGTAAATTGGCTGGTTGGTTGGTTGGTTGGTCTGTCTACAAGGAAAAGAAGCTTAACAGGCCTGTTGATAGCGGTTTTTGTTGCAATGATTTCCGTCTGAATCATCGTGACAAGCTACATTTAACTGACAGGCAAGGGGTTGAAAATAAGAATTGCAACAATTTATTGTGAATAATTGTCCTTTTTGAAGTGTGTTTCTTTCTTTGTTATGATTTTATTAACTTTTCATTTTCACTGGTAAAAATAACTGTTCTGTATGTGTGTTTTTCAGTGGCTCATGATGTGGCAAGTAGGTGTCACCAGCTGGAAGGTCAGTCTTTGGATGTTGTGGCTTTTGACGTCAACTTGGAACAGCTGCCCTTGACAAGCGGCACAGATCTATCAGGAAACCCAGGAGAAAGCACTCACACTGATTCTACATGTAGTGGCATTGTATCTGGCGTGGAGGGTTTGATTCTAAGTGCAGACGTAGACCATGATAAAGATTGTCAGCCTAAACCTCTACCAAAGATAACACTTTCTGTTCAAGGTGTGCATGAGGTTTACTTGGCTGTCCTAGATGCCTTCAGTGAGATTATCCCTCGCGTGATGGAGGACATCAGCATGGACGTGAAAGGCAGGATCGTGGAGCTGACTGGTGTGAAAGACGCTGTGGAATATGCACGTAGACTGTTGTACAACCTTATCGAAAAGCAGACAGAGTCGCCTGTGAGTAGTCAGAAATACGAGAAATCGTAAGATCTCTGCCTACTCTCGCTTCAGTTGGATTAACCTGCTTTTTAGAGAAAAACAACAAAAGCAAAACAAATACGTGTAATGAGATGAAATACAAACCAGTAAGCGGATGGCTGGGTGGGCGGGCGGGTAGGGCAGCTCGGGTGTTTGCGTGTTGAATGTTTGTGAAGGCGAGGAAGGCATCTACATTAATCCGTGCAGTGCCAGCTGACGCAGAAACACAAACTGCGTCATTGTGCAGAAAGGGGGGGGGGGGAGGGGTTAAAAAAATCAAAGTTGACTCAATATGTTAACTAGTCAAGAAAACCCAAGCTAATCAGACACGACACTACCTCTGAGCTGGCAACGTTCAACCCATCTACAATGGCTGGTGATGTAATTACCACAAACGGCGCGCAGCTGGCTCACATAACTTCATCGATATAATCATGCCACGTACGTATGTGACACGCCAGATTAAAGACACCGAAAATACGGTCAGGGTGCAAAGCGATGTTCATTTCGTGGCTTCCGGGTCATTGTCCCTTACAGCAAAAGGTTCTCGGGCCGACGACGGCTGCCGTTGGCCTGCGCACTTCTGTGTGGCTGTCGTCGGTCCGAGGACCTTTTGCGCACGAGGATAATGAATCCAGACCAACGGAGAGTCTACTGCCGAACGTATAAAACACGAAGAGAGCTCATTATTGCTTCAATTTTAACTACCTACTGTCCTCTACTCCACACCGGCTGCCACGGACACACGCTTGCTCCGTTTCTCTCACCGTCCACAGCCAGCCGCTATTTTGAAAATCCAGCAAATCTTCATTGCGCCTATTGCCTCCTACCTCTTGCCGGCCCTTGAGTTCTTCTGTCGGCGACCGGGTGTTCTCTACTGACGGGTTCAAGTCCTTCTCAGGGCTACGCATCTGAAAGTCTACTTTTGCTGCAATTACTAGGCCAAAATTCAACTCTAATTTTTCCGTGTTTGGCTAAATCGAATTGCTTGGCCCCCGGACGAGGGAGCCGGAGAGGTCAGTTCTTGGCTATAGGGACTTAGTTCCAATTTCTTTTTAACAATTTTGTAAACTGTTCTTGTCACGTTAGGTTTTAAATAATTTTTAACATTTTATTCTTGGTGACTTCCTCGCGGGAATCTGATTGGCCCGCATGGAGTCTTTGAGTATGGAATCCTTAATTGGATCAGTGTCCTCTTCTGAGGCCGAGTGGGGATCTGGTTCCTCATCGGCCTCTGAACCCTCATCGGCCTCTGGACATAGTTGTATAGCTTCTGCTAGAAAGAGAAGAAAAAGAAACAAAACTAGATACAAGCGAGCTAGGGCTAGCGACGACCCCAATTCAAATAGGACTACTGATGCAGCTGTCACGGTCGGGACTAGCCTGACTGCCGTTTCCCAGGATGGGATCTATTAGAGGACCCCGCCCGGGGAGAGCATAGGAAGATTTTTTCCCCATCCCACTCCCCGGACATTGCACGTGCCGTTGGCACAGTCCCGGGAGAGCTTAGGATACTTTCCCTCCCACAAAATTCTTTGGCTTTAGGAGCGGAGGGGCCGGCTGGGTCAGGTGAGAAAGATTCTCCCCGGGCACAGCTATTCCCCCTGGTCCATCAAAATTCTCCTGTTGCACCTTCCCCATCGGAAAGTCTACCGCCTCCACTCAACATCGACGAGACCTCGGCCGGTGTTGATGGGGAGGCGGACACTTTGCTTAAAATTCCCTTTGTGGAGGTGCAAAAAAAGAAACAGGAAAAAGCTCGCTCTAATCTGGGGGGCGCCGGTGCCTTCGCGGGAGAGTGGTGCACTTACCCAGTTCGGGTCCGTGATCTCGGGACGGGCACTACCCGGCTCCGGGATCACGGTACCCACCAGCCGCATCTGTGCGAGGGGGCCGGCGTGTCGCCCTCCGAGATCACCCTACGACAGGTTGGCAGGGATGCCTGGATTGCTTCTTGCCCCAATTCACGATCTCAAAAACTGCTAGCGGCAAAAAAGAGCCTCGGTGGGGCGGATGTCGAGTGCACCATCCCCTCCCCTAGGGTGGTGGGTGTGGTCCACGGCATCCCCCCCGCCGAGGATCTTGAGCAACTTAAAAGGACATTAACAGCTCAAGGGTACCAACCGACAGTCACTAGACTTGTCAATAAGGATAACAGCCCTTCGAGGGCAGTTAAGATTGACTTCCATAATTGTTCTGAACTTCCTATTAGAATCAAAGTTGGTGTCTACAGTCTGACGGTCGAGCCCTATGCCCCTCCTGCACTGCGTTGTACAAAGTGTTGCAGGATCGGGCATACGACTCGGGCATGCAGATCCAAACATTCTATCTGCGTCAGGTGCGGTAGTCGCGAGCATGCCCGGGACGCCTGCCCTGACAGCAGACCAGCTAAATGTGTAAACTGTGGCGGCGCTCATAGCGCCGCCTATCAAAAATGTCCCAAGATTGTGCTGAATCGTGAGGCAAACCGTATTAGAAACCAATCCTATATACCATATAAGGAGGCGGTAAGGAGGGCACAAGCTCCTAATGAAAGTACAAGGCGCCAGTCTCCCTCTGAAAATATCTCTCAAAAAGCAGAAACTCAACCAGTTGTCATGAGTGCTATCTTGCAGGCAAAAGGAAATACTAACATTACAAACTCAAATCCTACTCCTGTGTTAGTGAGAGAAAACGTTCAAAACGAGGCTCAAACTAAAGCTCGCCCCTTGTCCTATAAGGATGCCCTGTCGCAAAACGCCCAACACCAAAAAGCTAAACAAACGGAAATACCTATTACTTCTAATAAATCTCCACCTTTATTATCTCCCCCCTCTCCTATGAGGGAGGAAGTCTCACCATTAGCTCGTAGACCGCTTCACTTTGGTGAAGCTCGGTGTGCCGAGGGTGGCCCTGATCTGAGAGCGTTCATGGTCGGGGACATCCAAAGACATACGCATGTGCTTACCACGGCTATTTCGAATAATAATATCCAGGAGATCATGATGGCCATCCTCCAGTTTAATCAACTGATCGTGACCATCCTGGTCCCCTTGATCTCTAACCCAGAAATGGAATAGGTTAGCTGCGATAGCAGGGAATGTTTACTAAACCCTAAAGCCGAAAGCCTATGATATTAATACTCCCTAGCTGGATGTCATGGGTGAAAACGGTAAAGTCGGCCTGAAGCTCCTTTAATGGAACTGTAGGGCCATTTCTAGAAATATTCACTTTCTTACTGACTTCATTAAAAAGCAAAATTTTCAAATAATCTGTCTACAATCGCCATATACTACTAAAGTAAAATTACCGTGTATAGCTGGCTATCACTATCCCCCTATAGTGGAACGAGATAAAAACTTGAATGATATTATATACACTGCTACTTACGTTAAAATTGGGATTGAACACCAGGTGCTTATAACTCCTGTCCCGCAATATGAAACTCAACCCATTTATAGTAACCATATTAAAATAAAAAATACCGTCTTCACATAAAGAAATAAATCTGATAAATACTTATGCACCAAAGTCTCTTCAACCAACCGGTCTGGAATGGTTGGGGGCCCTTCGGGGTGATGGATGGGTGGTCTTGGGGGACCTAAACATTCACCACTCCTTATGGTACCCAAAAATTCCGGCCTCTCGTAGAGTAGCAAATAAACAAGCAGAAGACATATTAAATTCCAATTTATTAATTTTAAATAACGGGGAAATGACCAGAATACCGGATAATTCAAACCAACAACCATCCGCAGTAGACCTAACCCTAATTTCTCCTGAACTCTTTATGGATGCAGAATGGACACTGGGAGATGACGCTATGGGAAGCGATCACCTCCCGGTGACCATTGAAATAAACCAAAATAGACAATCCATTAATAAATCTCCCCCAAAGAAAGGCAGATTCCTATATGAAAAGGCCAATTGGCCTCTATATGAGGCATATATAAAACGTAGCCTTGGAGGGGTCGGCACACTGGATGCCGACTCCTTCAGTGCTACATTGACTAAAATCATAATTGAAGCCGCGGAGAAGGCAATCCCTCTTGGGAAAGGCGCTCCTGCTGGCAAACCCGCAAATCCATGGTGGAATAATGATTGCGACGGGGCTGTAAAAGACAAAAAGCGAGCTTACAACAAGTGGAAAAAGTATAAAACTCCGGATAACCACATGGCCATGAAGACGGCAAACGTTCAATGTAATAAAATAATAGCAATGGCTAAACTAAAATTTCTGGATCAACAAATCCACAGGGAGATTCAAACACCCACAGATATAACTAAGGCATGGAGGATCATTAAAAACATCAAAAGTAAATATAACCCCTCGCCAGTTCCATTAATAGGAAATGGTTGTATATATAACACTGATCTGGAGAAGGCTGAGCTGCTGGCTGAGACCTTTGCTGCCACCAGCTCAACCGATAGCCTAAATCTTAATGCAAAAAATTATAGAAGGACAGAAGAAAATACTATGGACCATCAAAATACTCCTCCTATAACATCTGAGGATATGCTTCCCATCAATCTTCCCTTCACTCTGATCGAGCTAAATTCTGTATTGTCTCAAATTAAAAGTACAAATACATCCCCAGGTCAGGATGAAATAACCTACATAATGCTAAGGCGCCTCCCCCTTGAGGGTAAGAAAATGCTACTTCAGCTATATAATAAGTGCTATGGAGAGGGTTACCTGCCTAAAGACTGGCAGCATGGAATTGTAATTCCTATCCCGAAACTAAAAATGCCAAGGAATCTACCAACTTCTTTTCGGCCTATAACTTTAACTTCACATACCAGCAAAGTATTCGAAAAACTCCTAAAAAATCGCCTGGAATATTTTCTAGAAAAAAATAAAATAATACCGATAGTACAAGCTGGATTCCGTAAACTTAGATCTACTTCAGATCAATTGTTTACTCTTTCCTCATCCATTAAACAGGCCTTTAAAAACAAACAAAAAGTAATGGCCTGTTTTTTTGAAGTCAAACGAGCGTTTGACGTAGTGTGGCATAAGAAACTCTTACAGAAAATTAAAGAAATCGGGCTTTCTGGAAATATATTTGTCTATCTCCAAAATTTTCTTCAACGCACCCTGCAGGTAAAATATAAACAAACCCTCTCCAAGACACATAAAATTGATTGTGGCGTGCCTCAAGGTACCTGCCTGGCCCCTACGCTTTTTAATATAATGATGGCTGATCTTCCTACCTACTTAAAATCTAACCTTGATAAACGTACACATACTTCTTTAAAACTATCTCAATTTGCCGACGACATGGCCATCTGGAAACCGGTGAAAATAAAGAACACTGAAAAAGGGCAAATACCATTAAATAAATCAAAACAATTTCAGAAGGCGATAGACGCTACTCAAAAATACTTGGAGATTAACGGCTTCGAACTGGCCCCCGATAAAACTCAACTTATTATCTTTGGCCCTACCAAAACAAAATTTCAGGAACAAGTAACTATAACGACTAATGATGTGAAGTACCCCATAATTAATTCTAACCAAGTCAAATTTTGGGGAGTATTGTTTACATCTACGTTAAATTGGACTGCCCATATAAATAACCTAATTACTAAGGCCAATAAGGCAATAAACTTGATTAAAACCCTTAAGCAAGAACCATGTGGCAAAAACACAAAATTGCTACTACATCTACATCATGCGTTGGTCCGATCCAACCTGAATTACGGAGCTGAATGCTTCTTCTCGGCCTCCAAATATATTCTTAAAAGACTTGAAACAGCTGAGATGCGTTCTCTTAAATTCATCTTGGGCACACCCCGACATGCTTCTAATAAAGCAGTTTACGCTTTTGTCAACATCCTTCCATTACACTATTTTAGACTAAAATATTGTGCAAATTATGTTAACCGTATTTTTGAAGTTCCTAACAACGCTCAGGACACTTATCATAATGAAAAAAGAATGGACCACACTGAGTTAGTTTTTAAATCCGCTCGACCCAAAAGAGCAGGAATATCTCTTACTTCGGCCACTCAGGAGATTCACGACCAAATTGGAATAAAACCCCATACAATTACCGAGTTACCGTTGTCTCCTGTACCACCTTGGACCCTCCTTGCGCCAACAATCCAGACTGAAGTTGTAGGCATTAGTAAAAAAAGCGATCCACATATACAAAGAGTTTCTACTTTGGAATATCTTGACGCCAACTATCCGCATGCTATTATAGCTTACACCGATGGATCAATAGATGATTCTGGAAATGTTGGATGTGGCGTCTTTATTCCATCTCTGGGAAAAACTATTAGTTATAACTTAGGCAGGGACTGGTCCGTATGCACGGCGGATCTAACTGCGATTCTGATGGCATTAGAATGCGTGTTGGCTCTGCCACTGCAGATGTACCAGTTCCTTGTCTGCACTGACTCTAGGTCTGCCTTGCAAAGCATAAAACTTGGGGACAGGTCTAGTCGCCAAGATATAGTACTAGAAATAAAACTGAGTATACACCAGCTAATGATTAGAGGCATTGACACTGCCCTCCAGTGGATCCCGTCCCATGTTGGTATCCTTGGAAATGAAACTGCAGACGGTGCCGCTCGGGCTGGCGCCGCAAATGTACCCGGCGCTCAGCCCTTGCGGCTCCGCATGACTACCAAAGAAACACGAATTCTCATAGCGAAACAAATTAAAAACAATTATTCTAGTGAAAAAAGAGTTTTGGCGCGGGAGCACCCGGGCGTCCTAGCATATAGACTTCAGAAAGAACACAGTATTTATAAATTACCATTCTCGTTGGAAATTATTAATCGTCTCTGCACAAATAGTTGGCTTGTGCGATGGTCTGTCCCCGTCTGTCGCTGTGGCGAGGGCTTCACTCCCGATCACGCTGTTCTCGGGTGTGGGGCCTTCGCCGCAGAATGCAGGGTGATCAGAGAGTCGTATCCAGGGGTAACTACTATTCATGACATCCTGGAATCGGCCAGTACCGATGTCATCATCATGGTCGGCGCTGTTCTAGGGACTACTAGTTTAAATAGACTGATCTGAGGGCGCGCACTCTATTTTTTTCCCACCCTGTTCACAGTCTCTGATTGTAATCTTTTTAATAAATATCTCTTTATGTATTTTAATTTTGTTTCTATGTAAGGCTGGAATAGATTTAACCCTCGCTCTTAACCTTTCAGTTTTTTTTAACCGCTTAATGTAAATATGCTACTATTAATCTTAGTCTTAAAATGGAACTTTCTTTTATATCCTATGGTCCAAGTGGCCTGTCGGTAGGCTGTAGGATCAGCAGACGAGTGTGAAAAATTCACAACTGATCTAAAACAGTGATGCCGCAGGTCACACCAGGATCTTTAACACCTATCTACTTATGTTTCTTATTTATTTTACAATTTATTTAATCGCGTCTCTTATTATCTTAAAATGTTAATTTTGATAAGAATAAAACACAAGGACCAAACTTCTATGGCGAACGTCTAAAATGGTTTTAACTTTTTTTTTTTAAATTATAGTAGACGTATAGACTCTTAAATGGAATTTTTAACTTCTTCTACATAAGTGGTCCTAAATTTTAACCCTGATTTTAATATGAAAATAGATTATACATACCTCTTTTATATATAAGGACCGTTGTTGGCTATTAAATTGTGAAGACCTAGTGTGGTGTATCTTATAACAATAAGGACAGAATGAAAGCTTTACCCTTTTATGTGTTCGTTATCCAAAGTAAACAATGTTAGTCTCCGATCACCTTGGTGCCAGTGGGACAGTAAACTGAATGAATGAATGAATGAATGAATGAGAGAGACCTCTGATCAATTTTATTGCTAGAGAGACATGAAATAGGAGAGAGAGAGAGAGAGAGAGAGAGAGAGAGAGAGAGAGAGAGAGAGAGAGAGAGAGAGAGAGAGAGAGAGAGAGAGAGAGAGAGAGAGAGAGAGAGAGAGAGAGAGAGAGAGAGAGAGAGAGAGAGAGAGAGAGAGAGAGAGAGAGAGAGAGAGAGAGAGAGAGAGAGGCACTTGACTTGAGCATTATACATCTCGCCCAGCAAGTAATTAACAGAATGTGTGATGCACGCTCTCACTTTCACTCATTCGTGAGAAATAGACCTTGGATTGCGCACTGACTTTTAAGGAAATGTGGTCACGGACGATAATCCTTAAGCTCCACGTGCCAATTATCGACTCTTGTTTTTACCCCTAACACCTGGGAAACGCATAGTGTACGGCTTTGATTGGAACCCTCCTTCACTGTCAGAGTGCATGGGTAGTGAAATCTTCGGAAAGATGATTAAGAGTCTGAGCACCAGGCTTCGGCTGCGCCCACCACAAGGACATCACGTTTGAGGTCACTAGAACAATCGCGCCTCTTTCAGAACCTTCCAGCTTAATATAGGTCGGACTTTGCAACACTTCAGAGAAATGTTCAACATTCTAGTCACACACACACACACACACAAAATCGACCGCAATTCTCCGTGCAAAAAGAAACGAATCATACAAAAAAAGGTACGTAATTATGATCTAAAATAACTCAACTGAACACCGGATCTTTTCTATGATCAATACACACATGCCCTAAAAAAACTAACACAACCACAACAAGGATATCCGAATCGCCAGGGGACAGTTGCATGAGTGAGCTTAGTCCTGCTCATGCCCTCAAGCAAGGTGCTCTGCAACAGCGGCTTGCGCAGGATTTAAAGTGGTGTTCGGTGTTTCCAAGGGAAAAGATGGGATTGTTCCATAGTATGTCCGTTAAATGTCCCGGTCAGTCAAAGTGGCACAGTTACAGTGCACCTAAATTGATCAGTTTTCAGGTCGTTCTCCACAGTTCTCCACAGGCAACAGCTGTCCCCGTCCCCCATAACCCCACAGGGCAGTCCATTATCACGCCGATGTGGCAGACGTTAACATTTTTATTCAAATACACTATTGCTTGAAATACATTTAACTATGTGGTGCCAAGTTATTCTGGCACCACCCTTGAACTGAAATGGTTGATCTATCTCCTAAACTGTAATGTAACCTTCAAAGGACAATAAGCAAATTTTTAAAAATAAATCAGCCTCAGAATGTAATGGGTTACTCATACTCATGGCTTGACTTCGCGAACGAAGATTCTATAGGGCTTGCCCACGTCGTCTGCAGGCATTTTCGTGACTGCGGAGGCCAATCCGGGACAGGCAGGTTCGACCGCAGTGGCTGCAGGGGAAGGTCTGGTCAGGGTTCTGAGTTACGACAACACTGTTTTTTCTCCTGAGCCGCTTGTCCTTGAGGTTAGCTCTGCGAGAGTCCTCAAATGAGACGGCTGCCTTGTGAATGGTGGAGCGCCAGGTGTCACGGTCCGCAGCAAGCGAAGACCACTGGCGGTGGTCGATTTGGCAGGCACTAAGTGACTTCTTGAGACCGTCTTTGTATCTCTTCTTTGGTGCCCCTCTGTCTCGGTGTCCAGTGGCGAGCTCGCCGAACAGAGTGATCTTGGGTAGGCGATGATCCTCCATCCTGGAGACGTGCCCCGCCCAGCGAAGCTGTGTCCGCAGCAGCAAAGCCTCGATGATCAAAGTTTCCGCCTGTTCAAGGACCTCGACGTTGGTGACATAGTCACTCCAGTGAATGCTGAGGATGGTACGCAGGCAGCGCTGGTGAAAGCGTTCGAGGAGTCGTAGTTGGCTGCGGTAGAGGGCCCAGGACTCGGAACCGTACAGCAGTGTGGTGAGGACGACAGCTCTGTACACGTTGATCTTGGTGCCTTTTTTCAGTTGTTGATTGTGCCACACCCGCTTGAATAGTCGCCCGAAAGCACTGTTTGCTTTTGCCAGCCTGCTGTCCAGCTTGGCGTCGGACGTGATGATGCAGCCGAGGTAGGTAAACTGGTGTACAGACTTCAGTTTGGACTCGCCGATGGTGATGTGGGGAGGGCGATGCTCTTCCTTGGGTGCTGGCTGATGAAGGACCTCTGTCTTTTTCAGACTGACCTCAAGTCCAAAGAGCTGGGCGGTATCTGCGAAGCAGGACGTAATGCGCTGCAAGGCTCTCTCTGTGTGTGCAACGAGGGCAGCGTCATCAGAAAAGAGCAGCTCACGAATCAGTTGGTCTAGGGTTTTCGTGTGGGCCTGCAGTCGTCTGAGGTTGAACAGGCTGCCATCGAAACGATACCTGATGTACACTGCGTCGTCATCGTCGAGGTCCACTGTGGCCTGCTTCAACATCATGCTGAAGAAGATGGTGAACAGGGTCGGTGCCAGCACGCAGCCTTGCTTCACGCCGTTGCGAATGGGGAATGGTTCTGAGAGGTCACTGTTTAGTCTGACCTGGCCTTGCTGGTCCTCGTGGAGCTGGACGATCATGTTGAGGAACTTTGGGGGACAGCCAGGTCGCTCCAGGATCTGCCACATACCTTGTCTGCTCACAGTGTCAAACGCTTTCGTTAGGTCGACAAACGTTACGTACATCCCTTTGTTCTGCTCGCGGCACTTCTCCTGAAGCTGTCTCAGCACAAAGACCATGTCGGTGGTACTCCTGTTGGCTCTGAAGCCACACTGGCCCTCTGGGAGGTGGTCTTCAGCGATGGCAGGTACCAGCCGATTTAGGAGCAACCTTGCGAGAATTTTCCAGGCAATGGACAGCAGGGTAATTCCACGATAATTTGAGCAGGCAGACTTCTCTCCTTTGTTCTTGTACAGGGTGATGATGACTGCATCACGGAGATCCTTTGGTAGTGTTCCTTTTCCCCAGCAACAGAGAAAGAGGTCGTGGAGCTTGTTGTGCAGTGCTGGGCCTCCATGTTTTCATATCTCTGGCGGGATTCCGTCAATGCCTGCTGCTTTGCCACTCTTGAGCTGGTGGATGGCTGTGAGGGTCTCTTCGGCGGTGGGCGGTTCGTCCAATTCAACCTTTAGTGGAAGGTGTGGGATTTGGAGGATGACTGTTTCTTGAACAGTGCGCTCAGCGCCGAAGAGGTCCTGAAAGTATTCCGACCAGCGGTTCAAGATGGAGGTATTATCTGTGAGGAGTGCCTGTCCATCAGCGCTTCGCAGGGGACTTTGTACCAGGTGCCTAGGGCCATACACTGCTTTCAGTGCTTCGTAGAAGCCCCTGTAGTCACCGTTGTCAGCGCAGAGCTGGGTCCTCTGTGCGAGTCTGGACCACCACTCGTTCTGGAGTTCTCTAAGCTTGAGCTGGAGACTGCTGCAGATGAGGCGGAAGGCAGACTTCTTCACAGGGCAGGAAGGCTGGGCTAGGTGGGCCTGGTGGGCGGCTCTTTTGTTTGCTAGAAGTTCCTGGATCTCTACGTCGTTTTCGTCAAACCAGTCTTTGTTCCTATTTCTAGCAAAGCCCAAGACTTCCACAGAAGATTTTACAATAGCAGTTTTCAGTTGTTCCCAGAGTGTTTCAGGGGAGGAGTCTGCTGGATCAACTGTGTCTTTGAGCATGCGCTGTAAATCGGCCTGAAGGGCAGCTTTCTTGTCGTCACGCTGAAGGCTGGCAACATCAAGCTTTTTCTTGGGGGGGGGGGGGGGGGCCTTTCTTGGGTTTCAGCTTGAGGCGGAGCCTGAGTTTGCAGCGAACAAGGCGGTGGTCAGTGTGGCACTCTGCGCTGGGCATCACTCTGGTGAGGAGGACGTCACTGCGGTCCCTCTGACGCACTAGGACATAGTCGATAAGGTGCCAGTGCTTGGAGCGAGGATGCATCCAGGTGGTCTTTCGACTGTCCTTTTGCTGGAAAGTAGTGTTGGTGATGACAAGTTGCTGCTCTGCACATAGCTCCAACAGTAGGCGACCATTGTCATTGCAGTTCCCAACGCCATGCTTGCCGAGGACTCCTTTCCAGGCTTCAGAGTCTTGGCCCACTCTGGCGTTGAAGTCGCCAAGGATGATGACTTTGTCATCTGCAGGGGTACTCTGCAGGAGGCTGCGCAGGTCAGAGTAGAACTTGTCTTTTTCTGCAGGCTCTGCCAGGAGGGTTGGGGAGTACACACCGAGAAGGGTGACGTATTGCTGGTGTCTCAGTGGGAGGCGCATGGACATGATGCGGTCGGAGTGACCCGTTGGTAGGTTTTCCAACTTAGTCGCAATGGGGGTCTTCACCATGAAACCCACGCCTGAGAGCCGTCTTTCTGATGCAGGCCTGCCTGACCAGTAGAGGGTGTAGCCAGCGCTAAGTTTTTGGAGGCTGCCTTCCTCCGGGAGGCGTACTTCGCTGAGCGCGGCGATGTCGATGTTTAACCTCCGCAATTCATGGGCAATGAGGCGGTGCGACGCTCAGGGCGTCCGCTGTCTGCTGTGTCGATCATGGTTCGGATGTTCCAGCATGCTACGTTGAGTCCGGTCGTGGTCGTCATGAGAGTAGATCCGTTGTTTTTTCTTGTTTTCTGACCGCATGAGAAGATGCCCGTTGACCGCGGCTAGCCAACTGGGGTTATGAGGGGATGAGCTTTGGTTAGGCCACCTTTTCTAGGCCCCTCTCCGTGTGGAGCAAGCAGTGCTGTCCCTAGAGAAGGCTGCTTGGTCGTTCAGGGTGTGCCGAGTGACGTTGTCATCCCCAGGTCAACATCAGGCGACCAATATCTTGAACCGCCTGCATGCTGGTTTGAGACTGCGGCTTCCAGTGACATCTTTCACCTGCCGTTTTGCCCCTTTGCCCATCGCTACAGGACTTGGAAAGTTCAGTGTCATAGTCCGTGGGCGTTTCCTAAAGCCTGCGCGGTGGAGCTTTTTGGTGGAGTGCAGTGTGCGCAGTACTGGCCCCACCCTTTAAACCCTTGGTTCGTTTGCCATGGCCTAGCAAGCTGGGACGGTGGCATCGAGGTCCTCAAGTCGTAGGTTTTATATCAGACTGTCCTTGTCTTAGTCTCTGGCTCAAAAGCCTTCCCCGGAGACACGGGGGCTTTGATGTCAGGGGTTTCCTCCCTTAGCCTTTCCGCAGCCAAGCGGCCAGGCCTGCAAGGCAGCAGGGGACTCGTGGGGGCCGGGGTCGTCTATGTCCCGTGCAGATGTGAACATCTGCCCACTGCCCAGACGGTGACACTCACCAGAGGAGACAAATCCAACGCCGGAACCCGGTGTCGAACCTCGCACCTTTGGCATTGGAGGCAGACGCCTTAACCACTGCGCCACTTCCCCGCCTCACACTAATGGGTTAAACCCTGAACTAACCAACCAACCATCGGTGAGTTAAATAGGACAACTCTGTTCACCAGCGATTTCAGATCCAAGGCCAACTGCTGGAGACGGGTCGAACGTGATCATTTTTATAGGATAGGCGCCAATCGGATGCAGATGCTACCCACACATGAGCAAAAGGTCGTCGGGCCGACAAACGGCTTTAGCTGTGTGCTGGCTATTATCTAAGGTCGATATTTTTCCGATGACACTTGTGCAAACTGGACTGGACATTAACACCGTGGATACGAAACATTTACCACGAAAACTACGCAGCAACAATAACAGCAACAAAACCAAAACAACTACTTAGATTTCATCAAATATGAGCTGATCCTATTAGCCAAGTTAGAAAAAGATCAAATGGTCCACGTCTTTCACGGTCAACATTACCGAGCGACACAGTCCGGTTATATCGGCGGCGCGTCGGCAGCAAGCAGCAACTCGTGCAGCACCTCAATCAAGCGCACCTGGCACTCCCATACAAAGGGCTAATGACGAGCACTGCCGGGAATACCATATATGTCAGGTCTCGCTTGACAACATACAACAACAAAAACAGCGAAATTTTAGACGCAACGTGTACATACACCTCCCGGGATTTGTCACGATCATGATATACATTCAATCAGGAGTCTCTTGTATAAATTCTTTTGACTTCTGCCGAAAGTTTATTCAGTCACGAAGTCTCATCGCCTGTCATGTCAGCCATTTTTTGTAGTTCTTGAAAAAAAAAAAAACACCACGAGATCTCCATTCTGATTGGCTGATTCCATGCGACAAGCGGTGCGTCAAGCAGCAGAAATAAACCCTGCCGGCTCTTTTCCTTGAGTCGTTTGTTTCTGACGCCGGGCATCAACACCTCCGAGGCCTCGTCGCTAGCGGCAGAACTCGCACACTAAGGCAGCGCGGCAAAATCTTGTATCGCCACCGACGCCGCTCCACCTCGAAAATCTGACACTCAGACGCCAATGTGTGAACGGCATTAGTGACCTCTACCAGTTTGCACTCGATGCCTCTTAGTATCATAAGAAGTATAAAGGCCATCGTGACAAGCGTGTTTTTTTTTTGTTTGTTTGTTTCTTTTTTTTTCTTTAAAAAAAAAACATTCAAAACAAGAACAATTGAAATACCAAACACCTCACGGCTTATAACGAACTTTGAAAACGGCATGGTTTTTCAGTTATCCACCCCTTTGTACCTCAAGGAGCCAGAAGAATAGATGCACATGAGCCCCTGCAGTCGCACGGGCTCTTGAGAATCTATACCTCTTGCAGACGAAAATCGGCTTCAGCTGTGCCTTAGAGCAAGGGGTCAAAAGCGTATGTCGCATATGGCTGGTATTTTCAAATGATCTGGGACCACTTGCATGAGTAGTTGAGCTTAGTCCTACGCAAGCCCCTAGGCAAGGTGCTCCGCGATAGCGGAGCACCTTGCCTAAGGGTTTGCGCAGGACTAAGCTCACTCATCTGAGCCCCTGTGAGCAAAACTGGCTCCTATGAGCAAAAGGTCATTGGGACGACATTGGCCGATGATTTGTCCGTCAGTGCACAGCCTTAATGCAGGCAGAGGAGGACCTTTTGCTGAGGGCACGCGTAGGAAGACACCCAGCAGCGCGTAATTAAAGTGCATGATCAGACGGGCTTTATAGGTCATGCCCAATTTGAACAACGGCGCACATGCATTAACAGAGGAATTAATCAAACCTGTGGCTGTCGGTTGCGGCTTTTGTCGCGACGATTCCTTGCAAGGAATCGTAGCGACAAAAACCGCTACCGACAGCCAAAGGGTTAATGCCTTCGTTACAAAGTGAATCAAAAAGCAGCAGGGGCGGATCTTAAATTAACTTAGGGACACTAGAGGTTTTATGCCGGTTATTACCTCCATAAATTATATGTGCTCTTTGGGAGGGTGAATTTGTTCGAGTCAGTACTGTCGGCGTTGTTTGCGTTCCTGGGCTAAATGCACCAAGGTTCAAACATGTTTCAAATGATTTCATGGTTGGTTGGTTAGTTCGGGGTTTAACGTCCACGGCACCGAAGTGATAATGGACGGCCCTGACGGGCGGGTTATGGGGTACAGGGAGATCTATTGCCTATGGAGTACTACCTGGATACTGATTAATTCAGGCGCAATGCAAATGTGCCACTTTGATTTACCAGGACCTTTCAACGGACATGTTTTGGAACAAGCCCGTCTTTTTCCCTAGATTGTGAGTCCAGCTACCGGGGCCGGGACGGGGACTCAAACCCCGGCACGACCCGGCGATTCCTTTCGCTCTCTTGCTCCGACGGTTAACCGCCTGAGCTATTTCGGACTCTAATGATTTCATGGACAAGTAAATGGCTTTTATGCTTGGAGTAGTTGGGTTATTCCCTTCCCTGCCACTGGACGTATATTTGGTACCTGAAATCTGTGGTTCATTCAACGACCAAAAGCAGTAACCGTCCAAGGAGCATCAGTACATAGATCCTCGAGGCACGAGGCATAGATCCTCATGAACCCCAGCAATTGCGGGGGCACATGATGCTCTATGCCTCTTGCCAGTTGGCCGGGTAGTGTTCATTTTTTCTCGGCAGCGAAGGGGTTAATTTAATCATCTGTTAGTCTTTCGAGGGTCTCATATAATGCATACATTTATGTTCCTCGCGTGACGGAAGGACTCGAATTTCAGTGGCAGTTGCTGGGGCTCCTGAGGATCTCTGTGTTTTGCTGACACCACTTTGTATCCATGATCCTGAGACGGCTGCAGGCCTTTGACGCTGAATTAATATAATACATAACCAAGATTTGGTACCGGTCTCAGGCCACTTTACAAATTTCAAATACAAGCGATCAAAAATCTCTGTAACTTCAGTAGCTGACTGGCCCTTCGTTTGTCTTGTACTGTGTTTGTCTTAAATGGCGTAAATCCGTGTCTGTTTCGTGAGTGTGTGTTGGGTTTCAGGCGCGGCGCTTTGAGTCGATTTCCCCAAAAATTGAGAAAAAGCGCCTATATAATAACGGTATTATTATTATTATTAAGATTGCAGAAACACAACCCAGTGCGGAAAAGGTCATCGGGCCGATGACGGGTGTGCGCGGGCCAACGGCGGCCGACGTCGGCCCAATGGCCTTTTGCACATTGGGAACCTGCGTCAACTGACAGTGAAGGAATTCTGCATGAAATATTCCTGCACGAAAGGCCAGCAAGGGGACTCGTTTTCTTTTCAGTTATGGTTACGGGGGCGGACGAAGATGTTTGCATCAGTTTTGCAAACGGGTGCCTTATACGTGTAACTAACGGCCACGCAAACGGAAAAAAAGGCCAGTAATAGACATAGGTCCTCGTGAGCCTCCGCAGTGGATGAGGATCTGTGCCTCTTACTGGCAAAAGATAGAATATTCTACTCAGAGCTGCGCCGTGCAATTCGCAATCATTCTAACCGCTCTGCCGTTTTGTCGTGCGAAAATTAACTGCTGTGAGAAAATCACTCACACACGCAAAAGAGAGCATCGGAAGATCGTTTTCACAAGAAGAATCTTTTACACGCACGATTCAGCTCAGCAGCCAAACCGTTCTATCTGCAAAAGGCATCATAGATTGTCGACAGCCTGCAGATACAGGGACTCGAGAGAATGTGTGGCTGTTGCTTACGAAAAACGGCTCTATATCAGATTTTGCCTGAAACTGAGGAAGTCATTTCGATTTAAGCGCACGACTGTCTTTCTTCCCGGAAACCCCATCTCAAGAAATGATGACTTAATTTCCATTTTTTACAAAATAAGTCTCATGAATATGAATACACAAAGACAAGTATTGCTATTTGCACTTCATGCTGGGAGACGCGTTCATGGGATATGTGCCACTACGACCACGTCTAAATGCGACTGCGTTGCACTTTCAGGGTGCTCCCGTTTTTTTAGTGATACTTACACTCCTACATTTAACACATTGAGCTCTAAGACTGAAATTTCCAAGGATGGGATTTCAGTGTCCTCTGAAGACTGCATTGCTGTTTAGGAGACAGATCGACCATGGTAGTTCAAGGATGGTGCAGGAATAGCTTGGCGCCTACACCACCCTTGAACTACCGTGGTCGATCCATATACTACTGTAGTGTATCAGGGCTCAATGTTTTAACCCCATTCACTGACAGTGATAACTTCATAGATCCCTGGCGGTCACTGAAAGGAACATGGATACACAGTGGTCTCAGCAAGAGACACAGATCCTCACAAACCACCACATCTGCGAGGGCTCATGAGGATCTCTTCAGCTGGATGGGTTTCACTTCTTCTCGGCAGTGCAGGGGCTGAATACGTGTACATGACATGCTTGTACATGGTAACTTCACAGATCCCAAACTGCCACTGAAAGGAACATAAACACAAAGTGGATTCAGCAAGAAGTACATATCCTAATGAGTCCCCGCAACTGCGGTGGTTCATGAAGATCTATACCCCTTGTAGTTGGATGATTTTTATTTTTTATCAGCAGTGACTTGTTTGAATATGTGTATATGATACGTTTGGGAGAAGCTCTTAGGTCCATGGTGATATTAACAGCAAATCATCAGCCCAGCCCAAATAGGTGACAAAGGTTCCATTTTAAAAAAAAGTGTAGTAACTAACTACTAACTTTTTTATTTTGGTAACACAGTCGCATTAGAAAGAACGAGTGTTTTATCGCACTGTATGCGTACGTTTTGTGAAACTGTGCATGTGTAAGTTTATGGTGTACAATCCGACTGAGAAAGGAAAGATTTGAAAATGGCGTGCAAACGAACTTTTCAGTTAGCGAGTGTTTTGTGTTAATCCACTCAGAGCCGAGGCCGGATAAACGCATCACGATCCAACTGCAAGAGACACAGATCCCTATGATCCCCCCCCCCCCCGCATTTACGCAGGCTCATGAGGATCAATGTCTCTTGCTGCTCGCACCATTTTGTATCCATCCATGTTCCTTCGACGGCTGGAGTTCTTTGGCACTGAAACACAATTTGCGTCCACTAACAGTGAAGGGTTTAATCTAGCTGTCTGAACGTGTCTGGTGAATGTACATAGCATGTATCTGTGAGTATGCGCGCGTGTGTTTGTGTACGCGTTTTCCACTGCGCAAAAGACCATCGGGCCGACGTCGGCCGCCGTTGGCCCGCGCACGGTCGTGCGCGGGCCAACGGCGGCCGACGTCGGCCAAATGGTCTTTTGCGCACTGGGTTGTATGTTTCTGCAATCTTGGTTACTATGTATAAATTCAGCGCCAAAGGCCTTCAGCTGTCTCAGAAACACGGATACATAGGGTTGTGTGTTTCGGCTTCGCGGCGCAAGTTCTTGCGACTCCATGTTATTGGCGAATATGAACACGCTGTGAATGCGCCTGGAATATCTAAATGTAATCAGTTTGTCTGACAAATACAAATCTGACTGTCGTCGAATCGATCGAGTAGACATATTTAATCCATCAGCGTGTTTTGTAGCCGAAGAGTGCGCGCCAAATTCCTGAGATCAAAATCATTACCGTAAGATTTTGTACACAGCTTTCTCATTACGAACCATGACACCGGAACATTTCCGTTTCTCGTCGTGAGCTGCTATTGTTTTTGATTTTCTCAACAAAGAGAGAAACACAAGCCTCGAAAGGACAGAAACAACACAGTTGATTACATTTGCCGGTTTATGTCATTTCATCATTTGGCTGGTTGCAGCGCTTCTGTCGCGATGATTCCTGCAGGAATCATCTCGACAAAAAGTGCCACAGACAGCCAAAGAGACATGTACTTTATTTTTGTAAAGCACAGGATGTAACTCACAAAGTGCATGTAGTCTATTTATGTCTGTGTTCAGTTTTTTGGAAAATGAAAAAGGTTTTAAACTCGAAAATTTAAGCAGTTCACTGCCGAAGAAAGACCAACTTGATCCGACTGCAAGACATAGATCCGCATGAGCCCATGCGAATCTATATCTCTTGATGTAGCCACTTCGTATCCACGTTTCTTTGGCAGCTAGAGTGTTTGGGCGTTGAATTTACCACAAAAAAAAAATTCCGAAACATAATCCACTGCGTCCAATGGCAGGGAGTGGGGGTTATGAACTGCGTTGTATTTAGTCCTTTCTAAGCGTGTTTCTTTCTTTCGTGGACTTTTCTTTGCGTTTTACACGCTTTTGTAAATCACCTTTTTGGTCTGGATTCTGTTTTGACTGTGAATAACTTTCTTGACAGTCTGGCGTCTGTGGCTGGCCATGCGGGTGATGCTGTCCCAGATCTGACGAGTGTCAGGTTGGTTAGGTGCGTGTCCAACGGTATGCCCAGTGAGGGACGAACACACGAAAGTGAATGGAGAAAGAAAAAAAAAACACGCACCACCCAACTGCAAGAGGTATAGATCCTCGAGCCCACGCAGTCGCAGGGGCTCATGAGGATCTATACCTCATACTGACACCACTTTGAATGGATGTCCCTGGGACGACTATGGCTGTATGGTGTTGAATTAACAACAGATTGCAGAAACACAGAAAAACAAAGCCGTTGCGCAGTATATAGATAAATAAATAAATAAATAAATATATGAATGGCCTAGCAAGAGGCCTAGATCCATATGAGCCGCCCCCCCCCCCCCACCCCCCCGCGTCTACGGGGCCTAATACATAAATAAATACATAAATAAATAATCGACCATGGTAATTCAAGGGTAGTGCCAGCGTAGCTTGGCGCCATCAGGCGCCAAGCTAATCTGGCACTACCCTTTAATTGATACATAAATAAATACATAAATAAATAACGTTATCTGCACGTCGTCTTTTACTAACATAATCTTACGTCTTGGTAGGACCTCGCACCATACAATATGACGTGGTGCAGTCTACTTAAATTGTATGGTGACATTTCTACCCACGACGCAATAATGCGAATATTAGTGTTGCACTACCTTAACTCATTCTACCCCAACACCGAATCCCTTAAATTTTGCCCATGTCCTCTGAAGACTGCATTGCAATGCAGAACACAGATCGACCATGATAGTTCAAGGGCCATAGGCGCCAAGCTATTCTGGCATCACCCTTGAACTATCATAGTCGATCCTTATCTTCCTGTTGTGTGTCTGGGGTAAAAGGAGTTAACCGTGCTGCCTGGGTAAATATCGCACCATATAATTAATGTGGCGTAGTCTGTGCAAACTGTTGCGTGCAATATGTACCCACGGCGTATGGACCACGGACGTAAATTTACACTTTTGTTTAATAAAATAATTAGTAGATGTTTCACGATAATATGCTTAAGGCATTCATATTTGTTTGGTAAAACAAAATCGTACAAAATGACAAAGTTACAGTTGAACATAAAACAGACTGGGTATATTTCTACCCGCGACGTATAGCAAGGATGGATGGATGGGTGGGTGGGTGGACGGATGGATGGATGGATGGATGGATGGATGGATGGATGGATGGATGGATGGATTGATGGATGGATGAATGGATGGATGGATGAATCAATGAATGAATAATTGTGAAAATAAAAGGAGGAAAAATGCCTACCCCGAACGACAGAAAGAAAAATACACAGAGAGAGGAAGAAACATGACTAAAAGAAAGACAGGAAGACACGCGTACCAAAGATTTTAACGCAGCATGATACCGCCTGAGGCTCCCAACCCGCACAGAAGAAAATCGGTAAAGATCCCATTGGGCACACTCGGACATAGTTAACCCGCACAGAAGAAAATCGGTAAAGATCCCATTGGGCACACTCGGACATAGTTAACCCGCACAGAAGAAAATCGGTAAAGATCCCATTGGGCACACTCGGACATAGTTAACCCGCACAGAAGAAAATCGGTAAAGATCCCATTGGGCACACTCGGACATAGTTAACCCGCACACGGTTAGCTAATGCCGACGTTAGCTCGATAAAGTGTTACTCACCCAGACATATTTCAATTTTTAACCCATTTTTCTCCAATACCGCATTTCCCATATTTTGGAGGTGTTACCTAACGCCTTTGTATTGGCTGATGGAGACGGATTGATTGTGATAATTTAAAGGTAGTGCCAGATGAGCTTGGCGCCCGATGGCGCCAAGGTAATCTGGCTCTACCCTCGATCCGTCTCCTGCTGTAAATCGTCGAGGTTAAAATCTGATAAGATAAGATAAGATAAAATAAGATAAGATAAGATAATACTTATAAGTTATATCTTATCTTATCGTATCTGTTCAAATAAAAAGTACACTAAAAACATTGGAATTTTTCATGATGTCAGTTTTGCGTGCACACGCAAGCATACACTGTCAAATCATATAGTAAGACAAGAAAGCTGCGCATATAAATCCACATTAAAGACTAAATTAATATCACGCCATGATCACACACAGCTAATATTAACTGCGTTACTAAGCCATTACTCCGCGCACAATCATGTGGATCTTCTTCTCATACAGACACCACTGCTAGCGCACGAATAAGCCGATGCGAATGCATTGAATCCCGAGGTCGAAATAACCAACTGTCTTCTGAAAACTACGATTCAGTTCAGAAGACGCTTCGACCATGGTAGTTCAAGGGTGGTGTGAGAATAGCTTGGCGCCTGTAGGTGCCAAGCTATTTTGGCACCGCCCTTGAACTACCATGGTCGATCCACATCTTGGTGTAGCTTGAGTAGGTTTCAGTTCCACTAAGAAAAAGTTAATCTGGCCTTCATAAACGCTTTGTTTGCTGATGGCCCGTCCGAAAGTATTGACCAGCACTCGTGGGGTCACGGTGACCCTTCGGAAAGGAAGTGTGGAGATGTCCCGGATGATCGATGACGTCATTAAAACCGCATTCTCCGCTGACAGACGCATAACCGCAAATCATTACGAAACTTTGTCAGCTTCCGCGATCTCAGCCCCTCTCACTCTGAAACCCCATGCAGCATCCGCCGTTGAAGGGATGCGGATGGAAATGAAGCTAGATGTACAGGCATAATCCTCATGAGCCCCTTGCTGAGGCAATGAATTTTCAGTCCGGCAACTCTATCGTGCTGAAATCCCATTTCAGCATTTTCCGAAAAAGAAACACAGATGGTGATGGGTCTTGATAGGCGAATGAGAGACACAGATCCTCATAGACCCCTGAATCCTGCAGTGGCTCATGAGGAGTTGTGCCTCTTGCAAACGGAAGGCGTTTGCTGTCTGTCTGAGCTGTACCCACACACGCGTCATCTATCATTGGTAAAAAGATTTAACACAAAAGGGGCGATCGCCCGTCGTTAACAGGCATTCACCAATCAGGAAGCTCGAGACATCGACTGGGATATTTCCGAAAAGGTCTGCATTTCCGCTGGCTCGGGCTATAAAGCTCTTGTGACATAATCAAATGAGGTTGTAAACGTCTTTTTACACGGGATTAATTCAAAGTGCACTCATTAGAAACCTATGAATGCTCTCGTCGATTCAATTAATGTTGTTTACAGAACTATCCTGGGTTCAGCGTGTGTTTGGACATGATTTAAAATGGATGTATTCATTTACCTCAGCCTGTCAGCGCTAAGTCCTGCGAAATAGATCGACCCTGATGTCTTTAAAGTTTCCCCAAGTGGCATGGCACTCTATGGACGTCATGCTAATCAGGGACTGTCCCTGAGCTATAGTGTCGATCCATCTCTCTTGCACTTGCAAGCATGGGAGCTTAGCCAACGATTGCCACGAGCCAATTGACTCTTGAGAGTAAATTATTTAATGTCGTACGAGACCGGACCTCTGTGCACTAGCTGCACGTTTCTCGACTGAGATGTCGAGTTGTCGGTACCCCAGCCAGCATGTTCCACCAGCAAGAGAAAACGAGCCTCACGCCCCCATGCAGCTGCAGGGGCTCGTGACAATCACTGCTTCTTTTTGACTATTAATACAGTAGCAGACTGAGATTTTTCGATCCGAACAATCTTAGAAAACTGCATTTTCCAGTAAATCAACTATCCCGTTCCATCGGCAAGGAGCATAGATTCTCATGAGCCCCTGCGAATGCAGGGGCTCATGAGAATTTATGCCTCTTGCCGGTGGAAGATCGAGGGTCTCTTATGTTCCTCAAATAAAGGAGGTATTATCTGCGAGGTGTACGACTGTCGCTGAATCGGCCAAGGCACAAGGTCCTGTGTACGTCTGGACTGCTTGTGTCATCATGCAATTGTCAAAATCTTTAATTTCTGGGAGTGGTGAATGACGTCTGCGTCGGGGTTTGAAAAGCGCAAATTTTATTCGCTTCATCTCTGTGCTTGTCGACCAGCACTAATTAATCCGCTTGTGCGTGCAGTACTGTTGGCTGCAGGCACAAGAAGCTGAAGCGACATCATTTTTTTTTTCCTTTTCTCCATACACAAAGCAAAAAACAAAAACAAAAACCAGAGCTGCGGTTAATTTTAACCAACACTACTGATTTTGCACACGCACCTAAAACAAGATAACTCTATCTGTCGTTTTAATGACAACGGAGTTGTTCCATTTTGGGAGATGGCGCCTATACTTAACCATTGTCGAGAAAATTAAACACCACCCAATTGCAAGAGGTATAGATCGTCATGAGCCCCCGCAGTTGTGGGGGCTCATGAGGATATATGCCTCTTGCTGAAATCTTCTTGTTGTATCCATGTTCCTTTGACGTCTGGGGTTCTTTGAAGTTTAATTTACGATTTGAAAAGCACAGTCTGCGTGCACTGGCAGTGAAGGAGTTAATGTTTTAATCCCCCTGAAGGCTACTCCCGTATCCGCCCCCCCCCCCCCCCCCCGCCCCCACTTTCATCCTCTCCCACCACGCCCATAAAAGCAAAGACAGGTAAAGAGAAGATTTAAGCGAAAGGAAAGAAACCCTAGTGAAGTCATATTTTTAGTTTGCTCGCCTTTGGCAATGAAGTGTTAATGCCATGTGTGCCGTAGGGAGAAAACAGACAAAAAGAAGACGTCTTAAAACAGAAAAAATAAAAATAAAATTTTTTAAAAGTTCAAATCCCTCCTACGTATGCCCTCCTTAACGTCCCAAAAGACACACACAGGAAATAACAAAAAAAAATGTTAACCCCTTGGATGTCGGTAGCAGGGTTGGGTCGAGGTGATTCCTGTCGGAACCACCTCAGCCAAATACGCTGCCGACAGCCGAAGTGGTTAACCTTTTCCGAGTGAATATTCCCTCTCAAGTCCCCTCTCCTGAGCATTGATTACATGTGTAAGAAAAAATAGATTCCCATGTGCCCTTGTAAATCACAGGGGCACACGAGAATCTGCGTCACTCGTTGGCACAGAACTGTGCTGCTTACTTCCTCAGACTGATGGTGTCTCTTGTTGGTCCTATTTTCTTTACGCCTATTTCTGCCCTAGTTCTTCGCGCCAATGTCGGTTAGTTTAGATGTAAATTAGATGTATTGCACAATTCTAGACAAGACTTTAAGTAGTATTATAATACATACTGCAGATTTTTGTACTGTACTTATGTGGTGACAGCAATTTTAGAACATGTAGATGATGACATTAACTCATTGTGCCCGCGCGAGGTACGAAATATCCACATTTTGGAGTTATCCTGAGGACTGCAATACAATTAAAGAGACAGATGGACCATGATCGACCATGATAGTTCAAGGGTGGTGGCAGAATAGCTTGGCGCCTATAGGCGCCAAGCTATTCTGCCACCACCCTTGAACTATCATGGTCGAGCCATATTTTGCTGTGGTGTTTCGCGGGCAAAATGAGCTAAGCGTAGGACCTTCCCTGTACCCGAAAGGAACTCAGAGCCTGAAAGAGGTAAACATCCGAGCTGCTGTTTGCGAGCAGCTAAATTGTTTGCTGGGTATTGGAAAAAGAGTCAATAACGTTACAAATTGCATGGGGCAGCTTTTCAGTCAGCTCGCCCTGAATCACGTATTTTTCACCGTCACAAAATGTCAAAAGTTAAACAGTTTCTTGAAAGAAAATCCCTTTTTACCCCTTTCCTTCTGACGATAACGCTATGTGTCTTTTCTGACGAAGTCTATCGTCGGTAGCAGTCGAGGGGTTAACCCGTTCAGTGTCAATTGACGCAGACGTGTGTCACTCTGCAATCTTCGTTAAGTCAACACACACAACAAAAAAAAATTGCTCTACGTCCCAGAACATAGACTCAAAGTAGTGTCAGCAAGAACAGGAAGGCGATCTAATTGCAAAAGGCATAGATCCTCATAATCCACCGCAGTCGCGGGGGCTCATGAGGATCTATATCTCTTGCATTTGAGTCGCGTTCAATGTTTCTCCGCAGAGAAGAATCGCCTAATAAGCTCTTCCGCTTAACGAATAGAAATTGAGAACCAAGGCCTACATTTTTCTGAATTGAGTTTTTAACCCATTATGTGTTGGTGACGCTTTTTGTGGAGGCGATTCGTGCAGGGGTCACATCGGCAAAAAGCGCTATCGACAGCAATAGGGTTAAATTGATCTGCTCCATGGCAGGTTTTGACTGCTAAAATTCAACGATACAAAGGGATATCAATGCTGTCTTGCCTCAGCAAAAACTTTCTACCCTTCTTTTCACAACCCACGTGAGCAGATTATACAAGAGTTTTTCCACTGACTTTTGAGCCTAACGGCAGGAACAAGAAGAAGAAGATGACGACATTCAAAGTTCATAATTTAAGTCAGCCATTTCCCAGCATTGTTTAAGACATAGTTCGCAGTGTCCCCTTAATAAATGTGTTTAATGTGTCGTACACTAATGCTGGGCTAAAGGGCTGACTTAAATTACCTACTCCATGCAGTAAAGAGTTAATAGTTCGCAATATGTCATTTATAAATGTGCTTAGTATTAACTCATTCGAGACGCGCCGCCTCCGGATACGCGGCTTATGCCGCGTTTCCAGAGGCGGCACGTCTCGAATGAGTTAACCATGAACTGCATGGAGCAGGTCGCTTTAACCCATTCAACCCCGACGTCGTACAGCAGGAGATGTGTCGACCATGATAATTCAAGGGTAGTGCCAGATTAGCTTGGCTCCGACAGGCGCCAAGCTAATCTGGCACTACCCGTGAATTATCATGGGCAATCCATCTCCCGCAACTGGTGCATAGTCGTTAGATGACGACTCCAAAATATTTGGAAAATACGGCAGTGGGGCTGAATGTTAAAAGAAATAATATGCATTCTGCGAAGGAGTGGACAATTCTCATACAGCATTAGGCAAACACACACACACACACACACACACACACACACACACACACACACACACACACACACACACACACACACACACACACACACAAATATCGGCAAAATCATCCCTCCCACCCACGAAAAAAAAAAAGGTGAGGAAGCAAATTTAAATGTGCGCAAGTCTGTGATTTTGGATTTTACGGCTTGCAAGCCGTAAGATCCAAAACCACAGAGCAGCATACGAATGAATTAGCTAACATTTGTGGACAGGCGTGCCCCGCACAACACAGCTCGCCCCTGACCCGCCCACCGCGCGCGGGATTAAAAATCCAAATCAACAAGGAGTCTGAACAGGAACCGATTTGCTGGGAGTGCCGGACCTTCCATCTCTGTCTCTTACACACTGTGCGTGACATCTTCACGAGGTGGGTACAGTCCAAGGATTAGTCGCTTCACGAGGTGGGTACAGTCCAAGGGTTAGTCGCTTCACGAGGTGGGTACAGTCCAAGGGTTAGTCGCTTCACGAGGTGGGTACAGGTCAAGGGTTAGTCGCTTCACGTTGTGGGTACAGGCCAAGGGTTAGTCGCTTCACGAGGTGGGTACAGGCCAAGGGTTAGTCGCTTCCCGAGGTGGGTACAGTCCAAGGGTTAGTCGCTTCACGAGGTGGGTACAGTCCAAGGGTTAGTCGCTTCACGAGGTGGGTACAGTCCAAGGGTTAGTCGCTTCACGAGGTGGGTACAGTCCAAGGGTTAGTCGCTTCACGAGGTGGGTACAGTCCAAGGGTTAGTCGCTTCACGAGGTGGGTACAGGCCAAGGGTTAGTCGCTTCACGAGGTGGGTACAGTCCAAGGGTTAGTCGCTTCACGAGGTGGGTACAGTCCAAGGTTTAGTCGCTTCACGAGGTGGGTACAGTCCAAGGGTTAGTCGCTTCACGAGGTGGGTACACTCCAAGGGTTAGTCGCTTCACGAGGTGGGTACATGCCAAGGGTTAGTCGCTTCACGAGGTGGGTACAGTCCAAGGATTAGTCGCTTCACGAGGTGGGTACAGGCCAAGGGTTAGTCGCTTCACGAGGTGGGTACAGTCCAAGGATTAGTCGCTTCACGAGGTGGGTACACTCCAAGGGTTAGTCGCTTCACGAGGTGGGTACAGGTCAAGGGTTAGTCGCTTCACGAGGTGGGTACAGTCCAAGGGTTAGTCGCTTCACGAGGTGGGTACAGTCCAAGGGTTAGTCGCTTCACGAGGTGGGTACAGTCCAAGGGTTAGTCGCTTCACGAGGTGGGTACAGGCCAAGGGTTAGTCGCTTCACGAGGTGGGTTCAGTCCAAGGGTTAGTCGCTTCACGAGGTGGGTACAGTCCAAGGGTTAGTCGCTTCACGAGGTGGGTACAGTCCAAGGGTTAGTCGCTTCACGAGGTGGGTACAGTCCAAGGGTTAGTCGCTTCACGAGGTGGGTACAGTCCAAGGGTTAGTCGCTTCACGAGGTGGGTACACTCCAAGGGTTAGTCGCTTCACTAGGTGGGTACATGCCAAGGGTTAGTCGCTTCACGAAGGGGGTACAGTCCAAGGATTAGTCGCTTCACGAGGTGGGTACAGGCCAAGGGTTAGTCGCTTCACGAGGTGGGTACAGTCCAAGGATTAGTCGCTTCACGAGGTGGGTACACTCCAAGGGTTAGTCGCTTCACGAGGTGGGTACAGGTCAAGGGTTAGTCGCTTCACGAGGTGGGTACAGTCCAAGGGTTAGTCGCTTCACGAGGTGGGTACAGGTCAAGGGTTAGTCGCTTCACGAGGTGGGTACACTCCAAGGGTTAGTCGCTTCACGAGGTGGGTACAGGTCAAGGGTTAGTCACTTCACGAAGTGGGTACACTCCAAGGGTTAGTCGCTTCACGAGGTGGGTACAGTCCATAGTCGCTGAGTGAGCTGCTTAACCTCTTCACTGCCTGCGGACGCAGATTGAGGTTTTTGAAATCTTGTTGTACATTCGTTAACGGCAAAAAGATCTCCAGTCGGTACCCCGTCCCTCACCCCCCCGCCCAGTCCCTCTCCCACAAAAAAGTCGATTCAAAGTGGTCTCAGCAAGAGGCATAGATCCTTATGAGCCCCCGCGACTGCGGGGGCTCATGAGGATCTATGCCTCTTGCTGAGATCACTGTGTGCCCATGTTCTGTGGACAGCTGTGGCTTATTATACCACTCGCAGTTGGATGGCGTTCAGTTTTTCAAGTTTACTCGCTTAAGACGTGCAGCATAAAGATACATGTTAAAGAGTCGTCCTTTGAGGAATATTCGCTGGTTGCGTTAGATGGAAGGACCGTGATGGTTAAAGCAGCCTCCTAGATAGTAGGTAGCCCAAGGTTAGCATAACGCTTTCAAGGCTTCGTGGCTGCTCACGACGATCATGCGAACCTGCTCCCCCACCACTTCCACAAGGAATAGATATCCCTTTCTGGGGTGGTGTTTTCAAATTGCCTCTGCGGCCACACGGCAGCCGAGCTGAATATTGTGGCCCCCAATCCGCCACCAGCAAAAAAAGTCAAAAGAAACATCTGGAAACGTTGCCGATCCAGTGGGCTGAACCTCTGCTGACGTTCATGTCCTTGTTTAGAGGATCGGCTGGAGCAGACCATGTCTGGCAAGATGCACATATCCTCATGAGCCCCTGCTTTGCAGGGGCTCATGAGAATCTGTGCCTTTTGCAGATGTTTTCAGATGTGGCGCTGGACAGTCCAGATTTATACGCGTCTGCATCAATGCCTCTACATTATCGAGCTTGCGCCCGAGGCAGTTTACGGGCGATTTTTCAGACAGCTTGCAGCTGAATAGCACCATGAGAATTTCCTTTGATGGTGAGGGTAGTTCTTGCCCACGTTCGTCCTTGTTTCTTTCGTGCTCAGTCCTATGCATGGCTCAGGACTATGTTGGGATATCATAGCGTAGTCGAGTTAGTTAGTTAGTTATTTGGGTTTAACCCCGAGCAGGCAACAAAGGCCATCTTACGGCGGCCTAGCGCAGTCGAAGTGGCCACGACAAGAAATATCATGGAAGGTGTGAGATTTACGTGAGAGATCGAACTGATGAAAAACGATCTGAAAGAGAAACACGTCAGCAAATCGACCTGACGTGAAAGTATTCGACATGCTATATATGCAATCCGCCAGCAACCGCATTTACAAATATTAAAATAAAACCGCATCAGCAGCCGAAAAAAGATGACGAGAAATATTTCGGTCGCTCTTGTATGACATCGGCAATGGACAAGAAACATCCTGGGAAAAAAATTTCATCACATCAGCCATTGACAACAAGGACGACACAAAATATTCCACAGGCATATGCATCACGTCGTCAAGGAAATTGACAAGACAGGCTGAGAACGAATGACATCAGCAAATGACAAAAAAGGACGACAGGAAACATTCCAATAGCACATGGATCACTTCGGTAAATGGAAGTCGTGAGAAATATTCTGTTAACCCTTTCACTTCCAGTGGACACAGATTGCTTTTTCTGAAATCGTTGTAAACCCTTTGACAGCCGAGAAGAACTGAGTGAACGCGACCCAAGTCCAAGAGGCATAGATCCTCATAATCCTCGCGATTGCGGGGGCTCATGAAGAACTGTGCCTCTTGCTGAAACCGGTTTGCACCCGTGTGCTTTGGACAGGTGTGGCTTTGGGTCGTTTAGTGAACACGGATTTCAGAAACAAGAAGCACGTCCGTTGGCAGCGAAGGGGTTAATTCAACACCAAAGCCCCCCCCCCCCCCCCCTGGCCGTCCAAGGAACACGGATGCAAAGTGGTCAGCAAGAGGCATAGATCCTCATGAGCCCCCGCAACCGCGGGGACTCATGATGATCTATGCCTCTTGCAGATGGGTGGTGTTGATTTGTATCTGTGCAGTGAAGGGGGTTAAAGAACGAATCACGTCAGCAGCAAACGACAACAAAGATGACCAAATAGAACATATTCCAGAGCGTTGAGTAAGCACAAGAATCCCGTCAACCATCGCAACAGAGGCAAAGAAGCAGTCTGACACGACAAGAAATATACAATTCAAACAGCGCAGTCGAGTTGACAGGACATATTCCGATAACAGATGGATCGACCCGGACTACAAAATGCTCTCGGGCCGAAACGAGCCCGGCCAATGAAATCGTATCCACCAGGGATGGCAATCACGTCAACATGGAGACTCTTACGCAAAAGCTGACTGAATGACTCGTACTTACGACGACAGTAAACTCCCAGTCGGCTGCTCCGTGCATAGATTCTCAAGAGCCTCTCCGGATACTTTTGCCAGCGATGAATTTGTCCTATTTAGCACTTCCCCACATGTAACCGCTTTTTTGATTTTCAGAGGGAGAGGCGGGTCAATGGAACTGAAGGTTTTGACAGTATGCACGTCCCATACATCTGTAAGAGGCATAGATTCTCATGAGCCCCTGCGACCGCAGGGGCTCATGAGAGTCTATGCCTTTTACTAGCCGGGTGAATGGGGCTTGTTTCTATCATCTTTGTGACTTCTTCACGCCTCAGGCGCAGAGGGCCAAGGGAATCGAAGATTTTGGCTGTAAACTCGCACCAGCGTTGATGAATGGCGACGGGATCAAACGCTGCTGGCCTCACCGCATTTTTCTGCATTCACCGAGTAGGAACAGGGGACCGTGCCGTACCGTGCCCAGGAGGTAAACTACGCGTTTGAGATGCAGGCGAATGATGGGGGTGGGGGGCGGGGGGGGGGAGAGTGGTCGGGAGGAGAAGGGTAGCTGTTTATTTCTGACACCCTTCCCTGGATAGCGTGTTTGAAATCGGTGTAAATTCCAGGCCGAAGATCCCCAGCCGTGTAAGGAACATGGTACAGAGTGAAAGGAAAACAGAAAATACGAATTGAAAACCCTTTAAGTATGAAACATGAAAAACGACGTTTCGGATCAGAGATCCTTCTTCACGGTGATATGGAAACAACGTAGAACAAAAAAAAGAGGAAAGTACAGAGTGATTTTAGCAAGAGGCATAGATTTTCATGGGTCCCCGCAGTCGCTGGGGCCAATGAAGATCTATGCCTCTCGTAGTTGGGTGGTGTTCAGCTTTTTTCTCGGCAGTGAAGAGACTAAAGCAAAAAGTGGATGCTGGGCTGTGACTTAGGACCTCAAGCCTACCAGCAGACAGGCCAACAGTCACAGACCAGGAGACAAATGCATGTCTTAAGATGTGGGAATACTCAAAGCCTACAGGTCATTCCAGGCTCGGCTAGGTATCTAGATTTTTTTCCAGACAGACAAAAAAACAACAACTTTAGAATACGTTAGAACATAAGAGTTTACATGTAATTTGATTATAACCTTACTGTCCCACGGGGGCAATTTAGGGAATGTAGGCCCTGGTAGTGCAGCGCCAGCCGACCTACTGAAGAGTTTGTAGCTTGTATTCATGTGTGTCAGTGCAATATTTACAACTGAATATTTTATTTTATTTTAATGTGTTTTTTATTTGTTTTATTTTATTTTACTTTAGTTTATTTTATTTTATTTTATTTTATTTTTCTGTTTGTTTCTTTGTTTCTTTGTTTGGTTGTTTGTTTTGAATAAGGTGTTCGTTGTTTTATTTGAGTGTACCTTGTAGGTTTTTTTTTCAGTATTTAAACCTTGGGGAAAACGAGCAAACAAAGACAACACAAAAGCTACTTACCTTCTCTCAGAGGGAAATTGACATAGGCTGCATTTAACCCCTTTGGCTGCCGGTAGCGCTCTTTTTTCGAGATGACTCCAGCATGATCGACACTGACTTATGGCGTCTGGGCCCGTCGCGAGGACCATGGTGTGGGTTCATGCATAATCATCGATTTTTGCCGTTTTGTGAATGATCAGCATGTGAATGGTGCCAATCAGAAGGTGTGTGTTGGGGGGGGGGGGGGAGGGGGAGGGGGTGGAGGAGGCCGCTGGCCTTATCTGGACCTGATCAGCCGCCGCCACAGCAAAGGGGGATAATCTGACATGGCGGCCGCGGAACGGGCCACGTGACTTGGCCCGCCCGGCTCGGCATGCTGCAAAGTCATCAAAGGCAGACACTAATGCAGCCGATGGAACATGTGTGTACAAAGTGGCGGAGATCCCACGTACACGATCGATATCTTTCGCTTGCTGGTTGTTAACATGCCATTTAAGTTCTCAGAGTCAA
Organism: Semisulcospira habei; assembly: GCA_036245525.1. Taxonomy (NCBI): domain Eukaryota; kingdom Metazoa; phylum Mollusca; class Gastropoda; family Semisulcospiridae; genus Semisulcospira; species Semisulcospira habei. Next base: position 264,781,469 of record BTPG01000002.1, on the reverse strand, counting down.
ACCGAAGGAGTTATTTCAGATCTCTTCGGTCGGTACAGCATGATCGAAAGTGTTCTGTATAGACGCTCGGCAGTGCAACCCTACCCTGCCAGTGGACGTGATTGTGTTTTTTTAACTCATTCTACCCGCGACACATCACAGCAAGAAATGGCTCTACCATGATAGTTCAAGGGTGGTGGCAGAATAGCTTGGCGCCTATAGTTGAGGCGCCAAGCTATTCTGCCACCACCCTTGAAATATCATGGTCGATATGTAGTCCTGAATTGTAATGCAGTCCTCAGAGGATAACTCCAAAACGTGGGTATTTCGTACTTCTGGCACAGTGAGTTAAATCACTGTTTGTACAATGCCAAATAAGGCCGAAGCCGTCAAAGGAACTTGGGAAAACTTAGAAAGACCAGAAGAAGAAATTAATATTCACAACTTAATCTGTCCTTTTCACACTTACATATTATAGAGCGTGAAATCCCATTCTTAAACCTTTCACTGCCGAGAAAAACTGAACACGATCCAGCTGTAAGAGGCATAGAATTGCGAGGGCTTGTGAAGGTCTATGCTTCTTGCTGGCTTCATTTTAATGTTTTCTAAGGCATCGTAAAGTATTAGACGCAGGAGGCAGGATAAACTGGAAATTTTCTAGTGATATCTGATAGGCCTTGGTCTCCACAAGCAATAATCATTGTATGTCACTATAACACAAAACCGACTGATTTCTTACTAAAACGCTACTGTCGCTGAATCTTGTCGGTTTGGCCTGCCGTTTGTGCCATGCCATTTTGTTCAGTTCAAAAGTCATTTCATAAAACAATTTTATAAAGGGCGTTTATGAGTTTAGGTCAAACTACTTCTATTCTCGTAGTTCTCGTGTGAAAGCAGCACAGTTTCGACAGCTTAGAAAGACCATCAGAAGAAATATTCACAATTTAATCAGTCCTTTCCAGACTTACACACTATCTATCGTGAAACGACGTTCTGATGAAAAACTAGATTTGTCTGTGATTTTTTTTTTAAACCCTCCCATAGCGCAAAAGATTCTCGGGCCCACTTTGACCGCCGTTGTCCCGCGCACGGCTATGCGCGGGCTAATGGCGGCCAAGGTTGGCCCGATAATCTTTTGCTCTATGGCTATGGGGCACAGTCTTAGGTCCAATTGAGGTGGGGGAGGAATTCGTTTCTAGGCTTTGTGTGCCCCACGTTGATTCAAATCTGGTTCGGAAAACTTCCGTCTGAGTAACAAAAAAGCACATGAAACATAGGCTTAGAAAGAGACATAGGTCCTCCTTAGCACTTGCAGATTGGAAGGGCTCATGCGGATCTATGTCTCCTGCGGACAGATGTTTAATTTGCTGATCTGCCTCAACACTATCTCAGTATCAGTGCTACACACAATAGGCCAAGATGCTGTCCGTCTGAAGAATACAGATACCAATGAAACATAGCTATGCCAGCAAGAGGCTTAGCTCCCCATCATCTCCTGCACACTGCAGGGGTTCATGAAGATGTATGCCACTTGCAAATGGCTTTGCTTTTAATTTCAATATTAGAGCTAGGCTTTAAAAAAAAATGTCCCTACGATTACGTCTGTGGAACTATGATGCAAATGGGACATAGCTTTCCAGCAAGGGACGAGAATCCTCATGGGACTCTGTATACAACAAAGGACATGAGGATCTATGTCTGTTGTAGATGGATGTGTTTTGTCGCTCTTGCCGCAGGTCTGGTATGCAAATTTTCTGACGGAGACAAACATTTGTGTGGGGTTTTCACGCCGTCCCCATTCTTTGGCGTGGACTCAGTTCTCACAGTACCAACAGCCGCGGTTAACCACTTCACTGTCAGTGGTCACGAGGAGTCAGTGTTTCGGAAGTCTTTATTAATTCAACGCAAAAAATGGATCCTAACTGGTTTCAGCAAGAGGCATAGATCATCATGAACCCCGCAACAGCGGGGGTTCATGAGGATCTATGTCGCTTGCAGATGTTTACTTTTTCTCGAGAGACATGAGACGTTTTCCTTACGCCAAAAAAAAAAAAAAAAAAAAAAAAAAAAAAAAAACAACAGACATTCGGGTCACGTGATCGTCTGTACTTCGTGTTGACACAATTTCCACGCGTGTTTCTCCAAAGAGGTCATCGCCGCCGGGTGAACACGGGTACGATGGCGGCCGCAAATGGCTCGCTCTATACAGCGCAATGTCCACAATCACATAAATACATCAGCACACATTCTGCCGCCTGCTAAGTTGCCGGGGAGCTGCCGAATGATGTTGAAAGCACGTTGTTTTCTGGCCTGCGATTTTGATCTTAATGTTCTAAGCCGTAATGTTTTCAAAATCACCTTCCACCAAACTTATGTTTCTGCAATACCATCCGTCCCAGTAGGCAAAAGACTACTGGGCCACGTCGGCCACTACAGTGGGCCCGCGCACTGTCGTGCGCGAGCCCACTGCCACCTACTTCGGCCCGATGGTCTTTGCTTACTAGGATATCCGAGCATCAACAACGATACACATCCGTGAACGTGAACTGTGCAATAAATAAAGGCGGTGTCACTTGGAAAGAAAATGTTGGTGATTACTAGCAGAGTCAAAGTACAAGACATGCAATAAAGAGTGAAAAACATATGGCAGGTAGGCTTGATGAGCCAGAGAATGTATATCTCGAACACACATGTTGCTAAAAGTACATGTTTTTTTTTTTAATTTCAGATTTTTTTTTTTTTTTTTTTTTTTAATTTTCACTTCCTTGTTGGTTTGGGGCTAAAACGCAGAGTCTACACGGTGCAAAAGATTAATTCTGCATAGTACAGGAACAGATAGATAAGCCGAGTTAGCAAGAGACATATATTCTCATGAACCCCAGCAGAATGTGGGGGCTCATGAGAATCTATGCCTCTTGCAGATGCTGGGGTTGGTTTCGAAACAGCGGTTTTCCACGTCCTGCTGATCTTAAAGCTAAAGCGCCATATTGTTCTTGTAAACCAAAGAGAGAAAAAAATCGTTTTTTATGTTATGCTACCATAAAGATTTTACGATAAGCAGACAACACATGAATACATGCCTGTTTCGGAAAGATATAGGCATTTTCCTTTTATGCGGATTGCTTTAACGATTTAAAAAAAAATAAACCTTTTGACTGCCGGGACAAAGTGAACGATAACCAGCTGCAAGAGACATAAACCCTCATGAGCCCCCGCAGTCCCTCATGTTGATTTATGTCTCTTATTAGCCCATGTTCTTTATGTCTGTTTTTGTTCCATTCACATCTGTGTATTTCACGCGAATTTCGGGCGATGTGCAATCGTTTCAGACGCGTATTTTGTGATCACTGGCAGCGAAACAGTTACTAGGCTGTTCTGAATTTTAAAAACACCTTCCAGAAGGAAAACCTGTTGAACGACCGCTACGGTTTCGCCACGTCAGCTGAATATAGCTATCCCGCAGCAAAAGATGTCAAAAGATGTTAACTCATTCTGCCCGCGACACACCACAGCAAGATATGGCTCGACCATGATAGTTCAAGGGTGGTGGCAGAATAGCTTGGCGCCTATAGGCGACCTGTCTCCTGAATTGTAATGCAGTCCTCAGAGGATAACTCCAAAATGTGGGTATTCCGTTGGGTTGGTCAGTTCGGGTTTAACGTCCACAGCACCGAGGTGATCATGGACGGCCCTGACGGGCGGGTTATGGGGGACAGGGAAATCTATCGCCTATGGAGTACGACCTGAACACTGATCAACTCAGGCGCACTCCAACTGTGCCACTTTGATTTACCAGGACCTTTCAACGGACATGCTATTGAACAAATCCGTTTTTTCCCCCTGGATTGTGAGTCCAGCTACCGGGGCCGGGACGGGATTCGAACCCACGACCCGGCGATTCCCTTCGCTCTCCTGCTTCGACGTTTAACCGCCTGAGCTATTTCGGACTCATTGGGTATTCCGTACCTCGGGCACAATGAGTTAAACGTGGGAAATTGTGTCGACTCAACCGAACTCTTAGCTTCTCATAACGCACTCACTTTGTGCATAAAAAACGTTTAACCCCTTTACTGCCGAGAAAAAACTGAACACCACCCAAATGCAAGAATGACAGATCCTTATGGGCCCCCCGTCGACTGCGGGGGCACATGGGAAAATACTCCACTTACTGAAACCAATTTGTATCCATGTTTCTTGGACGGCTGTGGCCTTTGGTTGTCGAGTGAACAAACAAATTCAGAAACGAAACCACGCACAAGCTGGCGCAGAGACAAGCGTTTTCACGATGTGTATGAATGTGCATCGTTCTAACAGCATTTTATGTGACTTGTAGTCACTGTAAAGCAAGGCCTCGTCTTCTTTAACAGCGACTATAGAAGAAAACAATACGTGTAATGAGATACACCGTGAAAAGGCATTTCTCCCCGTGCGTCTTGCTAGTAGCCTAGTAATCCCATTGACGACTTTAGACTGAATCAGTCGACGAAATCTGCCGCACATTAATCTATTGTTTCATGTCACAACTTCCGTTGCATCTTTCCATTTTGAAATTAAAAGATAAGTTGCTAATTGTGTAGATACTTGTTTGTATGTCTATTTTGAAATATTTAAAACTTGCGTTGCAACTGTCTTTCCTAAGCGTGTTTCCTTCTTAGTCGCGTTCTTCTCTGCATTTTTCACGCTTGTGGGACATATTGTTAGTGTGAATTCCACATGGGGCGGTCCGTGGCGCAGTGGTTAAGGCGCCTGCCACCAATGCCAAAGGTGCGAGGTTCGATACCGGGTTCCGGCGTTGGACTTTTCTCCTCTGGTAAGTGTCACCGTTAATTCGGGCGGACTGTCGGGGGTTCTTTCTCCGGGTACTCCGGTTCTTCCACCCCCCCCCCCCTTCCCACCCCCCACACTTTGGTACCGGTCTCAGGCCACTTTACAAAATTTCAAATACAAGCGATCAAAAATCTCTGTAACTTCAGTAGCTGACTGGCCCTTCGTTTGTCTTGTACTGTGTTTGTCTTAAATGGCGTAAATCCGTGTCTGTTTCGTGAGTGTGTGTGTTGGGTTTCAGGCGCGGCGCTTTGAGTCGATTTCCCAAAAAAATTGAGAAAAAGCGCCTATATAATAACGGTATTATTATTATTATTATTATGACGATGTACCAATTCAGTAGTCCAATCGATTAAGTAAGCTCAAGGTTGGTGCCAGAATTCCAAAAAAATTGAGAAAAAGCGCCTATATAATAACGGTATTATTATTATTATTATTATGACGATGTACCAATTCAGTAGTCCAATCGATTAAGTAAGCTCAAGGTTGGTGCCAGAATATCTTGGCGCCTGAAGGCGCCAAGCTATTCTGGCACCACCCTTGAACTATCATGGATGACAAATATGCTGTTGTAGTGAGTCAGGGCTTAAGCAGGCAATGGAAAATGTGAAAAATGACGATAACCGGCAGGGCGATACCGACCAAATCTCGTCAAGATTAACCCATTCAGTCCTGACGCACTACAGCAGAAGATGGATCGACCATGATAATTCATGATAATTCAAGTGCCAGATTAGCTTGGCGCCTGTCGGCGCCAAGCTAATTTGGCACTACCCTTGAATTATCATGGTCTATTCATCTCCTGCAACAGGTGCATAGTCGTTAGATGACGCCTCCATAATTTGGGAATACGTGCGTCGGGCTGAATGAGTTAGAATTAAGCATTCAATAACCTCCACTATTTTCTAGAAAATGCATGCACACAAAAATAACATTGGTAATATAATACGCAAACGAGACAGAAACCGGATGAAGGAAACGTCATTTGAAACCAGGCCCATCAGATTTAATAACGGTTGCGACTACACACACAACAAAAAAAACTTCACAAATCATAAATAAAGGCAATGAACTTTTCCGAACATATATATATATATATATATGCAAGCAACTACAATGAACCTCGCGCTGGGACCATATGGCGTTGAGGCGCGTCCCCTGGGTGGTGGATAGGGGGTCCCTTGTGAGAGGGGTGCACCGAATGAAATAAGGTGCCGTGAACCAACATGGTCTAAGGGAAAACCCCTGGTCCTCCTAGTAAGGGGGTTGGGCGTGAGGGTAGCTTCCCCACCCTGCAAAAAAATGAAATAGCTACAAAAACGCCGACGAAAAGACTAACAGTAATTCCTTTCCTGGAGGAGGAAGGTTCTTCTACCAGAAGACTTGTGACGTCCTGTGGTGAAAGCCGGAAGTCTTCGGAAGCCACAGGACCGAGCCGCCTCTCTCTGTCCAGGGACACAACCATGGGCACATGGAACGTCAAGACCATGTACCAGAGCGGCAAGGCCGCCCAGATAGCAGCGGAAATGCAAAAGTACAACCTTTCCCTGCTAGGTATCAGTGAAGCCAGATGGACGCAGTCTGGCCAGAAAAGGCTGTTAAGTGGGGAGATGATTCTGTATTCAGGTCATGAAGAGGAGAATGCCCCCCATACAGAAGGAGTAGCATTCATGCTGTCACCAGCGGCATAGAGAGCGCTGATGGGCTGGGAACCTTTTGGGCCAAGAATTATCACAGCAGCCTTTAGAACCAAGAAAAAGCTCAAGCTGAACGTCATCCAGTGTTATGCGCCCACTAATGACAGTGACAAGGAAGAGAAACAAGAATTCTACGACCGACTCCAGAGTGCCGTGGACAAATGTGCGGAGCGAGACATCACCATCGTCATAGGCGATTTTAATGCCAAAATAGGGGAGGACAACACGGGATACGAAGAGGTGATGGGGAGACAGGGACTAGGCTCGGAGATGAGTGAGAATGGGGAGAGGTTTGTAGACTTTTGTGCTCTAAACCGACTTGTCATTGGAGGCAGCATCTTCCCACACAGAAGAATACACAAAGCAACTTGAGTCTCACCTGACCATACAACAGAGAACCAAATAGACCATATCTGCATTAGCAAGAAATTTAGAAGATCCCTTCAAGATGTTCGAGTGAGGAGGGGAGCAGATTCGCCTCAGACCACCATCTGCTTACCTTAAGAATGAAGCTCAAGCTAAAGAAAAGCCGCACAGAGACAACAAGAAGACAGCGCTATAATGTAGGCCTCCTGAGAGAAACTGGAGTTAGAGAAGAGTTCAAACTGGTGCTGTCTAACCGGTTTCAAGCGCTACAGGAGCTAGTAAATGATGAGGAGGCGGTCACCACAGAGCAGCAGTGGAAGGCAGTTAGAGAGGCGCTGAACTCAACCTGCAAAGACACTGTAGGGTTCAGGAAACACCATCACAAGGACTGGCTGTCGGCACAGACCTTGAAGAAGATAGAAGTGAGGAAGCAGAAGAAAGCAGTTGTCAACAACAGTCGCACGAGAGCAGCCAAAGTAAGGGCACATTAGGAATACTCGGAAGCCAACCGCGAGGTGAAGAGGAGTATCAGGGCAGACAAGAGGGCCTACACAGACAGCCTGGCAGCAGAGGCAGAAAAGGCAGCAGGCAGTGGCAACATGAAACAGCTCTACGACATTACCAGAAGACTGTCAGGCAAGTATGGCCATACAGAAAGACCAGTAAAAGACAAAGAAGGCAAGCCTATTGCAGACAGAGCAGACCAACTCGACAGATGGGCTGAGTATTTTGAAGAGTTACTGAACAGACCTAGCCCACCCGGCCCCCCAGACATCCAGCCGGCAGAGACCGACCTACCCATCAGCTGTGACAGACCCAGCCGGGAAGAGATCAGAAGAGCAGTGGCATTTTTGAAGAACGGCAAAGCAGCAGGGCCAGGTGGCATCCCAGCGGAGTCTCTGAAAACAGACCTAGAGACAACAGTGGAGATGCTGTACCCACTGTTTGGAAATATCTGGGAAGAGGAGGTGATGCCGGCTGACTAAAGGAGGGGTACCTAATCAAGCTTCCCAAGAAAGGCGACCTCAGCAAGTGTTCCAACTACAGAGGAATCACCTTGCTGTCAGTACCAGGAAAGGTCTTCACCAGGATCATCCTAGAGAGAATGAATAGCTCCGTTGACCCCCAGCTGAGAGACCAGCAAGCAGGATTCAGGAAGAACCGATCATGTACAGACCAGATCGCCACTCTCCGCATCATCGTGGAACAGTCTCTGGAGTGGAGCTCCCCGCTGTACGTCAACTTTGTGGATTATGATAAAGCATTTGACAGCGTGGACCGAGAGACTCTGTGGAAACTCCTACGACACTACGGTGTACCCACAAAGCTCGTCCGCCTGATCAAGAGCAGCTATGATGGCATGACATGTCGCGTGATCCACGAAGGGAAGTTCACCAGGGAGCTCCAGGTTAGAAGTGGTGTCAGACAGGGGTGTCTGCTGTCTCCGTTCCTCTTCCTACTGGCCATAGACTGGGTCATGAAGATGACCACAGAGCACAGACGAAGTGGAATACAGTGGACACTGTGGACACAGCTTGACGACCTCGATTTTGCAGATGACTTGGCATTACTGTCCCAGTAAGCCTTTCGGGCGACTTTTCAAGCGGGTGTGGCACAATCAACAGCTGAAAACAGGCACCAAGATCAGCGTGTACAGAGCTGTGGTCCTCACCACCCTGCTGTATGGTTCCGAGTCCTGGGCCCTCTACCGCAGCCAACTACGACTCCTCGAACGCTTCCACCAGCGCTGCCTGCGTACCATCCTGGGCATTCACTGGAATGACTATGTCACCAACGTCGAGGTCCTTGAACAGGCTGAAACTGTGAGCATCGAGGCCTTGCTGCTGCGGACACAGCTCCGCTGGGCGGGGCATGTCTCTAGGATGGAGGATCATCGCCTACCAAAGATCACCCTGTTCGGCGAGCTTGCTACTGGACACCGTGACAGAGGGGCACCAAAGAAGAGATACAAAGACTATCTCAAGAAGTCACTTAGTGCCTGCCAAATCGACCACCACCAGTGGTCCTCACTTGCTGTGGACCGTGACACCTGGCGCTCCACCATTTACAAGGCAGCTGTCTCCTTTGAGGACTCTCGCAGAGCTAGCCTTAAGGACAAGCGGCTCAGGAGAAAAAACAGAGATGCCGCAACTCAGAACCCTGGCCATACCTTCCCCTGCAGCAACTGCGGTCGAACCTGCCTGTCCCGGATTGGCCTCCGCAGCCACGAACAAGCCTGCAGACGTCGTGGGCAACTCCTATAAAATCTTCGTTCGCGAAGTCAAGCCAAGAGACTGTCCCACACTCGTCAACAAATGCAGGACAAGACCACGAGGCTTGCTGACATCTCGTCCCAAGTGGGCCTCACCATTCACAAACAGAAAACAAAGACAATGAGGCTGAACGCAACCAGGGAAGAACCAGTCTTGCTTGCTGGCACCCCGTTGGAGGAAGTGGAGCCCTTCACCTATCTCGGGAGCATCATAGACAAAAAAGGCGGCACTGATGCAGATGTCAGAGCACGAATCGGTAAAGCCAGAGCAGCCTTTCTCCAGTTGAAAAAAGTGTGGAGTTCCAGAGAGCTGTCACAACACACCAAAGTCCGGATTTTCAACTCCAATGTAAAAGCAGTTCTCCTATATGGAGCAGAGACTTGGAGATTGACAAAAACCACAGTCAACAGAGTACAGACCTTCATGAACAGTTGCCTTAGAAGAATTTTGAAAATCCACTGGCCAGAGAAGATTAGCAATGTCAGACTCTGGGAGAGAACAGAGCAGATAACAGCAGAGAATGAAATTGGGCGAAGAAGATGGGGATGGATCGGTCACAGTCTGAGAAAGCCAGCTTCCAGTATCACTAGGCAGGCATTGTCATGGAACCCCCAGGGAAAGAGGAAAAGAGGTAGGCCGAGAAACTCCTGGCGTCGAGACCTCCAAGCAGACATCAAGAGACTGGGAACCACCTGGAGTAGAATCGAAGGAGAAGCACAGGACAGGAGTTGCTGGAGGTCTCTCGTCGACGGCCTATACCCGGGTAGGGGTGACAGGCGTAAGTAAGTAAGTAAGTAACTACAATGAACGCAGATGTTGAAAAAAAAAAAGAGGGAAAGCGAAAGCAAATTGCGGAAGGTATTGATGACACAGATCATATTGCATCTTTCCAGAAAATGAGGTCACCTCCCCACTTGCAGATCTAGAATGTTCCAGCATTTTCACTGCTTAGAATTTTCCGCTGAAGACTAAGTACTAGCTGCTTAGGATGTATCAAGTCCAGACCACAGGCACGGGATCGCCTCTTAACAAGAAACGTGGATACAAATTGGGCATGGGCTCAGCAAGAAGGGGCTCACGAGGATCTATGTCTCTTGCAGTTGGATCGTGTTCAGTTTTATTCGCATTGAAGAGGGTTAACTCATTCGCGGCCAGCCGTATCATGATGAGCGGCAAAAGCCGTATCATGATGAGCGGCAAAAGCCGTATCATGATGAGCGGCAAAAGCCGTATCATGATGAGCGGCAAAAGCCGTATCATGATGAGCGGCAAAAGCCGTATCATGATGAGCGGCAAAAGCCGTATCATGATGAGCGGCAAAAGCCGCGCATCCGGATGCGGCTGGCTGCGAATGAGTTAACCTCTTAACTGCTACTGACGATACAGCGGGGGGTGGGGGGGTGGGGGGGGGTGGAGGGGGTGGGGGGGGTGGAGGGGGGTGGGGGGGTGGAGGGGGGTGGGCGTTGGGGGGGGGGAAGGTGGGGTGGAGGAGGGGGGGGACGGCATAATAACGCTTCTTTTCCTCCTACATGTATTGTCAGTTATTAAGGTTTTACGCCGAGCTGCCGACTAAGGCCATCTCACGGCGGCAAGGGTGAATGTCTGGCCAGCCGAACTGACAGGAAGGTCAGACTTCACTCAAGTCAAGATGTGTATAACTTCACTCAAGTCAAGATGTGTATAATATATTTGTAAAATATTTCTGCCTTAAATGTAGCACGTCATTAATCAACCTATTCATTGCCGAATGAAACTAAGCGCAGCCCAACTGGAAGAGACATAGATCGTCATGAGCCCCCGCAATTGCGGGGGCTCATGAGGATCTATGCCTGTTGCTGAAACCGTGCTGACGGCTTGTGATCTTTGACTTTGAATTTACAATGATTTTCAAAACACAATCTGCATCCACCGTCAGTGAGGGGATTAATGTGCAGACTTGTGAAAAGTAAAAACAGTAACATGTACATGGTCTACAGAGATTCAAACCTTGTTCCGAACGGCATCGTCAGCACCAGACGAGCGGCTAATTGTCAATAAATAACGACGTAGAATTGAACGGTACATGTGTACTTGCAACGGACCGACTGTTGGTCAACAGAGCAATTAGGTTACACCCCCTTTTCACACACTCTTCTCTATTAGCCTCTTGCAACACAAAGCTATGAACGACGAACCTTTCTGCCCACACTCACACAAACATCCACGTGGAGCATATCACAGGAGAGACATTTCCAGCAATTCTTAAACAAATTGTCTGTTAGCGTTTTCCGCAACACTCTAATGCTCTAAGTACCTGATGACAGAACTGTCGTTTGCAAGCCTGCATACAACTGTGCACAAGCCCCATATAAGGTTCCCATGAACACACCTGTCATGACAGGCATGCCTTTTGCTGCTCAAACCGCCCAAAAAGGCCGAAAATTGAAGTTTTACACGCTAAAACAATTGTAAAAAGGATGACATTTTAAAAAAAAAACTATTTCTTGCGGAAACGTTGCATGCACCGGAAGCAATTGCCCTGTGTGGCCTGTTGTAATGACGCTCTGTGTGCTTCTGGTGTTTGCACTTGAACATCTCGGATTTTATAATGATATATTTGGCTAAATCTTTTCTGGCTCTGTCGAGGCTCAGCGTAGCAGGACGCTTTCGCTGACATGCTTCTGTTAACCCCTTGACTACTACTGACGATACTGCTCCGCGGAAAAGGACGTGTGGTAACGCATCTTCACAGTTTCCGCCGAACGCTATCGTCGGTAGCATTCAAGGGGTTAACCCCGTCAGTGGACGCAGACGTCGTGTTTGAAATTGTGTAAATTCAAGGTCTAAGATCCCCAACCGTCGAAGGACCATGGATACAACGGTGTTTCAGCAAGAGACATAGATCATCATGAGCCCCCGCGAAGGCGGGGGCTCATGAGGATCTACGCCTCTTGCAGTTGGGTGGTGTTCTCGGCAGTCCAAGGGGTAAATAATGTCCAGTCACAGCCGATTTATCTCTAATCACGTACTCGTATAAACGACCTTAGAATCTGAGTCATAATTGTATTAATTCAAAAACTTATAAGCATTTGCTTCTAAAGTAAAAAAAAAAGATTGGTGAGGTCAAAGTGCCGCGCATGGAAAGGGCAGACGACACGCACGCTTTTATTAACTGCTGCAAAAGACGGGTATGTTCGAGAAGCAAGTGCGGCTTGAGTGAGGCCGATGGGCGATTTATTCATATGACCGCGTCACGACAGCTGATCAAACGTCGAGTGAAACCCTCCCACTCCAAACACCCCCTCCCCCCATCCCCACCGCCACCCCTATTCCCCACCCCCTTGCACAACTCCCACCCGACCCCACCCATGCCCACCTCCTATTCCACGCCCATCTGGGAAAACACAAACGCCGACGTCAAACCGCAAGAGGCATAGATCTTCATGAGCCCCCGGCGGGTCAGCCTCTTGCTCATTTTCTTGCTCGTCAAGATCTATGGATCACGCCTTCTCGCCTGGGAGTCATGAAGATCGCTGTCTCTTGTTTACGCATAAGTGTTGTTATTAGGGATGGGGAGATGGCAATGGACATCCAGTCAAGGATGGACTACACAAGATGTACTGCAAATCGATGTAGCTATGAAAGGAGAAGTGGGTGGAAAGAGGGTGGGTGGGTGGTAACAGAGATATATATAGCACGCCCGAAAGAACACGCACGCAGGCAAGCACGCACCCATACATGCATATGTTCGTACGCACACACACACACACACACACACACACACACACACACACACACACACACACACCCACACATACACGCACACACATCCACCCACCCACACACACACACACACACACACACACAGAGAGAGACGCACGCACTAACGCAGACACACGTCACACATACACATATAAGCGCGCGCTCGCACACACACACACACACACACACACACACACACACACACACACACATGCACAAACAAACAAACACACACACATACACACACACACACACACACACACACACACAAATTATGTTTTAGATTCCCACACGCGTTTCAATCCCCTTATAGAAACATGCAGACGGCCTAACAAACCCAGCTATTCTTGATGTGGGAATTCCAGTTATTGACATCGTTCCGACTGACGGATCTTTCTGTCTGTAATGGTTTCTTTAGTGTCTTTTTTCAGGTTGGTGGAAAATGGTGCGCATTGAAGCGAGACACACAAATCCCGGGAGATCTCGATCAAAATATTCCGTTGATTGTGGAGGTGGCATTTGCTGCCAAAAGAGCGCTCTCAAGGGGACAGTACCCACGTTCTTGAGAACTGGTCGCATGGCAGAATGGCTCGATTTTGGGGAGTACCAATGTGTTCTAGTCCCAGCCGCTGCAATCTGATGGTGGTAATTCATGGATTTGTTATCAACCCTTTCAATTTCAAGAGCCATTTATTTGAAATATTGCACGCCGCCTTACCAGCCGGATCCCCGTCAAACAAAATCGTTAACCCTTTCACAGGTGAGAAAAATGAATCCAACCAAACTGCAAGAGGTATAGATCCTCATGAGCCCCCACAATTGCGGGGGTTCATGAGGATGTAGACCTCTTGCTGAAACCGCTTTCTATCCATGTTCCTTGGACGACTGCTGTTTTTTGACTCTTAATTTACAACGATTTCAGAAAGAAAGTTTTCGTGAACTGGCAATTCAGGGGTTAAACTGTTCAAAAATCATCAGACAAGGCGTGACCACAATTGCTGAATGTTTGTGCCTGATTAGCCTGGTGTCTGTCCAGGTGCTACTGATGTTACGCAGGCACGACCATTGAGCTTTGACGATTGAGCCATCCCTCGCTGTTGGAGGTGGGAGAAAAAAGAGGTCTGGAAACAGGAATATGCATTATGTGTCCTCCAGGAACGCAATGCATGAAAATGACAATGACGGGCAAGGCAGCGACCCAGGTTTGGGCTAGGATTTTGTTGTGAAGGTCAAGGTCGTGTGCGAAAATTACAGGCAGGAGAATCGAAAGTTCGAAAACTGTGGACATCTCTCTCTCTCTCTCTCTCTCTCTCTCTCTCTCTCTCTCTCTCTCTCTCTCTCTCTCTCTCTCTCTCTCTCTCTCTCTCTCTCTCTCTCTCTCTCTCTCTCTCTCTCTCTCTCTCTCTCTCAAACAAGATCTTTAACCCATTGTGTCCCAGGTACAAAATACCCACATTTTCGAGTTGTCCTCTGAGGACTGCATTACATTTCAGGAGAGAGATCGACCATGATAGTGCAATGGTGGTGCGAGAATAGCTTGGCGCCTATAAACGCCAAGCTATTCTGGCACCACCCTTGAACTATCATGGTCGAAAATTATCTTGCTGTGGTGTGTCGGGACTGAATGAGTTTAGGAAAAATTATCAAGGTTCATTCATTCATTCATTCATTCATTCATTGAAACTCTCATTCCTGCAACCATTCATCCACTCCTTCATTCATGGGCAGCCTCAATTACTAGTGATCGAACGTGACTTGGACCATTTGATAGGTGTCGCTCCGAACGTTTACATCCATTAACACCATGAATATACATAGACAAACTTAGTGCTGACCATTTAGTCTGAAGCTTTGCCCGGGAGGTGCTAACACGTCGATTCCATGGTTTGATTGCACGTGTGTTTAGTCCTGCGCCAGCCGCTGTAGCTGAGCACCTTGCTTAGTGGCTGGCGCAGGACTAGGCTCACTTGTGGAACTGGTCGCATATGTTTATGTAATATGTCTGAGGTAATATAAATTCAGCCGAGCTCTTCCAGCAAGAGGTATAGATTCATGTCCCTGCTGTTGTAGAGGTTCACGAGGCTCTGTGTCTCTCACCGATCGAAGGATCTCGTAAATGGAGTGCTGTTGCACTTACGACTGTCCTAGGAAAGTCTTCTCATTGCTATGTGCCAGTAATCCCTTTCCCTGCCGAGAAAAACTGAACACGGCTCATCTGCAAGAGACATCGATCCTCATGAGTCACCGGGGGCTCATGAGGACCTATGCCTCTTGCTGACGCAACTTTGTATGTATATGTTCTTTGAACGGTTTGGCCTGTGCTCCTCGGAGCAGTCAGTCAGTCATTTCCTTCGTTCGTCAGTTACATAGTTAGTAAGTATGTTCGTTTGATTGTTTGTTTCTTTGTTTTTGTTGTTTGATTGATTAATTGGTGTGTTGGAGAGAGTTTGTTTGTATGTTTGTTTGTTTGTTCTTTTTAGGAGGGTGGGGAATTGCTGCTGCTACTGTTGTTATTTGTTTTTTCGTTTGTTCTTTTGTTTATTCGTTTGCTCGTATGTTTGTTTGAATCTGGCACAATGGAACACCAAGCAGTTAGATAATTATTTTGAAAACCTATGCTTCCTTATTTTAAGAAAGTTTGGAAGCGCAAGTTATGAGTTCCGCGTAAGGGTCCGTTTATACAGAGCGCGAACGCGAACGCGTCCAACGCGAACACGAACGCGAACGCGACTTTTGAGCAGTTTTGCCATTCAAATAGAGCACGAACCCGAACGCGGAAAACCGTCGACAGATCTTTCAGTGTGAGACGCAGACTTTATAATATCATAATTCCGGCAATATATATTTCTGTCAGAGCTAAAATGGTGTCATTATGAAGACTGCTGACATGAAAGTTAAAACGTGTTTAATTAATAAAGTCGTGCAGACATTTTTTACAGTTCCATAACATTGTTGACACAGGTAAAATAAAATTAATTTCAATCACATACCTGTCAGTCCGACTCTCTGTCCAATTGCTTTCCATATGTCTCTTTTTTTCGTGATGTCTTTGTAATCTTTGTCTGCTTTGTCATACAGTACATGATTCTTCTCAATTTCAAGAATCATGGCTTCTGTCTTGTCCATTGTCAGGTCAGGCGTACAAGTTTCTAATTTGTGGAAATGATGCAAGGGAAGTACCTGCTGATTGGTTGATAGCAAAAAAAGCCGCGCGACCTTCTGAGAAAATTCGCTCTGGGGGCAATCAAGGCGGTCGTTCGCGCGAACAAAAAATTGTTCGCGTTCGCGTTCGCACGCTATTTGAACGGTTCCTCTACAAATGACTGAAATATTCCAGGACGAAAAACCGCGTTCGCTTTCGCGTTCGCGTTCGCGCTCTGTATAAACGGACCTTAATGAAGTATCCCCGCTCAATATCGACTGATTAGTTTAAAACATTGATGCGAACACAACACGGACAGTTCAGTGACACAAAAATGATACCATCGCCTAATGCTACACCTTCAACTTATTAATCTGGCATTACCGTCCTGCCGCTAGTGTCGAGCCGCACTCCACAATTTGAGCTTGGATTGATCAGAGCTAGAGACAGTCCGCGTTCCGTCGCCGGTGATGTGATTTGGGGATGGCCAGTCATGGCCTGACGAGTTAGTCATTCCTACCCAATAAAAAGACAGTGGGCCAGCGTCGGCCGCAGTGGGCCCGCGCACGACAGTGCGCGGGCCCACTGCGGTCGACGACGGCCCGAGGAGGAATTGCTCACTGTGCACGGTTTGCCCGGCAGACCAACTACCGCCCCCGCCTATCCACAAACACGATTATGATTTCCACGCCAACAGCCAGCCCCCTCTCAAGCTGCCGGAGGCACAGCTCCACATGGGACTCCGCAGTCTGCAAGGGTTAATGCCGGTTGTTTTCTTGGTGGAGGCAGATCTGCCCGGATTTATGCTATAACTGTCAGAGGCCAAACCGATTTCTTCTAGGTAGAAGACATAGTCCTACATGAGGCTGTATTTTCTGCCGGAGATTGTCATGGAAGATCTGTGCAGTTCATCTTGCTGGACGGAATATATGCATGAGTTACGTTATATCGTTCAGACGGAGAATTGAATGGCATCAGCATCACCACAATCAAGCGCTTGCATCCACATTTAATGCTCTGTCGAAGGAGTACAGATGTATGTAAGCAGGACTAACATTAATCAGAGGCACAGACTGTTGCTTCTGGCATAGTGTTAGATCATCAGCTTCTTTGTCTCATAGAAAAACCGTCGATGGACTGTACAATGTTCTGGCACAGACGCGAGTCGACAAGATATAATTTGTTGCACAAGGCCTAGATTCTCATGTGCCCCTGCTTTAGAATCTATTCTTTGTGCAAATGACAGGATCTGACGGATGGCCCACACAGTCTCTCGGCAAACAAGATTTGGATGGACAGGATCGAAGCAGGCGTTTGGAGGGGCACACGGAATACACTTGTTAGGTCAAGGAGACGGCAATGGTAGTGTTATTGTTGTGTGTCTTGAATGTAGAGCGTGTTTTGTTCGTGAAGGTGGTTAGTCGAGTCACTCAGTGTATTAATGATGAACGTAGTCCAAGCCTGATCAAGTGTCCCCTACACTGCCAGGGACGCAGACTGCGTTTCTAAAATATTTGTTAATTCCACGCCGAAGAATCCCAGCCGTCTAAGTAAAAACATGTACGCACACTGTGGTGTCAGCAAGAGACATAGATCCTCAAGAGCCCCCGCAATTGCGGGGGCTCTTGAGGATCTATGTCTCTTGCAGTTGGGTCTTGAGTGTATCTTGGCAGTGAAAGGGTTCTTAGATTTAAAATAATGCTGGCTGGGATAATTTAGGTTTACGGCTGATCGTTTTCGTTCCTCTTTTGCATTGTGTAAGCTAGTTTTTTCTCTTTGTTCGTTTAGATAAAGAAGTCTACAAACTGGCTTTGTTAACAACAATTTTGTATCGTTCGAATATATACTGTTTTGTTGTCACCACAACAGTTTAACTACCGCCACGAAAGCACTACAAACTACACATTATTGTGCAACTTCTGGCACCAGAATCAGGAAGAGAGGGACACATTTTTGCACAAGGCATAGATTCTCATGAGACTCTCTCTCTTGGCTTGACTTCGCGAACGAAGATTTTATAGGAGTTGCCCACGACGTCTGCAGGCTTGTTCGTGGCTGCGGAGGCCAATCCGAGACAGGCAGGTTCGACCGCAGTGGCTGCAGGGGAAGGTATGGCCAGGGTTCTGAGCTGCGGCATCTCTGTTTTTTCTCCTGAGCCGCTTGTCCTTAAGGCTAGCTCTGTGAGAGTCCTCAAAGGAGACAGCTGCCTTGTAAATGGTGGAGCGCCAGGTGTCACGGTCCGCAGCAAGCGAAGACCACTGGTGGTGGTCGATTTGGCAGGCACTAAGTGACTTCTTGAGACAGTCTTTGTATCTCTTCTTTGGTGCCCCTCTGTCACGGTGTCCAGTAGCAAGCTCGCCGAACAGGGTGATCTTTGGTAGGCGATGATCCTCCATCCTGGAGACATGCCCCGCCCAGCGGAGCTGTGTCCGCAGCAGCAAAGCCTCGATGCTCACAGTTTCCGCCTGTTCAAGGACCTCGACGTTGGTGACATAGTCATTTCAGTGAATGCCCAGGATGGTACGCAGGCAGCGCTGGTGGAAGCGTTCGAGGAGTCGTAGTTGGCTGCGGTAGAGGGCCCAGGACTCGGAACCATACAGCAGGGTGGTGAGGACCACAGCTCTGTACACGCTGATCTTGGTGCCTGTTTTCAGCTGTTGATTGTGCCACACCCGCTTGAAAAGTCGCCCGAAAGCGCTGTTCGCTTTTGCCAGCCTGCTGTCAAGCTCCTTGTCCAGCTTGGCGTCCGACGTGATAATGCAGCCAAGGTAAGTAAACTGGTGCACTGACTTTAGTTCAGACTCGCCAATGGTGATGTGAGGAGGGCGATACACTGTCTTGGGTGCCGGCTGATGGAGGACCTCTGTCTTTTTCAGACTGACCTCGAGTCCAAAGAGCTGGGCAGCATCTGCGAAGCAATACGTGATGCGCTGCAGGGCTCTCTCTGTGTGTGCAACGAGGGCAGCATCATCAGCAAAACGCAGCCCACGAATCAGTTGGTCTAGGGTTTTCGTGTGGGCCTGCAGTCGTCTGAGGTTGAACAGGCTGCCATCGAGACGATACCTGATGTACACTG
Organism: Semisulcospira habei; assembly: GCA_036245525.1. Lineage (NCBI taxonomy): Eukaryota > Metazoa > Mollusca > Gastropoda > Semisulcospiridae > Semisulcospira > Semisulcospira habei. Next base: position 264,762,371 of record BTPG01000002.1, on the reverse strand, counting down.
CATCGTCATCATCGAGGTCTACTGTGGCCTGCTTCAACATCATGCTAAAAAAGATGGTGAAGAGGGTCGGTGCCAGCACGCAGCCCTGCTTTACGCCGTTGAGAATAGGGAGTGGTTCTGAGAGGTCATTGTTGAGTCTGACCTGGCCTTGCTGGTCCTCGTGTAGCTGGACAATCATGTTGAGAAACTTTGGGGGACAGCCAAGTCGCTCCAGGATCTGCCACATGCCTTGCCTGCTCACAGTGTCGAACGCTTTTGTTAGGTCGACAAATGTTACGTACAGCCCGTCCAAAATAAGTAAAATAAAGCTGGACGAAAATGCGATAAAGGGTCACATAATGACGGGTGACGGGGACAAAAGTTGAAATGATTGAAGACGGTCCGCGAACTAATTATGTCCCATAATCCATTTCCAACAAGAGAGATACATTGTCACGAACTCCTTCATCCGCAGGGACTCATGATAATGTATTCCTCCTGCTAACTGAACAGGCTGGCTGACGGAGGCTAATGATCTGTTACAGAAACGTATCTTTGAACAGCTGCAGGGGTAGTGGGCCTTTAATACATGGGTCCACGTGTGTAAAATTGAACACAGAACATTTGATATTGTAAAGATCGTGTCAATAACACCTTCGCTGCCAGTGGACGTAGACAGTGTTTTTGAAATTATTGTAAATTCAACGTCAAAAATCCACAGCCACACAAGGAAGATGGACACAGAGCGGTTTCAGCAAGAGGTATAGATCGTCATGATCCCCCGCAACTGGGGGGGGGGGGGGGGCTCATGACGATCTATACCTCTTGCAGTTGTGTGCTGTTCAACGTTTCTCGGCAGAGAAGGGGTTAACCGTTCACCGGTCCTGTCCTACCTGACAACACAAATTACCATACGAGGTTCACATGGTGGAAACATGCGTTGACTGTCGTTCACGTCATATGATGTACAGCGTACTTCATATATGCGATAGTTATATATGGTGTCATTAATTTCTCTTCGCTTTAGGGGGTACTAAAGCTGGCCCACACTGAATCTAAATGTAATCATTTTAAACAATAATGTTACACGTAATGCAATACAAAATATAAAACGGTGACAGCAAACCTAAGAAAAGTTAGCACTTACCTCATGACACGTCTCTCGGGAAAAAAACAACACTCAAAAACTGTAGTGTCACATACTTGAAGCTGCGTTAATTGTTTACCTTGACTTCGTACAATTTTAAATACCGGCATAGCCTCAGAAGAATGTCAATATCAGTTCGACACCAGAAATAACAATCCTCGAAAAATCTTGCACAACTGCTACTTTTCTGTCATAGATTCAAAATATCCATAACTTCCTCATTCTTTATGCGGCTGTTGGTACTCATAGATATCTATCCTCGGCGCTGAGCTGCAGGGGGTACTGGCTGTGATAATGTTTCCATAATAGTCCAACTGCGTGCCACTGCGGGCAAGCATGTTTCAGTCAAACAAACGAATTTCGAAACCTCCCAAGTAAGCAAACTAAACTCGGGCCGAAGGCGGACCTAGGTCCTCCTGCTCACCTGGCTGCTTGTATCGACGTACAGTGTATCACACACACTTTCGCTTCGTTCTCACGCGCTTTCATACGACCGGCGTCCGCTTGATTTTCCGTTTCATGTCATGTGTCGTGTGGTAAAAATGCCTTGTACACGTTTTTTTTTACATCTTATTATTTTCGTCTTTTTGGGTAGTCAGTGTGCTCACTGAGGCTTACTGCATAGTTCGGCTATTTTTGTCTCCTGCGAGCCTGGCCGGAATTTAGTGTGTATTTACCGTCAGTAGTTAGAGGCGAGGCTGTGTAACACGGAAGAACGTTTAGACAAGGCCAGATGTTGTACTCAGTGACCGCACCTCGCCTAGTGTCGGTTTCCCCCTTCTTCCCAGAGCTCCCGACGGTGGCAGACAGCTGGTTACTGCGGAGTATTTTCCCTTGACAGGAGATTTGATTTGGGTTGTTAATTGCGTAGTCTTGTGAAGGTACGATTTTTCATTTGCAAGGGGATTTTGCAACAATATAGTGTTCGAAGTGCTCTAGGTGTTGGTAATAGTTTCATAGTTTCAGAATTTACAAAGGCGTATTTGGCTGGGAAAGTGGTGTTCTATCCCATGGAGGAGTGCTCCACCATTTTATAATACGTAATGATTTTGGTTTTTTTTTTTTTTTTTTGCGCAAAATCACTCCATTCTGCCGCATCCGCGTTTCCCCAGGCTTCATCCTGTCCACCTTCTTTGTCTTCTGCCCAAAGACCAGGTCCTTAGGCCAGCCCTTCCTGTTCACACGGCAGGTGCCACAGGCATAGGTCTTCTTCTCCAACAGTTCCTTCATGAGGGTGGGGGATGTGAAGAAGTTGTCAAAGAAAAACTGATGATGTTTGTTGAGGTATTTGGCACCAACTGTTGTCACAACGTGATGACCAAGGCCTGTTGACAGTAGGAATATGAATTATTCTACATGTAGATGTCTCATATAAATACCTTCCTGAAAATTACATAGGTGATTTGAGAAGAATGTCCCGAGTTTCTCTTTTTATCATTGGCTGTATGCATGTGTGTATGATATGGTTGATGACAACAATGAAAGGCAAAAAATAAATTAACTGTAAATAAAGGCTGCTATATCAATATATAAAAGAATAAATAAAACCACATACCTTTCCCAGCACAGTCACTTTTGCCTGTGTACGCCTCAAAGTCGAGCAGGTAACCGTTGACAGGGTCACAACAGCACCACACCTTCACCCCCCCCCCCCCCCCCCATGGCGTTGGCTTCAGTCGAATATTCTGTTTGAAGTACAGACGGCCGTTAAACTTGACCATCGCTTCATCAATGCTAATCTCTCTCCCAGGCTTGTACTGAGCAGAAAAGGACTGTTTCAGAATGTCAATCATGGGCCTCACTTTGTATAAAGGATCATGACGGGGTTGGCCACGGGGAATGAATTTGCTTCTGTCATTGAGATGCAAATATTGCTGAATCTTGGAATACCTGTTCTCACTCATCAGCCTTGAAATGCATGGTACAGTCAAACGATCATCTTCTGACCAGTACAGTCTTTGTCTTGGTAATTTATGGATGCCCATCATAATGGCAATAGCAACATACAGTTTCATTTCTTCTGGGGCAACTGGCCGCCATTTTGAATCCACCTTGCCTTTCTCATCTTGCACTTGTGCATACAAATTAGTTTCATCAGCCATTGTCTGGAAGAAGGATTCTGGTAATAATAAATAGAAGTAGTCTATTGCCGTAGCATCGACTGGCAGGTTATGTATGGGCCCAACCTGCTCAGAAAACGTCTCAATTTCGAAAGGATGAAGCGTAGCCGACCACGCCCCATCTCTTACCTGTTGATGATCACCAGCTTCATCCTCAGACGATGATGATGAGTAAAAAAAAAAAAAACGATCTAAGTCATCCCAGTCCAATTCTAAGTCCGATTCATCCCCTCTTCTATCCACTTTCACCAAGTCGGAGGCTCATGAGGGTTTATGTCTCTTGCAGCTGGGTGGTGTTCGCATTGCCCCGGCAGCCGTTAAGGGGATAAACCTTAGGATGATGGCTGCTAGTGAGATCGCACGCGTTTCAAGCGTTGGCAAAACTGTACGCCTGTGTTACTAGGAACATATTTAACACTATTTATAAAGGAGAAGGGTTTCAAACCAGTGTGCGTGAGGCAGTGCTTGTTGAGGTGGGAGGACTGGCTGAAGGCTTTGTTGCAGTGGCTACATTTGTATGGCTTTTCGCCTGGAACACACAGTAGGCACATCAATGATCATAAAGTCAGTGTCAGTGTATAACAGTCGGCAGTCAGGATACTTTGGTTTGAAGTAATCATAGGAGAATTCAAGCATCAATAATTTTGATAACTCAAGAATTGCCATACCAATGAATACTGGCTTGTCCAGTTTACAGAGCATGGAATTTTCCTCTTTTTGGCGAATTTCTGCTTAAATGAAGCTGCCATTCCGCCGAAAATAATTTCATGAGACTCTAAAACACTAACAATTACACTACCATTGCCCCCTCCTTAATTACTTATATAAATTGTGTTGTAACTGTCTTCCCTAAGCGTGCTTCTTAATTCGTTGGGTTATTTTCTAATAAATTGTGTTACAACTGTCCTTTCTAAGCCTGCTTCTTTTTTCGTTGAGTCGTTCACAACAAACTACGGCACCTAAACTGTGCGTGATAGATTAAGACTTTGCAAAGACTCTACTCATTCAAGCTATGATTCATCGTTCCTGTGGTGATCCCCATACAGACAGCCTTACAATGTAATCACGCAAATGTTGCAGCATGAATATAAACACCATAATTATGCCATCAAAACAAAGCCCAAAACACAAAAATTGGCATGTGGCATCTCACAAAATTGTAATGCATGCAACATTTCCTGTCACATTCTATGGAAATTCAGAAAAGCTTGTCACAATTCCCCCCGCCAGCCCGTCTGTTGGTTTTAATCCTACAATTTCACAAAAATCAACACTCGCGCTTCGCCGCTGAATGCAGCAAAATTGGCCGACACATTCCCATTATAAATTCTGCAGCATTCCGCCAGCTTCTTCCATCATTTCAAGAGAAGATCCTCAGGAGTCCACGCAGACTGCAGGTGCTCATGGAAATATGAGTCTGTGTATATCGGGTATATGTGTGTGTGTGTGTGTTGTTTTTCAGCGACCCGGGAAGCAAAGGTTTTTGGGCCGACGTCGGCCGCAATGGGCCCGCGCATGACAGTGCGCGGGTCCATTGCGGCCGATGTCGGCCCAAGAACCTTTGCTTACTATAGACCTGTAGGAGATAACCGAGGGTTTAGGCTCCATACGCTTATACCCATCAGAAATTCAGTGTCCCATTCCTGTCCCATATCTGCACAACAAGCTTCATCCTTTTCCAAGAGACATAGATCCTCATGAGCCCCCGCAATTGCAGGGCTCATGAGGATCTATGTCTCTTGCTGAGATGTGTTTTGCGTCAGTGTTTCTATAGTCCATACAATTCGTTTCAGTCTGAGGACTCTCGATCAAACTTTGCCCTGACGTATGTGGACCCTCTGACGGACGTGTTCAACCTCCAGTAATATAACTGTTTTCTACTTAAAGTCTGTGGCGATGAGACTATCGCGATCGGTGCTGTTTCATGATAGCTCAAAGGTTTCTTCGATGATTCATGAAATTTCCTTTTTCATTAGGAAAACATTAATCCAACCCATTCCAATCCAGTTCAATCTAATTCAAACCACTCCAGTCTCCTAATCTGGATTGTAGACTTCATAAGACAATAAGCAATTTTTTTTTAAAATCAGCCTCAGGATGTATTGGGTTAACGTGTTGACAACTTGACGACTTTTTCAGGACCTGCCTGCGTTGCATGTGAAACTAAAACAGAATATTGAATTATGTCGCCAGCCAGTCTGAAATGCAAAATAAACCTAATACATGTAAGGACGCTTCACCTTCATGCTGATTTATCGAAACCTAAACTTCCATGAGAAAAACTACGTGCTCGTGGCACCGGCAAAAGAAGAGGATAATCCAACGAATAAAAAAAAACACGCTTAGAAAAGACCGTTACAACACAATTTATTAATATTTCAAAATAGACAAACAAACAAGTGTACAATTTGCTACTTATCTTGCTACTTATCTTGCTACTTATCTTGCTACTTATCTTGCTACTTCGGGTAAAAACGCAACATATTAACCCATTTCGCCCCACGTCTGCATTTCTCACATATTGGAGGTGCTACCTAACGACTATGTACCAGTTGCAATAAATGGGTTGACCATGATAATTCGAGAGTATTGCCAGATTGGCTTGGCGCCTAAAGGCGCCAAGCCAATCTGGTACTACCCTCGAATTATTATGGTCAATCCATTTCTGCTGTAGGGCTTCGGGGCTAAATAAGTTACTAAACAGTGTCGTTACTGTCTTTTCTGAGCGTGTTTCTTTCTTCGTCGTGTTATTTTTCGCATTTGACAGGCGCGACATTCACCTTTTCGTTTCTGTTTCAACGGAAAAAGGCCTGGACGCTAGAACATGGAGACACACACTAATCCTAACAATTCGTTTTCGCTGGAATTCAAAGACTCAACGGACCTTTCTGTAACTGATCAGCGGTTACTTACCATTAACTCATTTAGGCCCGACACACCACAGCAGGACGTGAATCGAGCATGATAGTTCAAGGGTGGTTCCAGAATAGCTTGGCGCCGATAGGCGCCAAGCTATTCTGGCACCACCCTTGAACTATCATGCTCGATCTGTCTCTAGAATTGTAATACAGTCCTTCAGAGGGCAACTTCAAAATGTGGAGATTTCGGTCCTGGGGCAGAGTGTCATTTTATCAACTCATTAAGGAGCCCTGCATCAATAGCAGCTGTTGATGATAGGGGTCTTGAATGAGTTAGTGTGCTGGTCCGTGACTGGACAGAACAGAATAAGTTTAAATTTTCGGAGTAGTGAACATTTTGCGTGCAAGCACACTGCAATCACTGCACAGAAGACATGATTCAAACTCTACTTGTGCGCTGGGCTGTTCGACCCTACGGTTTACATCCGACCAAGTAAGCAAAAGGCCATCGGGCCGACGTCGGCCGCATTGGGCCCGCGCACATTGTCGGCCCGAGTACCTTTGCTTGCCGGGGAATGCTTCAAATCATGGACCATTACACATCCTTGCGCACACCACGGTTATTCTAAAGAGCTCGGTAGTCACCGTAAAAAGCCTCCGAGGAAAAACTGAAAAGCAGTTGGCAAACGTCTCAAGACCCGCCACCCAGTCAGAGACGTTATCCTGCTGAAGATCCTCCGCCTGAGGATTAGAAAAGTGAACAAATCAACCCAGTCCAAAACAGCAAGAGGCATAGATACTCATAAGCCACTGGGATCATAAGAATCTATGCCTCTTAACAGATGGCCGAGGTGCAGGACCTCGGAGACCCGGGCCACAAACTCATGGACTGACAGTTTCGTTTTAAGGCAGGATCTTGCGGATTAAGAGCGCGCGGACAGTGGTGAAAGGCACCACAATGAACGGGAAGCACGGACCAGTAGCCGACTTTGGGGGGGGGGGGAAGGGGGGGAAGGGGGGGAAGGGGGGCATTTCTGATACCCTCAATCCCCCTGCCGATTACTGGTCCCCAAGAGGCCAAAACCTTCGAGGACTCAACTCCTGCTAACCGCCTCCTTTCACGTCACGTAGGTCCCCAATGGTGTGCCAAACAGGCATGGTTCCTCCTGAACAGCCTTCCCAGCTCGCAAAAGGCCATCGGGCCGAAGTCGGCCGTAGTGGGCCCGCGCACATTCGTGCGCGGGCCCACTACGGCCGACTTCGGTCCGATGACCTTTACATACTGGTGAGGCTCTTGGGGATCCACGCCTCTTACACATACGGGGTCGTTCGATGGGGGTCCGCAAAAAGAGGAAACGGACGAAACCTTGGCACCCCTGATCACTGAAACCCAGATGACCGACCCAAACCACTGATGTAAATGTGACCAATAAGAAGCAGTATATTTGTGGACTGGTCTGTGATCTCGGTCCTTTTCTCTCTGCCGCCGTGAAGACCAAATTCACAAACAAGAACACAAGACCTCAGGTAGGCGATGAGGACCGGTTGCTTCCAGATGGACTAGGGTTCTATGTTAGGTGTTGA
>BTPG01000002.1:264719683-264749683 GCA_036245525.1 Semisulcospira habei | reverse complement strand
GCATAGGATGTGACCAAATAGGCAGGCCTGTGGAGAGGTAGAATAAAGACGGATTGTGTGTGTGTGTGTGTGTGTGTGTGTGTGTGTGTGTATGTGTGTGTGCGTGCGTGCGTGCGTGCGTGCGTGCGTGTGTCAGTGTGAGTGTGTGTATGTGTGTATGTGTGTGTGTGCGTGCGTCAGTGCGTACGTATCTTGCGTGCTCGCGTGCGTGTCTGCATCTACGGACCCCCACGTGCGCACATTCACGTCGGTTTTCTGTGCGTGCGTTCGCCTACAGCCGCTCTTGCCTTCATCAAAACGATTTTTATTTTGTTTTGTTGCTAGCACCGCGTGTTTATTGATTCATGTCTTGCAAAATACTCAACACAGACAGGATGATAATCATTGTCTGTCAGCCCGCACGGACAAGCCAGCAATAATATTTTTAAAAAACACCTCCAACCCCCGCCATCCCTTCCCAGACAGGTAACATGCTAATTTCCTTACGCCTCATTCTATCTTTAACATTTCTTTCTACCAATGGATGAAAATAAAAAGTTTCGTCCATTTGTAGAAAGAAAATGTTGAAAGATAAAAAGAGCCTTTACCTCATTAAGCCCCAAGGCCACATTTCACAAATGTCGGAGATGTCACCTAACGACTAATGTACCGGTGCAGGAGATGGATTGATAATTCAAGGGTAGTGCCAGTTTAGCTTGGCGCCAGGGCGCCAAGCTAATCTGGCACTACGTTTGAGCTATCATGCTCGATCAATTTCCTGCTGCAGTGACCCTTGGCTAAGTGTTTTTTTTTTTTTTTAATCAGAATGAAAAGCAGTTGGCGTTTCTCTTCCTGCGGCACTCGCCTACAACAAACACGGCGTACATGTTTTTGAAGGCGGCATTCCAAGGCGTTTCGCCTTGAGCGTGTTGTGACTGGCCACTGATAGGCTTAAACCTTAGCTATCGACTCCGTGTGCGGTGCAAACATGATGTAGATGCTGCTACTTTCTCAGCAGCAAAAGCCATAGGTTATTATCAACCCCCGCCCTGCGGCCACCACAACCTGCAGCTCATCGATCCCCAGTAAGAAAAGACCCTCGGGCCGACGTCAGCCGCAGCGGCCCCGCGCACAGCCGTGCGCGGAACCACTGCGGCCGACGCAGGCCCGAGGGTCTTTTGGCTTACCGAGTCAAATCTGAAAAGTGCAGGAATTTGCATTGGTCCCTGCAGTCATTTCTTTCAAATGGAAGCAGGCAGTCTGACTGATCAAGAGATGATACTAGCCCAGACCTGGGCAATGCCATTTTAGGCTCAGAAATCTTTTTTATTTTAATTCGGTCAAGGAGAAAGTGACCTAAGTATTCTAAGCGCGGCTTTTTTTTTTTTTGTTGTTGTTGTTTGTTTGTTTGTTTGTTCCTAGACAGAACTTGTTTATAAGATATTTAAACTGAGAACATAAAACACAATCACAAAAATAATAAACCGTATCATTTACAAAAGTTGATTAAAGACCCACTACCGCCGTAACTGTTCAAAGATACACTTCTGTAACAGTTAGTTAGTTAGTTAGGTTTAACGCTGAGCAGGCGACTGAGGCTATCTCACGGCGGACTTCTGTAGCAGATGGTTACGGAACGCTACACACAGGTCTAGTTATGCTTCGTTTAGACACAGGAGAATCCAGTTCAGCACACGTCGTCTTTATAATTATCAAATAACCTGACAATGACTCCACTCTGTTCTAGAATTCAACGCTTTCAGTGCGAGAAACAGCTAAAAAAAATACATTGACACGCTAACGGAAGCGCAGAATAAATAAGTGCGATTGCGTGTGTGCTTTTGCTGCGTGTCGAAACTGCCGTTAAAGTTCATTAGGTGTGTCGACAAGGTATAACAAACACAAATGGTGCAGAAATGTGTACCTCATTTCAAACCTTTTAAAGAACCATTACGCATATATATGAAATGAGGTACATTTATGTTTGATATAATTTTCTCCACCGCGAAGAAAAATTAGATACACTTTGCTACGTACTAAAATAGCAAGCGGAAACCTCGAACATTCTGGCCAATGGCTGAGCAGGAGGTATATCGCAACGTGGTCACGTGAAGTTTCGACGGGCAGACCGTTCGAGAGGGTGGGGGGGGGGGGGGGAATCCAGACTAAAATAATGATACACAGTGGGCCCCTCGGTTATAATTAAGTAGCTGATGCTCATGGTTTGTGTAGATACATCACGTGAACAGCATACGTCCAGCTGAATTGTCTATATGATGGCTGATTTGTGCCCTTCTTACCTCATTCAGCCCCGACACACCACAGGCGCCAAGCTATTCTGGCACTACCCTTGAACTATCATGCTCGATCTGTCTCTAGAACTGTGATACAGTCCTTCAGAGGGCAACCGGAACATTGGGGGATTTCGGTCCTGGGGTATATTGTGTTAATAAGGTACGTCCTTGACGTCGCTTTCGTGACTTCATTGTTAACCCTGTGGCAGTCAGTAGCGCTTTCTGTCGAGGTGATTCCTCCAGGAATCACCTCGACAAAAAGCACTACTGACAACCATAGGATCAACCCCTCCTCCGCCGAGAAAAACTGAACAGGATCCAACTGCAAGAGATATAGAGAATCTAATGCCTCTTACTGACACCAGTGTTTGGACGGCTTGAGCTGTTCGGGGTACAATTAACACAGGCTGTAATTAGAAAGACAATCTGGTATCACTGGCAGTGAAGGAATGAAAAGTGTACAATTAGCTTCGATTGTTTGTGTTTACGCGTACGTCGATCCACATAATTACGAGTCGAATTAAAGCTGACGTAACACGTTCGTTTGCGGAAAGTGTAGAGGAGAAAGAAACAAATGCTGCATGCGCAATCCGTCACTCACTGTGTTAAAAAATACGGATTAAAATGGTCCCGTCACTTAAAGAACCGGCTAAAAATAAAAGACTCGTAACGCGCGTCAAAAAAGGAAAAGCGCGTCAGTTCCAAAACGTCATGGGATAGACTTTCATTTGTGTAACGTCTTTCTCAATTAGAAGTTGTGGATTTTATTTTCTGACTGACGAAAATAAGCCACCTAGGATTGGTTCTGGAATGACGTCAGTCTTTTCCAAAGGTGCCAGTTTAAGGGTGTTCCGTTGGTGTAAAGAGAGGCCGATTATTCCCTGCTACCGGATGTATATAAATTATTTTCTTTGTGAAATTATTGTCCGTCCGGCCAAAGACCAAAGGGAACCAGATGAATGTGTACGTGTCTGTCGGTGTGCATGTGTTTGTGTGTGTGTGGTTTGTCCGTCCATCCATCCGTTCGTCTGTCTGTCTTTATGTTAATCTGTTCGTCCCTCCGCTTGTTTGTCTAGCTGTCTGTACAAATGTGTATGTCTCAAAGAATTTTCACTCAGAATCCACTTGCCTCAAATTGCCTTTCTCCTTATATGCTCTCCGTTTCTTGTGTCAATACTGTCCACATCGAGGGGGACTTTAACCCATTTAACCCCATGGCCACATTCCCAGATGTTGCAGGGGTCACCTATGATCACGTGCCAATTGCAGGAGATGGATCGACCATGATAATTCAAGAGTAGTGCTAGATCAGCTTGGCGCCTGGCGGCGCCAATCTCATCTAGCACTACTCTTGAATTATCATGGTCGATCCATCTCCTGCTCTACTGGGTCGGGGCTAAATGGGTTAAATTCCAACTCCGCCGCTTAGACGGAATAGAAATCTAGACCTTATTCTCGGCTGGTAGCGCTTTTATGTCAGTCCTTGCATGCAAGGAATCACCTCGACACAAACGCGCTACCGACATCCAAAGGGTTAAGCGTCCCAAATGCCTCCCTCTTCAAAACGAAACCTGCATCAATTGCAATAATAGAGCAGCAGGATTTCAACTTAATCCCCCTGTGCCACCGAGCTCTCAATTTTCGGGCCCCGTGGCAGAAACACTCAACTGATATTGGTAAGGGCACCCTGAGACACTAATTCGCATCTGCAAAGGGCATAGAACCTCATGTGCCCTTGCAAGCCACAAGAGCTCATGAAGATCTAAGCCTCTTGTAGGCAGGATCACGTGGTATTTTGTGTCTGTATCTCTCAGACGGAGGAGGCTGCTTTGGTGTTCAGTCGACGAATTTGGAAAACGGGAATGAGAGAGTTGAGTCCGATCAACTCCAAAATCGATTAGACAGTCGAGCGCTTGACACGGAATAACACACGTAAATTGAGGAACAAATGACTAAATGGTCTGGAGCAAGATGTATAGGTTATCATGAGCCCCTACATTCGCAGGGGCTCATGAGAATCTATGCCTCTTGCAGTGGGACGCGGGTTGCTTCCGAAGACAGTAGAGTGGCAGTTTTCTCTAGCTACAGCCGACTATATCCAGATATCTCTCATTCTTGAAGCTCGGCGTCTGGTAGGCGGTTTTTATCACAAGCCTCTTACAAACTATCTCTAAGCGAGAAGCTAATCAGGCACTACCCTGGAGCAAGCGTCGTCCATCCACGGTATCACAAGTCAAGTAAGAAGTAGCTTGCCTGTTGGCAAAAAGCCCGTATATGTCCAATCTTATGAACATATTTTCATTGTTATACAATGGCAATCTCGCTATTTCTTTAAAAAAAAAAATGGATGTACTGTCTTTTTCCAAATAACAAAAGAGACGTTTTTCATTGTATAGCAAGGTAAAAATCTCTTTTCTCAAAAATGGACGTACTGGCTTTTTCCAAATAACAAAAGAGACGTTTTTCATTGTATAGCAAGGTGAAGATCTCTTTTCTCAAAAATGGATGTACTGTCTTTTTCCAAATAACAAAAGAGATGTTTTTCATTTGAAAGAAAAACAGAAGATAGTGGTAGAAAACCCTTTAAAATAGAAACAAATAACAACGTTTCGGATCAAAGACCCTTCCTCAGGTGACATGGAAACAAACGTAGAACAGAAAAGAACACGACAGAAAGAAAAGACGTCATCCTGTATAGAGAGAATTTAGAATGACGTAAAAAAAAAAAAAAAAATCAATCCAGACCAAGTCAAAGAGAAATAATCAATCCAGAACAAAACAAACAAACAAAAAAACACCACACACACATAATGACGCAAATACACATGCACAAAACACGTAGCACAAAACTTACGTCTATGTACATACACGTCACTGCATACATTCGCATTCACTCGTGCCTGCTGCAGCTCACGCACATGCACACACACACACACACACACACACACACACACACACACACACACACACACACACACACACACACACACACACACACAGACACACACTCAAAGGTAGCATCCAGTATCAACGGTGTGAGTCAAGTCTGGCACCAACTACCCATCAGGCCGAGCATACATCCCTAGGGGCGACAGTTTTACTACGACGTTTTTCATTGTATAGCAAGGTAAAGATCTCTTTTTTTTCTCAAAAATGGACGTACTGGCTTTTGCACAACAAAAAAAGCAAACCCCCCCCCCCCCCAAAAAAAAAAGAAAACAAAAGATGGGATGAACCATAACCCACAAAGTTCCTTTTTTAGGAGAGCTATCTTCTCTGTCAAGTGTCTCTACCTTTTGTCTTTGACTTGATTCTGATGTTGAAATAGTTCCTTTTGAAAAATAGAGTTCACTATGACGCATTGGCACATCTGCAAGGCTTTTTCAAAAATGGCGCGCGCAGTGCATACGCGTCATTGGTTTGTCAAATGTCATGACATATTTTTGTGTTTTTACGTAATGTTATATTTAACGTGATATAAGTTTCGCTTTCGCTTCAAGACTTGGGAAAATGGTGACAAAGCTAGAATTTCACGGTACAATTTCAGTTTTGCTATAATTTGTGTGAAATCGTTGATTTTACCTAGCTAAATGCTGTACGAAGTACACCTGCATGCTCTTCTGAAAACGCGTCGATGTGTGTGTGTGTGTGTGTGTGTGTGTGTGTGTGTGTGTGTGTGTGTGCGTGTGCGTGCGTGCCTGCATGCGAGAGCTCCAAACATCCATTTATGCCTCTTGGAGATGCACGCATATGTGAGAGAGAGAGCGAGCGAGCGAACAAGACAATTACGTCATATTTTGAGTATGTCTGCGTGGTGACGGAGTTGTTTCTTTGACGTCACTGCCACTGTCTGACTTTCTCCAGATGTCAAGTTTCTTTACTGTGTGGTTTTTTTTTTTTTTTTTTTTTTTTTTTTTAAATGAATTAATTCTTACTGAAGAAGTTGAAATGGTACGAAGCTGGCTAACGAACTCATCCAATGTCTTTCTCCAAACTAGCTATATGGAGTCACCTGAATGCTCTTCTGAAAGCGCGACGATGTGTGTGTGTGTGTGTAATAATAATAATAATAATAATAATAATAATAATAAATTTATTTCAGTTTTTGCAGGCCATCTGGCCCATATGAACACAAAATACACTTTACAACCAGAAAATACAGGAAGGTGGTTGTAAAACACACTCATATAGCATTACATCAGCGCACATAAATAAACAAAAAAAAAAAAAAAACAAGAAAAGTTCAAAGCAAATCCCTCTAATTCCTTAATTTAAGGCAACCTGAAATATACATAGCAACTTTAAAAACCAGTTTATCATGTAGGTTTCCACACAGCAGCTGAACTTTAAGATCGGATGGGAATCTGTAGTAAAACAGTGGAATGTACTTTTTACGTAAAGGGGAATATTTTGGACACTCGAACAGAAAATGACACAAATCTTCAGCCTTATGCCAATCACATGAATTACATTCTGGATTAGTGATGGGTTTTCCAAATCTGGATACTCCGTTTAAAGGTAAACGGTTACATCTAAGTAAACATATTGCCCGCCTGAGTTCACAAGAGTTCAGCTGCCCTATGTAACTGGCTCTAAGTATTTCTGGGTGGTAATGGCAGTATTCTGTGTTTGAGGAAAGAGATGCATGCCAGTCCTGTCGGAAACAATCCATCAGCCGATCTTTGAATATCTGAATGAACAGAGGAGTGTTTCCAACTGACTGCATTTCCCATACATACCCAAACCCGTGCATACACAATAGAGTCTTTATTTGCGTAGCCCAGTTCGATCTACCTGAAGCATCATGCATACATAACATCGTGTAACACTGTCTTGGGTATCTGTTTTCTGACATGGTAAGAAGTCTGCACCAGTACTTCACCATTCGAACATAGGCATCAATATACATAGGGAATCTTCCACACTCACCCAGCGCAATATTGTTTTTTACATCTCTTCCAACACCAAGGACCATTTTACAAACCTTTATATGAACCTGCTCAATTACATCATGTCTCTGGAAACCCCAAACCTCTGACCCGTATAGCACAATGGGTTTAATCTTGACATCAAAAATGTGAAAAACAGTGTCAGCTGGCAAGTTTTGTAATTTAAAGTATAGTCTTTTGATACCTGCAACTGCTCTCCTGGCTTTTCCAGCTAAGTTTTCTACACATCTAGCCCAGTTCAGAGTAGAGGAAAATATCACACCAAGGTAAGTATAACTGGACTCGACTTGAATCTGCTTGTCAGCATAAAACCATTTTTCACAATTTTTCACAAAACCTCCATTTTTGAAGACCACCACTTTTGTCTTGTCCATGTTCACAGTGAGACCCCATTTTTTACAGTATTTTTCTAAACAATTAATTTTCTTTTGGAGATCTGCTACAGAGTCAGAGACAATGGCTATATCATCAGCATACATAAGAAGGAAAATACCCAGTGGGTCTGCAAAAATATCAATGCCACGTGCACCGCACGATGATATTTCTGTCTCAAATTCTGAAAGAAAGATAGAAAACAGCAGTGGGCTCAACACACAACCTTGTCGCACCCCTGACATGCAATCAAAGTAGTCGGTAACTTTGGTTCCAACCCTTACAGCAGCTTTTACATGTTTGTACATACTCTCAAGTGTCTGAAGCAACTTTCCATGAACTCCTTTACGTAACAAGAGATACAACAGTTTTGTCCTGTGCACACTGTCGTAAGCTTTAGAAAAATCTGCGTACATGGTGTAAAAACGGCCACCCTGCTTGCTAAGATACTTTTGCACTAGTGCCTGTAAGCAAAACATGTTGTCTATAGTACTGTACCCTTTACGGAAGCCAGCTTGAGCCTCAGGAATACAATCATTCTCTTCACAAAAACGCACCAACCTGTTGTTAATGACAAAACTGTACAACTTACTGATAACGTTCAGAAGAGAAATTCCTCTGTAGTTGTCAACATTTCTAGGGTTACCCTTTTTGTGTAGTGGAAATATCACAGCCATGGTCCAGCTTTCAGGGTATTCCGCACTTTGAAACACACGATTGAACAAAGGATGCAGAAATTTCACAAGGATCTCACCTGCATGATGAAAAAGGTCAGTGGGCAAGCCATCAGGGCCTGATGCTTTCCCTTTCTTCATGCTATTAATAGCACTGCGAATTTCATCCTGTGTGATTTCCTCGTCAAATTTTGCATTATGACAACCATCACAATCATCAGATATATGGTCATTCAAAACACCCTCGGCCTGTCTGCTGAAACCTGAATCATCAACATTCTGATCCACATTTAGCAAATTACGAAAATAATCATACCACACGCGTGGTGAAATGACATCAGAACACAACTTTTTAACGCCAGTCAGAGACTTTATTTTTTGCCAAAATGTTCTTGAGTTTGCATCATTACATGCATCGTTGAGCTCATTCAAAACCCGTGCGTTGTACTCTACTTGTTTTGTTTTACACAACTTCTTAAATTCTTTCTTCATGTCAAGATACTTCCCTAAGTCGTCATGTGTGTTTGTGTGTCTGAACTGCTTTAACTGTATGTACTTGTTTTGTTTTGCTAACTCGCAGTCCGAGTCCCACCACGGCGGCTGTGCACGGGATTCACCTACCTTCTTACCTGACCTCATTTTGTCAGCTGCCTTCTGAATGAATGCTACAAAACAGGCCGACCCTTCTTCTACACTCGAGTCAAGCGCTGACAAAAAGTGTTGAAACTGAGTCTCCTGATTATCTTCAATGTATGCACAAAAGGATTCAGCGTAGTTTTCTTTCCAAATAAATTTAACCCCTTCCTCTAGTATTATATCATCATTTAAATCATCATCATCACATGAATAAACAGACTGAATAGAAGTAAACGTGGTTACAATGGGGAAATGGTCTGACTCACACCTGTCTGCAACAAACATATCGGTCACTAGGTCAAACACGGATTTAGAGCAAATACAGTAGTCCACCACACTTTTGCCTCTGTTGGCCACGCACGTAATTTCTCCCTCACTGTCACCTTTCGTTCTGCCATTGACAATAAACAAACAGTACTCTTGACATAGTTCTATCAGTTTCCGACCAAAACTGTTTACGCCAATATCTTTTGACCTCCGTGGGCTTTGTGGTACATCCTCTAGCAAATCTGTTAATTCCAGTAAAGGCTGCACGTGTGTATTGTCATCAATAAAATCAGTATCAGACAGACCGGCAGTGCGGGCGTTAAAATCGCCACATAATAGCCAAGGCAGCTCAGGGTGAGCACCTAACACTTGAGACATGTAGTTTTCTAACACTTCAAAACCATCAACGTTATCTTCACCATATACAACAGAACGCTCTGGAGCCACATACACAAATGCTGCCAGAACATCAGATGCAGAATTCAAAACAGACTTACCGATCTTTAGAAACACAATATCCTCAGCTGCCTGCATTAAACGCAACACATGACAGGCTATAGATTTATGTACACACACGGCCACGCCCCCTTTTAACTTTTGTGTACGTGGTGAAAAAAACACCTGATACTCTGGAAAGGTATCCTCTATAACATTTTGCTTACACGACCAGATCTCTGAAAATGCAAAAATTTGACACTTTTCACAGAACTGCCTAAAAGAAACACTTTTCAGCTTATTTACAAGACCTTGGATATTCCATGCCATGATGCGAAACATAGAGCTACCACTTTCATCACTACCACTTTCATCATCACAGTGTGCGGGTGTGGGTTTGAGTATGGGCACTTGAGCGCATGTGTGTGCAGGTAAGTCGTCTTTGGAAGACACATGGTGGGGGTCCTGGGGGTCTGAATGAGGGACGGGCTGTCTTCTCCTGGTTGCTGGGTCAACATGCCGGCCTGCCCCTCATTTCTGCCCCCTGCGCTCCACAGGCCTCTGGGTAGCAGCGTCGTATGCGTGGGTCTTTCCCTCAACAACGAGGGAGTCGAAGCGGAGGAAGGCCTTCTTCCCCGCCTGCTTGGCCTCCTTGAGGAAGGGTAGCAGCTTGCGGCGCACGTCCCTCACCCGAGGGGTGAAGTCCTCAGAGATGTAGACCCGGGACTTGTTCTCCTTCAGCGTTCTTCGCTCAAACAGGATCCGCTCCTTGTCTTTGTACTTGTTGAAGCACACGATGATGGGGTGGGGCGCCTTGCCCCCCTTCAGACGATGGGCACGCTCCACCTCGATCTCCTCCTCTATGCCCATCTCGTCCTTCAACATTGACTTGACAGCTTTCTCACAGTCCGCCCAAGTCTCTGAGCGCCCCTGGGGGTGGGGGATTCCGTGAAAGATAAGATTCTTGCGTCTGCTCCGCCCCTCCAAATCATCCAGCTTATCCTCCAGCTGCGTAACTTTCTCCTTCAACTCTTTGTTTTCTTTCATCACCGCAGTAAAGTCACTCTGAATTTTGTCCATTTGCTCCTGCATTGTAGCTTTCATACTGTCCATCTTTTTGTCCATCACATTCAACATTTTAAACACATCAGCAATGGTCGGCTCAGACACTGCGTTTGCCTCACCCCCGGGCGACTGGTTGTCTTGGTTCCCCTGGCATGTCAAAAGAGTCTGTCGTTTCGGTGGGCCTGGGTTCGCTTCGACATCGCCACACCGGAGCAGAAAGCCGACCAAAAACACGAGAATGACTGCCACCGGTCCGCTGACACTGACAGTGCGGTAACGTAGGGCTGCCTTCCTCTGTGCTTTGCGAGCCATGAAGTTTTGAAAAGTCCAGTAAAAGGTACCGCAGATGGCACAAAAAGCTACCGAACTGATCGGCATGATGAGCTGAATCACCCTGTCGTTGTTCTAAAGTCACTCATTAAGTAATTATGTGTGTGTGTGTGTGTGTGTGTGTGTGTGTGTGTGTGTGTGTGTGTGTGCGTGCGTGCGTGCGTGCGTGCGTGCGTGTGTGTGTGTGTGTGTGCGTGCATGTCAGTGCGTGCATGCGCGCGCTCCAATCATCCACAAGAGACATAGATCGTCATGCGCTCTCCGGGCGCATGAGGATCTATGCCTCTTGGGGATGCGAGCATGTCTGAGAGAGAGAGAGAGAGAGAGAGAGAGAGAGAGAGAGAGAGAGAGAGAGAGAGAGAGAGAGAGAGAGAGAGAGAGAATTACGTCATATTTAGAGTATTATGTCAATGTTGAAATGATACAATGCTGGCTAACGAATTCATTCAATGTCTTTCTTCACACTTGCTATTATATCCAAAATCTCAAGTAAATATGACAAAAATTACGGACTCTAATCTGGGTCAACCGACTTCCTATGAACGGTTGTTTATGTCTTATATGAGACATTCAATTACAATATGCTCGGAGGCTCTCCTAGCCAACACTTTTTTTTAAAAATATATTTCGCCAAGTTTCAAGCTTGGGTGTACAGAGATATCGGAGATTCTCTTGTTTACATACAATGATACGCACACACATAATGGGTAGACCATCGAAACCGATGATGTCGTCATTGTGCATGACTTCTATTTGTGGGTGCGGGTGTGGCTGGCCGAGCCAATCCTGGAGCCACACCTGCGAGGGCAATGGGGGCACTGGAACGTAGCTGTGGGGAGAGTCGACGCTGTCTTTCTGCGAGCTCTGGCACTGGTGATCCGTTCGCACCGATTGTGTTCAAAGAGCGTGCAGGCTTTCCTGGTGGCAGCACGCCCGCCGGATCTGTCATGTGCTTATGCTTCAAGTTCCTTTACCGGGAAGACGCAGTGCTTGAGGCTGTCTCTTATGCAGTCTTTGAAGCGTTTCTTTGGCCGTCCTTGCTTCCTGTGGCCTTTTGAGAGTGCACCATACAGGAGTTGGCGTGGCATGCGAGAATCATCTATGCGTATGACATGACCTGTGCAGCGGAGTTGTGACTTTAAGATCAAGGCTTCAACACTCACTAAGCCAGCATTGTCCAGGACTTCCAGGTTTGTCACCTTGTCTTGCCATTTGATGCCCATGAGTGAGCGCAGGGATCTCATGTGGAAATGTTCAAGCTGCTTGAGATGCTTTCTGTACAGCGTCCATGACTCACAGCCGTAGAGGCTGGGGAGAACTACTGCCTTGTAGACTTTGATCTTGGTGGAAAGCTTGATGTTGTTGTTATTCAACACACGAGTGCGCAGGCGACCCAGGGCTTGGCTGGCTTTGCTGATGCGAGCTGCGATTTCCTTGTCGATAGTACCGTCAGAAGAGATGATGCTCCCAAGGTACCTGAACTGATCGACAGTCTTCAGCTCGGTGCCTTCGATGTACACTTTAGGTCGGGGGGGGGGGGGGGGCTCTTGTGCCTGGGGCCGATTGGTGCAGGACCTCGGTCTTGCTGAGAATGATGGTGAGGCCAAACAATCGAGAGGCTTCCGAGAACCTGTTGACGATGGTCTGGAGGCCAGACTCCGTGTGCGCCATCAGCGCACAGTCATCGGCAAACAGCGCCTCAAGGATCAGTCTCTCGATGGTCTTGGTCCTGGCGTTTCAGTCGACGGAGGTCGAAGAGAGAGCCGTCTAGTCTGTACTTCAGGTACACTCCCTTCTCAAGGTCGCGTACTGCATGGGTCAGGACACACGTGAAGAACAGGATGAACATCACGGGGGCACAAACACAACCTTGTTTCACACCTTTGGAAATGTCGAAGGGGGCGGATGTGTCGCCGTTTGACTGGACAACTCCTACCATTTCATCATGGAAGAGGCGGATGATGTTGGTGAACTTCCTGGGGCAGCCGAGCTTTGCGAGGATGACCCAAAGCGCTTCTCTGTTTACGGTGTCGAATGCTTTGGTCAGATCTATGAAGACAGCGTAGAGGTCCATGTGCTGCTCAATGCATTTCTCCTGGACCTGTCTCACAGAGAATACCATGTCGACAGTGCTGCGGCCGGGTCTGAAGCCGCATCGAGCCTCTGGGAGTGCTTTCTCAGATACAGAGCTGATCAGGCGGTTGAGGATGACTCTCGCAAAGATCTTGCCAGCAATGGACAAGAGTGAGATCCCTCGGTAATTGGCTCAGTCTGCTTTGCTGCCCTTGTTCTTGAACAGGGAGACGATTGTAGCATCTCTAAATTCCTGTGGCATGTTCTCCTTTGCCCAGATGCATGTCAGAATGTTGAGGAAGGCATCAAGGGTCTCAGGTCCAGCTGCTTTCAAGAGCTCTGCGAGGATGCCGTCCATGCCTTCAGCCTTGCCGGAGCTAGTCTGGTTGATCGCTTTCTTGACCTCGTCCAGGGTTGGCGGGAGGTCAAGGTCATCCAGTGTCGGCTTCTGGGGAATCATATCCAGGGCCGCGGGATCGACAGTGGAAGACAGGTTCAGCAGATTTGAGAAGTGTTCTCTCCAGCGCTCAGTGATGCTGCCTTTGTCCTTTAGCAAGGTGAAGCCGTCGGCAGAAAAGAGAGGGGTTGTGCTGGGTCTAGCAGGGCCGTAGACAGCTTTCATAGCGCTGAAAAAAACTCCTTGGAGTTGCTGGATTCAGCGAAGTGTTCAAGTTCTTTTGCTTTTCCGTCCCACCAGGTGTCCTGCATGTTGCGGAGCTCTCTCTGGGCTTTTCTCTGGAGGTGTTTGAAGCGGTCTTTCTTGGACAAGGAGTTGATGTCGTTCTGCCACTCGATGAAGACACTGCGCTTTTGCTCCAGTAGCTTGTTGATCTCTTCATTGTTCTCATCAAACCAATCCTGGTGTACTCTCTGCTTGGGTTCAAGTACGTCTTTGGCAGATAACGTCACCATCCGCTTGAACTGGTTCCACATTTCAGTTGGGTTGCCAGTCAACGGTCCATGGGCAGTTAGCAGGTCATCAAGGTAGGAGTGGAAGTTTTCCTTGACGTCCGGGCACTTCAGCTTGGCCAGGTTGAATGAAGGTCGGGTGAGCTTCGGCCTCTTCCTGTTTGCTGGTGCAATGTGCAGGTTGAGGACAGACCGCACCAGCCGAAGGTCGGTCCAGCACTCGGCTCCTCTCAGGGCTCTGGTGATTCTGACATCACGAGTATCCCGCTGGCGGACAATGACATAGTCTATGAGATGCCACTGCTTGGACCTGGATGCATCTATGTTGTCTTGTACTTACTAGCCAGCCTGAAGAGGGTGTTGGTGATATGGACAAGAGTGAGATCCGTCGGTAATATGCTCGGAGGCTCTCCTAGCCACCACTTTTTAAAAAAAGATATATTTCGCCAAGTTTCAAGCTTGGGTGTACAGAGATATCGGAGATTCTCTTGTTTACATACATACGCGCACACATACATACATACGCACATACGGCGCTTCTCGCCAAATGTACGTTCAGCAGCGAGGTTAGCGTAACTAGACATGACGTAATTTTATCTTGTTATTTCAGTTGTGAGAGGTTTAGGCCTGCCCGCCTTTGACATCATGGACATGCTATTAAATTCGCCCCATCGCGATCCGTCCTAAAAAGTCCCTTCAATAAATAGAAGAGACTTAAAAACGGCAGGCCGGCGACACTTGTGTCGTCAGAGGGTGGATGTGAGTACCCAGAAATACGAAAAATCGTTCTCTGCCTACTCTCGCTGCAGTTGGATTTACCTGCTTCAACTGTTAGAGAAAAACAACAAAAGCAAAACAAATACGTGTAATGAGATGAAATACAATTCAGTAATCGGGTAGCTGGGTGGGCGGGCGGGTGGGGCAGCTCGGGTGTTTGGGTATTGAATGTTTGTGAAGGCGAGGAAGGCATCTACATTAATCCGTGCAGTGCCAGCTGACGCACACGACTGTGTTTCTGCAATTTTCGCAAATTCAGCATCAATACCCGAGCTGTTCGAGATACATGCGGATTCAAAATGGCGTCAGCATCCGCTGTCAACATCACACCCATAAAGAATTCACTAGTCTCGCCTAAATGCTTCCCTACACGGAGAAACGAAATACACAAGAAACGAAACATTTTTATTGCATCGAAATGCCTCCTCTGCACACGCAGAAACGCCGTGAAAATTCATTTCGATTGGTACAGGGGAGGTAACTCTTGACAGACACATGCTCTGGTTGTATCGGTGGATTTAGGGTCATCATGATTTCTGACTACTGACACTTAAAAAATAAACATATAAGACATGTGTGCCTTCGCTTAAATAATTAAAGTGAATTCCCAAAAATATCCAATAAACTTAAGCGCTTTTGACTGCGTAAACAGGGATGTTTCAAATGAATCGAGCATGATGCCGTCTCGAAGCGATAGCCGCCATCTTGTAGGCTTCGCAGCGACAGCCGCAAGTGGGGTTCAGAAAACTGACCTAAAATCATGTTGGTGGTACTTTAGTGATGATTCTTTACAGATTCCATTTCGAAAATGATCTTCCCACTTAAATCTTACAGAATCGTGCGTCACTTCACGCGTTTTTAGCCATACTAAATAGACCTGACCACGCGAACATCGCTTTACCCGCCATCTTCAGTGCTTGGGCTTGAATGACGTCAGATTAACATGTGACCGGGTGGACGGCGCTGACTGGGCAACGGGTAGAAATGTTTCGGCGAAGATACAGGTTCTATTGCGCGAAATGTGCCGAAACCGTGAAATGTTGGAGAAATGTCTGAAATGCTGACATTTCGTCGAAATGTTCCGTTTCGTGTCTCCGTGTGAGGAAGCTTTAAGGAAGAATACAGCGGATGAAATCACAGCATCCTCACTACCTTCTCGCAAGAGGCAAAGATCCTTATGAGCCCCGCAACTGCGGGGGCTCATGAGGATCTCTGTCTCTTGCAGTTGGATGATGTTCAGATTTTCTCGGCACTGCCAAAACACCCACCGCTGACCTCGAGTTAAAAATGAAAAATAAAAAAAAAAAAATAAAAATAACAACAAAAGAAAAGCCGATCCTGTGCCACAGCCAAATAGGAAAAGTACGACCTAAAAAACAAGAGAGAGAATAGGAAGACCAGCAACACGAAGGATGGAGACAATAGATTATCACTCAGGCAAATACTGGTAATGGGATGAAGATACAAACAGTTAAAAGATGGGTGGGCGGGTCGATGGGTAGGTGGGTGGATGAATGGATGGTTGGATGGATGGGTATGTGAATGGATGGACGGACGGACGGATAGATGGATGGACGGACGGACGAACGAACGGACGGACGGATGGATGGACGGACGGACGGACGGACTGTGGTTGGATCGAAAAATACGAATGAAAATTATATAGATTGGTCCGTATGGCCTCACAAATATTATTTAGCATCTCATGGGAACAGAAACAGGCAGACAAACCACTAAGACTTAGGAAGAAACACAGCATGCCTCACAGAGTGTTGCCGTTGTAACATCGCAAAGCATCATCAGGCCGGCGTCAGTCGCAGTGGGCCCGCGCACGTCAGTGCGCGGGCCCACTGCGCCGACATCGGCCCGATGACCTCATACTCTCTGAGTTTCAGCCCCGCTGAGGAGATCAAACCCGCTGCTTATGCGCTGCGAGCATTTTTACTCAGAGATTAATCCAATGGCCTCTACCTTTTGTAAATGATCAAATGGCTCTCTGTGCATAAAAAGGCAAACTAATTAACACAAAACATCTACAAAACATCCAGAGCATCAAATCTGATAAAACAAAAATAGGTGAAGATTTTCCACGTTGCGCGGCCAGAGCCTGCGAAGACATTAGTTTCTTAGACCACAGATTTCCTCTGCAGTGGAACGTCTGATGAGTTGAAAATCGAACGTGCAAGAGGCACAGATCCTTATGAGCCCAACAATTGTGGGGGCTAATGAGGATCTTTGCCTCTTGCGAGACGGTGGTGAGGATGCTGTGATTTCATCTGTATTCTTCCTTAGGCGAGACTGAATTCTTTGTGAATGTGATGTTGACAGCGGATGCTGCAGCCAAAAAATGCATTGACGAAAGCAATGAAAACAGAGAGCATGTGGGAAAACGAACGGGTGTTCTTTTAATTCTCGCACTTCCGGAGCGAAACGCATGGAATTTTCAGAGCGGTCTCCTAAACACTTCAATCAAATTGCAGGAGACCAAAGTGGGTAAATCTTATTTATCTGGTGTGACTTATTAGTTAGTTTTATGTTAATTGGTGTGGGTAGTGTTAGAATGTAATATTTAAAGTATTGTGACTGTTTATGTGATATATAAATTGATATGTGATAGTGAAATTTATTTGTCTTTTTAGAGTGTTGCAGTTTATGATTATTCTGTTTAATCTTTAACTAGCAAAATACATACTACCAGCAACATGAAATGCTACTGTGTATGATCACGGTATAACGGGAAAGGGGTCGACCAAATTAGCTCATTGGGGTAATGAAAAGCAGTCAGTTGATGGTTAGAAAGTAAAAAGATATAAAAATGATGATGCCAAACCCAGAGGCACTCCGTCGGCTGAAGGGTGTGATACGTTCCTATGTCACGAACGCTACCCTCGAAAATAGCGGGGGCTCATGAGAATCTGTGCCTCTTGCACATGCGCTTTCACTGAGTAACTGTGCCATTCAATTTCACGATAGCCGCGCTGCGGCAATAGACAGCGACGACGCGAAACGGCATGTTCTGGTCTCCATGACAAAACATGCCTGTCTGGCAATGCACACACTGGCCACACAGGGCAAGTAGGTCACGCCCCCTTTTCACACACTGTTCTCTATTAGCCTCTTGCAACACAACGCTATGAACGAAGAACCTTTCTGCCAAAACAAAACATCCACGCGCAGCATATCTCAGCAGAAACATTTTCAGCAATTCTTTTTTTTTTTTTAATATCTGTTAGCGTTTTCCACAACACCCTATTGCACTAAGTACCCCATGACAAAACTGTCGTCTGCAAGCCTGCATATGCACATGCCCCATTAAGGCTCCCATGAACACACTAGGTCGACTAAAAGTACTCAGATTTTGCTCTCTTTCACACCACCTGGCATGCCTTTTGTTGCTCAAAACGCAAAAAAAGGCTCCAAAAATTGGAAGTTTTACCCCCTAAACAATTGCAAAAAGGGAGGAAATTTTTTCAACTATTTCTTGCGGAAAAGTTACTACATGCACCGGCAGCAATTACCCCGTGTGGACACTGGTCAAGAACGCAGAACACTGTCCATACGGGCCAGGATCTTGTTTTGAATTCTTTGTGAGAAGGAAGCCTAGCACTAATGCGCTGTACGCTATCTCATGCCGGTCTGCGTATGTTCCCTGCTTGTACAAGCTCACTGTCTGATCCACCCACACCTTCGCCAACTGCCACAACGGAACAACACTAAAAACAACTTCCCTTTAAATCCAAACGCAATAACCGTCCAACTGCAAAAGGCATATATTCTCATTAGCCCCTGCATTCGCAGGGGCTAATGGGAATATATGTCTCTTGCTTGGCTAATGAGGATCTACTGCTGGCATCGATTTCTGGGCCGGGGCGTCAGTGTCTCTTATCACTGGCAAAAACAATACAAAACAAAAAAAAAAAAACCACAACAACAAACAACAATTGTGTTTTATCCTTTCGCTGCTAGTGGAGCAGATTGCATTTTGTAATTCTTTGTCAATACAACGTCAAAGATCGCCAAAAGTTATATCAACATGATACAACGTGGTTTCAGAAAGAGGCATAGATTCTCATGAAGATCTATACCTCCTGCGGTTGAGTTGGTGCTCAGTTTGTGTTGACAGTGAAGAGGTTAAAACAACTTCCACTATAATATCCTAAACGTCACGCGCATTCCATATGCACGAGGCTTAGATTCTAAAGAACTACTGCAGATGCAGGGACTAATAAGGATGTCACGGAGTATGCCAATGATGAAAAATTATCTCAATAAATTACACATGGCTGTTACGCTTGCTGACGCTGTCTATATAAATTAATGCCTTAACTTGCCAAAGATTGTTTCATTCTGTCAATGGCCGCGTAGGATCCGAAGAAGGGGAAACGGGATGAGATTGGGGCGAATGAAAATGTAAAGGGGGGGTAGGGGGTGATCGAGAGTATCCCCCCCCCCTTTCCCATATTTGTGTATAATCAGATAAAAATAATAAAATCATAAGACTTTCATTTTTATGTTCACGGTTTGCGACGTGGAACGAGGCTTGCCACCCGACTGACAAAAGGCATAGATTCTCATAAGCCAATTGCAAATGCACGGGCTGATGAGAATCTATGCCTCTCGCAGATAAAAGTCTTTCCAGCGGTTGTGACGAGCTCTCTGTTGATGATCATAACCACACGCTTGATCTAAGTGCAGTGATCTCTTAGGGGCAATAAACATGTTTACGTGTAGCTGAACAAAACTAAACAACACTGGTAATTTATTGCGGTTAAATCATTCAAGGCGCCCGCATCAATAGCTGCGGGAGTGTCGTATAGCGTCGAATGCAACGCTATACGACACTCTCGCAGCTATTGATGCGGGGCACTTTGAAACACTTTTGAGACCTGTTGCATTCGCGTAATAGGCTTCATGTCACGTATCCGGATGCAGTACGTATGGAATGAGTCAACTATTGGAGCCTACGACTGCGAGTACATAACGCACACATTTCTGCCATGAGGTTCCATCTTTCATAAAACGAATATAGATAATCTTGCTGAGAAAGTGCATTACTAACTAGAGGAATCATCATGTGGAACGAATAAGAAGGCCTCTAATTTGAAAAGAAAAAATACCAGTTTTCTGTTGATGTGCATGCATCGGGGGGGGGGGGGGGGGGGGGGGGAGCAGAGGAGAAGGATCGATTAAGTTGTTGTTGTTGCTTTTTGTTTGTTTGTTTGTTGTGTTCTTTGTTTGTTTGTTGGGTTGGTTTGTTGGGGGGGGGGGGGGCGAGGGGGAGGGGAGGAGAGAGGGGGTAGTAGAGGAGAAAGGTCAGTTAGGTTGTTGTTGTTTGTTCGTTGTTGCTGGTTTTTTGTTTGTTTGTTGTGTGTGGGTGTTTTTTCTTTCTTTTTTTTTTTTTTTTTTTTTTGAGGCGGGGGGGGGGGGGGGGGTGGGGTGGGGGGGGGACTGGGGTCGGGGAATCAGCTGCCTCCTCTTTAGCCAAGATCATCTAGTCAACAAGTGACAAAACATTTATAGACTACTGTGCGGTCATGAATTTTGTTTGAAAAGTGTGAGAGGATAGAGGGTCCTCTATCGTCTCCGCCACCCACCCACCCCCACCCCCACCCCCCCCCCCCCCCCGCCCCTCCCCGGGGTTTCTACATCAATACCGTATCATCACACCTGATGCCCTACCACGTGTATGTACTGAGTACGTGTCGGCGGCGTTGATGAAATCCTGTGTGATTTGTGAGGCTGTCCGCACGAGATTAGTTCTTGTAATAACCTGTTGTCTCAGGAGAGTGGGGGGGAAAGTTCCTACCTTTCATGTACCCAGTGAGCAAATGTGCTCTGGCCGAGGCCGGCCACAGTTGGCCCGCTCGCGGGCCAGCTTCGTTCGGCGTCGGCCCGAGCACCTTTTGCTCACCGGGCACGTTCCCGGACCCGAAGCTTGTCCATCCTTGTCAAGTGTGTGTATGATAAACAGCTTTTGTATAGCACAGTTTGTGGCTGGAACGCCTACTGCCTCCTTTGTTTCAGAAACCGAAATACACGTGGATATTACTTACTACCGGTCGCAGTGGGCCCGCACACGATTTTGGCCCGATGCCGGCAGGTATAAGTTTCAGGCAGCAACTATAAAAAGAGACAGCTTCCCATGAACTGCTGCGGTGTTTTCTATCTTCGATGAAAAATACGAAGTATGAATCTTTGTAATATCCCTCTATCGCCTTTGATGCCGTGCTAATAAGGGGGGGGGGGAGGGGGGGACGGACGTTTCATATGACAAATGTCAATTGCTGAAGCTGCCAGGACTATAACAAAAATGTTCTGTCAGAAATCTAGAAGAGTTGTGGGTTTATTTCCCCAAAAGTGTCTCAGAAGCATAATTATAATACAAATATTTCAAACCTGTCATGAAGTTTCTAAAGTTCAGGTGGCGGTCTCTTTACTATTGCGTCAGCATTGCTCAGGTTATGGCCGTCTGTCAGCAAAATGATGTATACTGACCAGCGGAAGAAATGCAACATTTTTGGAATGATCGGAAACATCCACAAAAAAAAATGTCGCATTCCTCCCGCTCGTCAGAGTAGCTGTGAGCGTGGTTGAAATATTTCTTATTAGTTGGGTGGGTGTTTGTTTTTTTCTTTTTGTTTTTCTCTAGAACTTCGTGGTTTAAAAAACAAATCAAACAATTTAACCGGAAGAACGAAACACCGGAAATTGTAAAGATGCCAGATAAAGAATATAAAAAGCAATATTCTGCACGATGCTTGCATAAAACAAAAAGTGAAACCGATTCTGATTAGATGGCAGCTGTGAGTTAAGAAGACCCGGCTTCAAAAGTTTAACTTCAGCATTGTAGACTGAGGATTGCGAGGAAAAAAATGAAGTATAAATGTATAAGATAAGTGTAAATGAGTCCTGCAAGAGATATAGATCTTCATGAGCCCCCGCATATGCGGGGCTCATGAAGATCTATGCCTCATGCAGATGATGAGCGTTCACTAAAAGAGTTAGTGGCTATTTTCAAGGATATCGTTAAAATCAGCGGGGGGTAGAATGACGGGTGGGCCTAGTAGGATAACGTGAAATTATTTCCGCCGTTTGCAGATATGGAAATCTAACACATCTTTGGCGCAGCGTTCAGCCCACAAATTGCTTCCTCTAAATCAGCTATGATTGTAGACATCTCCTATCTCTTTCAAAATCTTTTAATTGCTGTTGACGTGTTCCACACCGCTAAGATTTTATGAAGATTTGTATACATGTAAAAATCCCCCCCCCCCCCCCCGCCCCCCGCCACCCCCACCCACCCCACCCACCCTCACCCCCTCCCTCACTGCCGAGAAAAAGTGAACACGATCCACCTTCAAGAGACATAAATCCTTATGCGCCCCCACAATTGCAGGGGGCTCGTGAGGATCTATGCCTCTTGTTGACACCACTTTGTATCCATGGTCCTTGGAAGGGCTGGGATTCTGGCGTTCAGTTAACAGAGATTTCAGAAACACAATCTGCGACCACTAGAATTATGACGACAGGCTCAAAACTTTGTTAAACTCATCTTCACAAACAAAAAAAAATCCTGTCAGATAAAAATACCATTAATCCGTTCACTGCTGAGAAAAAGGGAACACCACCTAACCGCAAGAGGTATGGATCTTCATGAGCCCCCGCAGTTGCGGGGGCTCATGAGGAGCTATGCCTCTTGCTGAGACAAATTTGTATCCATGTTCCTTTGACTTGTTGCGGCTTTTGTTCGTTGAACAAAGATTCAGACACGAAGGACGCATTCAGCGGCAGGGAAGGGCCTAACTGAACTGACATATTAATTGTCCGTGTCCATGCCATGCCGCAACAAAAAAAAAAAAAGCGCTAAAGATTTGCCGTGTGGTATTGCACAACACACGATGATTTCGTTTGTGGAATGTGCTGAAATATGCATGAAAGAGACAGCACAAAAACGGAATATCGACATTAGAATATCGACACCATCTGTCGTAATCAGCCTGGAAGCGTGAAGGACTTCAACTCGAAGGACTTGTAGAAGCTTCAGGCCGATACAACCATACCGACATTGTTGAGACAGGGTTTCTGGGCAAAATCATGCTAAGTAACCCGCTCAGTGCCAGCTGACGCAGACTGTGTTAATCTGCAATCTTCGTTAATTGAACACCAAAAACAAAACAAAAACAAAAACTAGCTGTCCCAGGAACATGGATTCAAAGTGGTGTCAGCAAGAGGCATAGATCCTCATGAGCCCCCGCAACCGCGGGGGCTCATGAGGATCTATACCTCTTGCCGTTGGACGGTGTTCACAGTTTCTCTGTACGAAAACAATATAGGCCCTACACACAGCTCTTCCGTCGGTAAGTATGAGCCTTTCAGTGCCGAGAAACTGTGAACACCACCGTGACACTTTGCTGAAGAGCCGTGTGTATATTGTTTTCGTACAAAGATGAAGTCTTCTCACTTTTTCAGTTTGACAAATCATGCCCAGCTCTGCTCACCGGAGCTATAACTGTTTCTTGCAAAAACAGATGTTTTCAGAATGTATTACGCTTTCACTCTTTGCCATAAGGCAACAACCCCGACAGTGTAGACTCATTGAGCTGCCGTGGATCCCACTATACACCTCCCGCGCACGATGACTGCGTTCTGGAGTTCTAGCGCATCCAGACCGCAAGATCCAAACTAACAAACCAGCCACACAATGCAGAGTTACAGGTCACCCTCAGTATATCGCGGTACACGGGACGCCCGCCGTGAGATGGCTTTAGTCGCCTGGTCGGCGTTAAACCCCAACAACTAACTAATTTACATGTAATTCGCGAGACGCGTTTCTGTAGTATTGAACGTACATATATTTATTTTTTTTCTTTTTTTTTTTTTTTTTTTTTGGGGGGGGGGGGCAGTGCGTAAGCTAGAGGTCTTCGGGCCGACGTCAGTCTTAGCTGGCCCGCGTACGGCCGTGCGCGGACAGCTACGGTTGACGTCGGCCCGAGGACCTCTTTCCCCCCCCCCTCCCCCTCCCCCTCCCTCCCCTCCCCCTCCCCCCCCCCCCCCCCTCCCCGCTTGCGGGAACCTCTGGCATACTTCTGCGCGGTAAGTGGACTTAACCCATCAGATACAGCGACATTTAGCAAATCGCGTAATACCGAGGCAGACTTGTATCTAGGCAAAAGTTCAGCGACCGTGTAGAGAGAGACATACGGTCAGCCGCTCTGGAAAGGGGAAAAGTGCATGAAGCTGTTTGTCTTGGCGGCGTTCGGCAGATGTTCCCGACCCATCTTTTTATCTTTTTGTCTTTTTATGTTTTTTCCCAATCCCTAGCACGAGCAGTCCACCAACTGCAAGAGGCATAGATTCTCATGAGCCCCTGGTGACGCATGGGCTCATGAAAATCTAAGCCTCTTTCTAGCATAGAGTAGATGTATGGATCGGCCTCGGCTCGTATCATTCACATAATCCGCTCTTATGTTTAGTCGAAGCGGGTGGAAGTTATACAAAATTGTATTTTTGCGCCTCTGGTTGTATGAGGAATATGCGATTTTCGACTTTAAATCGACATGCTTAGGCAGTTAAAGGTTAATAGTTTGCATTACCTCATTAATAATTGTTCTTAGTGTGTCTTACAATAATGCTGCACAAAAGGCTAACTTTAACCCTTATCATTCGGAATACACCAGTGTGTGAAATAAGTTTGACTAAAATAGTTCAAGGGTAGTGCTAGGCGCCAAGCTATTCTGGCACTACCCTTGAACTAAAGCCATTGGTCTAGATCCTTATCTGTAAGTACTATAAGGTAGCTTGCATAATGGCAGTGAACAAATTTGAAGCTTTTAGCCTCAGGATGATATGGGTTAAGCTATAAAGTTCGAATGTCGTCAAATGAAGACCTTTCTGCTCTTCTCCTCCAGGAGAGTTCCTTCCGTTACGCTCAAAAGGTAGTGGAAGCCCTCTGGTACGTGTTTCTAATCAAATAAACCGTGAAAACAAGGGTAGAAAAGTCTTAGTTGCGGCAAGACAACATTGATAACCCGTCGTATCGGCGAATTTTAGCGACCAAAGCGGCCCGCCATGGAGCTGATCGCTTTACAGATTTACGAGCAGTAAGTTCAAAATCACAGCCCAGCAGCATACTATACTCATACAACCCCTGTAGACTGTAAAGGGATTTTGAAAATTGATGTCTGTTGCTTGACAGGATAAAACACAGGATAAATCTCTTCCCTTAGCAAAATAATGTCATAGAAGTTTGCACCTTTCACAGCTTCGAACAGCAGTTTACGTCCACAATCACAAATTGCCCACACATCATGATGCGCAAGCGTCTTTGGACTGGAAGGGGCTTTTGAAAATGTGTATCTTGCTGGGCGGGACAAGCTGCATTGACGTCTGCATTTCTTCCCAAAGCAGAGAAGATCACAAAGGTCTTAACCCGCTGTTTAAAAACACAAATACAAAAACAAAAATCGGCATTTGCCCGCGGACCCCCAAGCAGACACAATATCACCAGGCTTGCTTTCATTGTTTATTTTGAAAGACAGTCCCACATTGGGTGGATGAGAGCGTCCTCGTCCTGAGTAACACGCATGTCAATGAAAACGGCACGAGGCAAGTTGTGGGAGCTGACAGAGATCTATGCCACTTCAGCATAACAAAATTCCGACGGGGAGTTGTGAAAACACGCTGAATTTTGAGCAAGAGAAAGCATGAAGAAAGCAAGAGGCATAGATCCTCATGAGCCCCCACAATTGCGGGGGCCCATGAAGATCTATGTCTCGTGCAGATGTGTGTCCCTTGCTTGCAAGAGCTAGACATGACTGAGGGAGCGCGATGGGTTTTTTTTCTTCTCATGAGCATGATGAGTATCTAGATTGAACACGCTTGTATTTGACACCCCAGCCCCAAAACAAACGGAACGGTAAGTGCTTTGTGGGGAACGGGTAATCATTCTACGTATCCCTGCCATGCCACATATCCTACAGCTTTTGGCCAGCCGACCACACGCTGTTTTCATACTTTGAGTATGTTCTGGTCTGTGGTGTTGGACCGTCCAGCCTGCAGCCGTGAGATCCAAAATCACTCACGAGTGCGAATGAATGCAAAGAATAAGCTGTAATTGAGGCACTCACTTAACACTGAGCTGACACAGTTTTATGTGAAAGCTTTGTACTTGCCTTTTGTCAGCTCGCAGGATAAACTTCTTTGAGTTCTGACATGGGATGAGATTTCATTTTGCAGTGGGCGGACACAAAACAATTTATTTCCATCCCTACGTCACACGACCAATCTCTTTAGCGCAAACCGTACGATGTGATCTCGCTACAAAAACCCTTATAGCGACTAATGGAGGACTTAGTACTTTAGAAAGTTGTGGTGGTATTTATAGAACAAAAGACGCGTCAGAAAGAGGGCTACAAAAAGTTACTTAGAGTTGTTCGAAACAACAGGCACACTACTGGAGGCGGCAACGCCATGGAAGATTTTTAATTACGTCATGTCTATTATGTATAATTATATAAGTTTCTTTGACGTCAGTCATGTCTGACGTGATCCAGGTCGGATTATTTCTTCTAGATTTCTTTTACGAAAGTAGTGGAGAAATGAAAACAAATACGTTATTGGTAGCAGGGCCTTGCTGCACAGACCCTTGTAGACCTTCGGGAGGTCCAAGGAACCATTGTACCCCTGAAGCCTTCCTTTGACCTCCCTCAGGCCTACAAGGGTCCGTGTAGCAAACCCCTGCTACCAATAACATATTAACTCTTTGGCTGTCGGCAGAGGTTTTTGTTGAGATGATTTCTGTAGAATCATCCCGAAAAAAACCGCCTCCGACAACCAAAGGGTTAAATTGTCGGTGTAAATGATTTTTAAAAAAATAGTAATACAAACAAACACACAATGATGATTCTTTTCTTTGCTGAGACGTGCTTCCCCAATAGAAAAACATCTTCGCACCGACGACGGCTGCAGTTGGCCCGCGCACAGCAGTGCGCGTGCCAACTGCGGCCGTGTCGGCCCGAGGGTCTTACCCGAGGGCAACAGAAGGAAAATACTTCATTGAAAGCAAACCTATTTTATTAGTTTATAACTGAATAAGACATTTTTGCGCGTGTCTGAATTTATGGTTGTTTAATGACAGAGGCGAGAATGCAACATGTTAAAACAAGTGGCAGCAGTTGTTTCAAACAATTCCAGACTCCAAGTACACCAGATCACCCCAACTACATTTGTAATTGACAAATTCTGACATGGGTAATACAAAATCCAGACCAAACCTGTCAAAATGCAAAGAAAATCCGGACAAAGAAAGAAACACGCTTTGGACGCCCAGGAAGGACAATTAAAACACAACTGTGTTGGGATTTTCCTTCCTAACCCTTTCAGCGCCATGGGCGCATTTCCCGAATTTTGGAAGTGTTACTTAACGACTATGTACCACTAGCAGGAGGTGGATTGACCATAAAGGCGCCAAGCTAATCTGGCACTACCCTTGAATTATCATGGTCAATCAATCTCGTGTTGTAGGGTGCTGGCGCGCTTCGTTTTGTGTACCCCGAATCACGATGTTTATATTTTTCACTACATTGCATCTCGTTTTGTTAACTAATTAGCACGCATCACCTCAAAGCTTCGTCATCAGTCACGAAAAAGAATTAACTGCGACCAGCAACAGCAAAAAAGTCTCCACGTGTTGCAACATACATATTCTTCTGACGGACACTGAAAAATACTTTGAACGTTATAAATAAACAGTTAATGAAATTAGGATTCTGTCTGCATTTGGGTCAATAAATTCTATCCATTTAGTCATGCTAGCAGGGATCGTAATATGCAAAACACGTTCTGAGGTCTCACAGCAAAATCCCAGTTACCTGAACAGCAAAGAATGCAAAGAACAAGGGTAAAGTTGCAATCAGATAACATCAAGAGGCGCACATTCTTATGAGCCCCTGCGACTGAAGTCGCAGGGGCTCATAAGAATGTGCGCCTCTCGCAGAAGTAACTAGCTGTCCGACTATATCGGAAGTAGTCATTTTGCGTGTCATGCTGCGCTTGCGCTGAGATGTGCCGTACTTCCGTTTGCCCTTGCAACATTAATTTCTCACATCTGACTACCTGGGAAGATCGCGCGCCACTAATAGCATTATTGATCAGATACATTTTAAACCTGTTCAGTGCCGAGGAAATCTGGACACCACCCAACTGCAAGAGGTATAGATCCTCATGAGCCCCGCAGTTTCACACTGACACACACACACACACACACACACACACACACACACACACACACACACACACACACACACACAAGAAAAAGTACTCGATACGCACATCTTCACGAGACATTACTGTTGAACAGATGCCTGAGTATTTTGTCAATATCCCCAGGCATCACTGTCAATAACTCCAGGCTTCACTGATTCTCTAAGCCTAGCGGAAAGTAAACGCCGTTGACTGCCCGCCCCCCCCCCCCCCCCACTCCTCCACATGAGTAACAAACTTGCAAATTGGGCAAGCAAGAGGCATAGATCCTCAAGACCCGCAGATGGCGGGGGCTCATGAGGTGCTATGCCTATGGCAGCGGATTCTTTTTCTAAATTCCCCACAAGAGTAACAAACTTGCAAATAATGATACAAGAGGCGTAGATCAGTACTCTTCAGCCCCCATCAAATTGCGGGGGCTCATGAGGATCTATGCCTCTTGCAGACGGATTTTGTTTCTAAAGGACAACCGGCAAGATAATAACGTTTTCTTGGAAATGACAAACGATAGACCGGTTATTTCAGTGCCCTGAAGGCGTAATGTGCTTCCGTCGGATTGAGCGAGGTTGGTCAGATAGGGTGAAATTAAAGTACTTTCGCCGCAATGGATTGCAGACCTCTTGCCCTACTTTTGTCCGTAATGGTACCAACTTTGTTGGCAGATCCAACTAGCCCTAGGCTGAATCCTTCACGAATATAATGAACACAGTTGGAAGAAGAAAAATAAAAGAGTACAGCAGGTCGCGGAAATCCACGAGTTATGCGCCTCTGACCGACACAGAGCGTCAATAGGTTACAAGGTTGTATAGCCTGTTCACGCTCGGATAAAGCTGTTCAGGTGCACATAATTCACCCAAAGAACATAAATTTTCGTTGCGCTATGTCACCAGCGCTTATCGCTACAAAGCACAGACTCAGCGTGACCCGACTGGTCCAAGGAATAAACTGACAAGAAATGTGAGGCACCCAAGTGCAAGAGTTTATAGATCCTCGTGAGCCCTTGCATATGATTTGAAAACGCGTTCATAAGGGGGCACACGGAATTAAATCTTATTCTGAAGCTGATAACTTTCCATTGCGGAAACACTTTTCGAGGCTACCGGCAATGAAGGGGTTAGTCTAGTATGCAGAGGGATTGCATATTCTCGGCGTAACGAACTTGTCACTTGAGAGCGCTTAACAGAATCTGCGTTTAACCCTTTAACTGCTCTTGACGACACCGATCGGCAGAAAAGACGCGTTGTGACGTCAGTAGCAGTCAAGGGGTAATATAACAGATGACGTAATCCATGCACGCCAGACAAACATGCAAAGGACAGACACTCCGGACCCGCATCAACATCAGGATGCATATATCGCCAAAAAGGTTTTGTCAGCACTATGTGGCGCAGACGCAAATTTTAGCACCACTTGTTTTGTTATGCCTTGTCGACACACCTAATGAACTCTAACAGCGGTTTGGACACGCAACAAACACGCGCTTGTAATCATACTTACCTGTTCTGTGCAGCTGGTAGCGCGTCAATCTATTTTTAGCTGTTGGTCAGTACAGATAGAACGGAGAGAAGTCATTGTCAGATCACTTGACATTAAGACAGTGTATGCCCTAATAGCATGAAGCGGAAATGTTACGTCGCATTTCGGACTCAATTCGCTTCTTTGCACCCGCACAAGACGGTCCGACTACGATATTTTAGTCACAGGAGCCCTTCCGGCGACCAAAGTGAATGCGGAGATGCGACGGTCGCATCATGGTCACATTAGGTTTCATTTGCGACGGGCGCAGTATGGTCGCATTTAGGGCTTATTGTGACGGTCACCGAAGAGTCGCAGTAAGGGCTCATGGGGACCGTCGCAGGATGGTCGCATTTGGGCTTCATTGTGACCCCACCCTTTTCCAACCCTTCTTTGATCCTCAAACAATATTTGCATGCATAATAATTACAAGAGTCAAGCCTGAGACAAACATTAGGCATTCTT
>BTPG01000002.1:264679683-264714683 GCA_036245525.1 Semisulcospira habei | reverse complement strand
CTCAATGTTGTCTTGATCAGCTATCATTTTGTACCTATCTTTTCACAATCAAAGTGAGCACAGTTGATGAGGCACACGTTGTATACTTGCCCTAGTCCATACGAGTCGGTGGCGGAACTCCCCTTGCGCACAAAGAGGAAGAAAAACACAACAATGACTTTCCATTTTATGAAATTCAAACATCAGAAGTTATATTGGCCCTTTCTTGGAGCACTACTGTAAGACATAGTAACATTTATAAAGCAGACACAGTGGCGTATTAACTCATTCGCGGCCAGCCACATCCGGATGCGCGGCATAATCCGGATGCGGCTGGCCGCGAATGAGTTAACCTTATGTTGTCTGGAGCAGGTTGCTTTATAGCGCGCCGAGCATAACTGCGCATTTTACCTGGCAAAACTGAATATTAAATGAACCCAACTCTTCCCTGTCACGCCGCATATAAACAAAATTCGCAGAGGCAGCGAAATAATTTAGACATTCAAAATCACAATAATGAGTTTTGTCCCCTCCGAAAAATGGAGAGTTGAGGTCATTTATAGGTCAGTTCATTGTAAGTTCGGGGCGCTTTAAGTGCATGACTGTACTGCCAAAGCCCTTTACTATGGCGGAGTGCTGTTCGCCACGTGTTCAAAAACGAGAAAATGATGAAGCATTACAGGTAAAATTTGAAGGAATAGAAAGTACACTCTTGTTTTATTTTGGCATTACCCAGAAGAGACTAGCACTCCAAGGCAGTAATAAAACTACCGCTGGAAATTCTGGGAGGATGTAAGAAAACTGTGCAGACTACTTTCACTCAGTACTGCACGCACCTACCCCACCCCCACCCACCCCACCCCCACCCCCCACCCCTCACCCCCACCCCCCCCCCACCCCTCACCCCCCCCCCCCCGCCCATCTCCCTCCCCTACCCCTTCCCCCTTAAAAAATAAAATAAAAAAATAAATAAAAAATAATAAAACTAAAGAGAATGTGCATACAACACAATTGCAAAAGACATAGATCTTCATGAGCCCCCGCAGTTGCGGGGGCTCATGAGGATCTATGTCTCTTGCTGACACCACTCTGAATCCATGTTCCTTGGATGGCTGGAACTCTTTGGCCTTAACCCATTACATCCAGAGGCTGAGTTGTAAAAATTTTAATGTGCTTTTTGTCCTATGAAGGCTACATAACAGATTACAAGATAGGTCAACCATGTTAGTTCCAGGGTGGTGCCAAATAAAACTTGGCGCCTGAGGCGCCAAGCTATTCTGGCACCACCCTTGAACTGTCATAGTCAAGTTAATTTCAAGCAGGAGTGTATCAGGATGAAAAGCCGGGGTTGATTCAGAAATTCTGCGTCCGCTGGCAGTAAAGGGGTTCCGTGACATGTGCTGCAGAACCTGTCGAACGGATTATTACAGCCACTAAAGACAGGGTGCTTGGTTTCCGGCTGCCTGTTATCCATCATCCATCATCCATGTCAGGATCCGTAAAAAGATCGAATCAGACTACAGGCGCCTGAAGTTGCGGGGTTAATATGCGCACGCACTCAATAGCAGCAAGCGAGGCACAGAACTCTTTTCAACTCCACCCGTCACTCGCCTGTAAATCAGGTCGCGGTTCTGCTTCCGCGCTTAAACCCAACAACTTCCATCCGAATGCATTGACAATTTAGGCGCAGAGCTATTTTGGCACCACCCTTGAACTATCGATCTGTTTCCTGGACTGGAAGATAGTCTTCAGAGGACAACAGCGGAATTTAAGATTGTAACCCCTTCACCGCCGAGATAGCCTTATTTGCCTGCTCGGCGTTAAACCAAAATAACTAACCCTTCACTGTCAAGAAAAAAATGAACACAACCCAGCTGCATGAGACATAGATCCTCATGAGCTCCCACAGTTCAATGGGGGCTCATGAGGATCTATGCTTCTTGCTGAAACCACTCTGTAGGCATGCTACTTAGAAGGCTTGGGATCTTTGGCGTTGAATTAATCAACATTTCAAAAACACAATCTGTGTTCTTTGGTAGTGAAAGGGTTATTATTAACATTAGGCTTAAGGTTCTACGTGCTCAAGTAACATTCTAGATATATAGATATGTTTGAAGTTACGTGAACTTTTTTGTGGTATGTTTGTTTGTTTGTTTGTTTGTTTGTTTGTTTGTTTGATTTTGTGGGGGGGGGGGGGGGGGTTGTTTGTTTTTTTGGTGGAAATCCACGTTATGTGCTCATGACTAGTTCCGCCCTAGCGTGAGCTCGGAACCGGTCATGGGCACAAAACTCGGTGATTTGTTTGCATTGTAGAGGGTGGGGGTTAAGGGGACAAATGGACAAAAACGAGGGAGGGGGGGGGGGGGGCACATATCGGAATGCTTGAAGCGATTTAGAATTCTGTCGTAAACACAACTTTCAAATTGTTTCTATATAATTAATGTTAAAAAAAATTCCGAAATTTACATAATGATTATATTCAAATAAACTAACAAAGCGAAAGAAAAAGTGAGTAATTGTTATACCGATATGAAATGTGTAATAAATTTACCAGCACGAACGCTACTTATATTAACACTTCCAGATGTAGTGAGCATAATCGATTTTCCAAGACTCTCGCGAGAAGCAGCGATGTTTCCACTCAGAAGTTTGCCTCGATTTGAAAACGAGGATCGGTATGAATGGCCGGTATCGGTATTTGCGATTGTAGTTTTCTACGTCGACTCTGTAAGCAGTAATTCGTTGAAAATTGTGTTTGATTTTTGTCTCCAGCGTCTATTCAGCAACTCCACTTCAAAGTCCTGCCCATACCCCGCCCCAAGAGCCCGCCAACCGCAAGCGGGAATAGTCAAGGGACGTGTGTTCCAAGTATTTGTCTCCCCGGCCTTTTTCATCAACAGTCCGGTTCTTGCCAGTAACCCAAGACTCGCGCGTCTGTTTCTAGAACAAATGCAGTTCAATTCACTCAGCAAAAGACATAGATTCTCACGAGCCCTGCTATCGCAGGGGCTCGTGAGGATCTATGCCTCTTGCAGATGGGGTCGGGTGATGGGAATGGTACAAAGTTCATCACGGCGAGTGTGTGCGCATGCTCAGAGGACTCTGATGGCGCGAGCAGTTTGCATTGGAATATTGCTCACGCTGGCAGAATGCTTCAGTTCCGTTGAGGAGTAGATCGCGCAAGAGAAAGTGAGGGAAAACTTTCTTCCAGCAGGTCTTCAACATCTTCTTCTACAAGTTACTGGTCAAGTTTTTTCTGTCACTGGTGCTAGGTCCAGTACAAAACGACGCTCTAGCGGGGAAAAAAGTGTAAAAGTTAAACAGTATTTTTATTTTTTATACGCGCACATTTTCACTGTGACTATGCAATTTTGAAGGTCTCTGTTAAACATTACATCCTGAGGTTGTTGTTTTTTTTTTTTTTTTAAGTGATTAGTGAGTTGTCCTATGAAGGCTACATTTCAGATTGACCATGTTAGTTCAATGGTGGTGCCAGGACAGCTTGGCGCCCTGGGGCGCCATGCTGTTATGTCACCACCCTTGAACTATCATGGTCAAATGTATCTCATATGAGAGCATATCAGGATGTAAAGGGATAAGTTAGTTAGTTATTTGGGTTTAACACCGAGCAGGCGACTAAGGCCATCTCACGGCGGGTAATACAGTTGTCATCTTTCCTACTGTTGACATTTATTTTATTAAATTGGCCCAACTCTGTTCGCCTTTTCCTCCTGTTTACACGCCCTCAAGGCATCGGGAGGCTATTTTTCTCATATCGTCCACGGCAAAGCGTGATAGGTAGCCTCAGCGTATCTCGTGTTACGAGGACAACGTACTTGCTCAGCATAACATTTTCCCCAAAATACGTCGTTGGCAAATCACATGTCTCAGTACAAACAAAACATAATATCCATTCAGTCAAACCACTATGCACAAACATGCAGATAAATAAACAATTTAGGGGGGGTACACAAAAACAACTGTATGCCTGTGTTATGTAATACCGTTGGTACCATGTTCATACAAAAAATAACTCAAAAATGTATGTAGTTCGATAATATCATCGACAGAAAATACGAGATGCATAAGTACGCTATGGTCTACGTGAATCAAAACGGCGCTTATGCCGCATATGCGGAGGCGGCACGTCTCGAATGAGTTAAATTAGACAAGGGAGAAATTTCCAAGCGTGTGCAGTTCGCGCGATGTAAATGACTGACAGTCGAAAGCATTTAGGTTTGCGTCCCCTGAATTTCCGGGTCACACGTACTCAGCTAGGGGTTCTTGAAAGGGTATACATTGTGCTTATATATTTTAATTTTATTACAGTTGAAGACAAAATTGCTTTATTGCGAGACATGCTCAGGGTCCGATCAGGGAGTTTATTTCGATCGTAAAAGTATCGGGCTCTCTGGAGCTTTTTACCTTTGAAATAAACTCCATGATCGGACCCGAGAGGCGACTGACAAGAACCACTGGCAAAGCCTAACTCGTAATACAACAATTTCATGGGCTAAAACATATTCTGGAATGTTCGGCGTATGTGTAAAAGAAGGAAACACCGCCATGGGCTTCCGTTTCGCCGTCATGGTCAATGTCGACCCGATGCCCGCGAGAGTACATGGTATTTGAAGATATTTAAACTACAGCCATGCACGAAATCCTGAGGTTGACGGCGCAAAAGCCTGCATACTCTCAAAGACAATAGTCTTTGATACTCCTGCCTGATCGTCTCTTCCTCCCAGTGCTATAATGTTGCCCGCGGGGGAGCTTGGACCGCTGCGATTTTTGCCGTAGCGGGCGGTACCTCTGTGCCCTTCCACTTGCAGTCAGACTCAGTCACACCATTCCAGTTGCAAGAAGCATGGATTATCATGAGTCCCTGCGAATGCAGGGGCTCATGAGAATCTACGCTTCTTGCTCTTGTCGTTCAGTTTTCCATTTAACTCCTCACATCGACGGAGTCGTTGAGGTTTGAGTATAAACTTGCGTTACAAGCAGTGTTTGAGTGATCAAAATTGCTTTTTACATAACACATCAGACCTTTCAAAGTACGTAATCTTTACAGCTTTATTGGCGATGCTCACCCTCGCAACTCTGCTCTGAATTTTACTTCGCATCTCATCATCCAGTCCCCACCATTAGCAAGAGGCATAGATTCTCATGAGCCCCTGCGGTCGCAGGGGCTCATGAGAATCTATGCCTCTTGCTAGAAGTCGCCTATGTCTACATTCTCAGACTGAGGAGACATCGGGGGTTTTAGTCTTCAACTGTCAAAGCACTCAAGCTCTGTTTGTAAAGTTTGAGCGGTCGCCGAAACAGATTTTAAATAAGTTTTGCGAGCTCGCAAAGTGTGTCTTGTTTGCAGCTCTCCAAAGCTACAAATAAATGACCTTGGTATAAATAAGTGGCCTTGATTTCAGAGGCTAAGTCAAAGCTGCTCTAAAGTCAAAGCTGAATTTAAAAAAAAAAAATCGGTGGCAATCAGATCAATCAGCCGATAGCGGGTATCGAGTTAACTGATTCGAGATGCGCCGCGTAAGGGTACGCGCGACATGAAGCCACATAACCAATGCAGCATGCCTCGAATGTGTTAACTCATTCTACCCCAGACACACCACGGCAGGATAAGGATCCACCATGATAGTTCAAGGGAGATGCCAGAATAGCTTGGCGCCTACGGGCGCCAAGCTATTCTGGCATCTCCCTTGAACTATCATGGTCGATCTGTGCCCTGCACTGCAATGCAGTCTTGAGAGGACAGGGGCAAAATTTAAGGATTTTGGTGTTGGGGTAGAATGAGTTAAGTTAACATACTGAGCAATCAAGTCGAAATTGCCGATTTTAGGAGTTGACCTCTGAATGCTACACTACACTTTAACTCATTCGATGATCGCCGCATCCGGCGGGATATGTCGTTGGTTGGGTTGTACATTGCTTAACGTCCTCACGGCACCAAGACTTGCTCAGGACGTGCCTGCGCTGTTTGTAAACAAAAGAACGCACAAAATATTAAATGTATGTCGCCAGCCGGTCTAATAATTATGCTAAATAAACATAAGACATGCCTTAACTTCCAGGGCAAGGAAAACATCACCCAGCAGCATGAGATGTGTTTCTTGTCAGTCCAATGTTCTTATGACAATTACATGCCTTAACTTCCAGGGCAAGGAAAACACCACCCAGCAGCAAGAGATGGTTTCTTGTCAGTCCAATGTTCTTATGACAATTACATACCTTAACTTCCAGGGCAAGGAAAACACCACCCAGCAGCAAGAGATGGTTTCTTGTCAGTCCAATGTTCTTATGACAATTACATGCCTTAACTTCCAGGGCAAAGAAAACACCACCCAGCAGCAAGAGATGGTTTCTTGTCAGTCCAATGTTCTTATGACAATTACATGCCTTAACTTCCAGGGCAAGGAAAACACCACCCAGCAGCAAGAGATGTGTTTCTTGTCAGTCCAATGTTCTTATGACAATTACATGCCTTAACTTCCAGGGCAAGGAAAACACCACCCAGCAGCAAGAGATGTGTTTCTTGTCAGTCCAATGTTCTTATGACAATTACATGCCTTAACTTCCAGAGTAAGGAAAACACCACCCAGCAGCAAGAGATGTGTTTCTTGTCAGTCCAATGTTCTTATGACAATTACATGCCTTAACTTCCAGGGCAAGGAAAACACCACCCAGCAGCAAGAGATGGTTTCTTGTCAGTCCAATGTTCTTATGACAATTACATGCCTTAACTTCCAGGGCAAGGAAAACACCACCCAGCAGCAAGAGATGGTTTCTTGTCAGTCCAATG
This sequence comes from Semisulcospira habei, assembly GCA_036245525.1. Lineage (NCBI taxonomy): Eukaryota > Metazoa > Mollusca > Gastropoda > Semisulcospiridae > Semisulcospira > Semisulcospira habei. Next base: position 264,707,896 of record BTPG01000002.1, on the reverse strand, counting down.
TTCTTATGACAATTACATGCCTTAACTTCCAGGGCAAGGAAAACACCACCCAGCAGCAAGAGATGGTTTCTTGTCAGTCCAATGTTCTTATGACAATTACATGCCTTAACTTTCAGGGCAAGGAAAACACCACCCAGCAGCAAGAGATGGTTTCTTGTCAGTCCAATGTTCTTATGACAATTACATGCCTTAACTTCCAGGGCAAGGAAAACACCACCCAGCAGCAAGAGATGGTTTCTTGTCAGTCCAATGTTCTTATGACAATTACATGCCTTAACTTCCAGGGCAAGGAAAACACCACCCAGCAGCAAGAGATGGTTTCTTGTCAGTCCAATGTTTTTATGACAATTACATGCCTTAACTTCCAGGCCAAGGAAAACACCACCCAGCAGCAAGAGATGGTTTCTTGTCAGTCCAATGTTCTTATGACAATTACATGCCTTAACTTCCAGGGCAAGGAAAACACCACCCAGCAGCAAGAGATGGTGTCTTGTCAGTCCAATGTTCTTATGACAATTACATGCCTTAACTTCCAGGGCAAGGAAAACACCACCCAGCAGCAAGAGATGGTTTTTTGTCGGTCCAATGTTCTTATGACAATTACATGCCTTAACTTCCAGGGCAAGGAAAACACCACCCAGCAGCAAGAGATGGTTTTTTGTCGGTCCAATGTTCTTATGACAATTACATGCCTTAACATCCAGGGCAAGGAAAACACCACCCAGCAGCAAGAGATGGTTTCTTGTCAGTCCAATGTTCTTATGACAATTACATGCCTTAACATCCAGGGCAAGGAAAACACCACCCAGCAGCAAGAGATGGTTTCTTGTCAGTCCAATGTTCTTATGACAATTACATGCCTTAACTTCCAGGGCAAGGAAAACACCACCCAGCAGCAAGAGATGGTTTCTTGTCAGTCCAATGTTCTTATGACAATTACATGCCTTAACTTCCAGGGCAAGGAAAACACCACCCAGCAGCAAGAGATGGTTTCTTGTCAGTCCAATGTTCTTATGACAATTACATGCCTTAACTTCCAGGGCAAGGAAAACACCACCCAGCAGCAAGAGATGGTTTCTTGTCAGTCCAATGTTCTTATGACAATTACATGCCTTAACTTCCAGGGCAAGGAAAACACCACCCAGCAGCAAGAGATGGTTTCTTGTCAGTCCAATGTTCTTATGACAATTACATGCCTTAACTTCCAGGGCAAGGAAAACACCACCCAGCAGCAAGAGATGGTTTCTTGTCAGTCCAATGTTCTTATGACAATTACATGCCTTAACTTCCAGGGCAAGGAAAACACCACCCAGCAGCAAGAGATGTGTTTCTTGTCAGTCCAACGTTCTTATGAGAATTACATGCCTTAACTTCCAGGGCAAGGAAAACACCACCCAGCCGCAAGAGATGTGTTTTTTGTCAGTCCAATGTTCTTATGACAATTACATGCCTTAACTTCCAGGGCAAGGAAAACACCACACAGCAGCAAGAGATGGTTTCTTGTCAGTCCAATGTTCTTATGACAATTACATGCCTTAACTTCCAGGGCAAGAAAAACACCACCCAGCAGCAAGAGATGGTTTCTTGTCAGTCCAATATTCTTATGACAATTACATGCCTTAACTTCCAGGGCAAGGAAAACACCACCCAGCAGCAAGAGATGGTCTCTTGTCAGTCCAATGTTCTTATGACAATTACATGCCTTAACTTCCAGGGCAAGGAAAACACCACCCAGCAGCAAGAGATGGTTTCTTGTCAGTCCAATGTTCTTATGACAATTACATGCCTTAACTTCCAGGGCAAGGAAAACACCACCCAGCAGCAAGAGATGGTTTCTTGTCAGTCCAATGTTCTTATGACAATTACATGCCTTAACTTCCAGGGCATAGGAAAACACCACCCAGCAGCAAGAGATGTGTTTCTTGTCAGTCCAACGTTCTTATGACAATTACATGCCTTAACTTCCAGGGCAAGGAAAACACCACCCAGCAGCAAGAGATGTGTTTCTTGTCAGTGCAATGTTCTTATGACAATTACATGCCTTAACTTCCAGGGCAAGGAAAACACCACCCAGCAGCAAGAGATGGTTTCTTGTCAGTCCAATTTTCTTATGACAATTACATGCCTTAACTTCCAGGGCAAGGAAAACACCACCGAGCAGCAAGAGATGTGTTTCTTGTCAGTCCATGTTCTTATGACAATTACATGCCTTAACTTCCAGGGGAAGGAAAACACCACCCAGCAGCAAGAGATGGTTTCTTGTCAGTCCAATGTTCTTATGACAATTACATGCCTTAACTTCCAGGGCAAGGAAAACACCACCCAGCAGCAAGAGATGGTTTCTTGTCAGTCCAATCTTCTTATGACAATTACATGCCTTAACTTCCAGGGCAAGGAAAACACCACCCAGCAGCAAGAGATGGTTTCTTGTCAGTCCAATGTTCTTATGACAATTACATGCCTTAACTTCCAGGGCAAGGAAAACACCACCCAGGAGCAAGAGATGGTTTCTTGTCAGTCCAATGTTCTTATGACAATTACATGCCTTAACTTCCAGGGCAAGGAAAACACCACCCAGCAGCAAGAGATGGTTTCTTGTCAGTCCAATGTTCTTATGACAATTACATGCCTTAACTTCCAGGGCAAGGAAAACACCACCCAGCAGCAAGAGATGGTTTCTTGTCAGTTCAATGTTCTTATGACAATTACATGCCTTAACTTCCAGGGCAAGGAAAACACCACCCAGCAGCAAGAGATGTGTTTCTTGTCAGTCCAACGTTCTTATGAGAATTACATGCCTTAACTTCCAGGGCAAGGAAAACACCACCCAGCAGCAAGAGATGTGTTTCTTGTCAGTCCAATGTTCTTATGACAATTACATGCCTTAACTTCCAGGGCAAGGAAAACACCACACAGCAGCAAAAGATGGTTTCTTGTCAGTCCAATGTTCTTATGACAATTACATGCCTTAACTTCCATGGCAAGAAAAACACCACCCAGCAGCAAGAGATGGTTTCTTGTCAGTCCAATATTCTTATGACAATTACATGCCTTAACTTCCAGGGCAAGGAAAACACCACCCAGCAGCAAGAGATGGTCTCTTGTCAGTCCAATGTTCTTATGACAATTACATGCCTTAACTTCCAGGACAAGGAAAACACCATCCAGCAGCAAGAGATGGTTTCTTGTCAGTCCAATGTTCTTATGACAATTATTTTTTTACCATACAGTGTTTAACTCATCAGAGACGTGCCGCCTCCGAATACGCGGTATAAGTCGCGTATCCCGAGGCGGCACGTCTTGAATGAGTTAACTTTGTTCTGTACGCGAATGTGTGTCAGAGTGCAGTGGTTTCAGACGTGCAGTTCCTGATCACTTGCAGCGAGGAGGTCAAAGCCGCGTATCCGGATGCGCTATGCTCGGACCCACTGCGGCCCTATAGCTTTTTGCGTGCTGTGCTGGCACTCGTGGTTGCCGAGCTATTCCAGAACTACCCTTGACCTGTCATGGCCGATCTACTCTGTTGTATAGTGTTAGAGCTTTATGGTTTAACCCGTTCAGTGCCGAAAAATACACTGCGCGCCATATTAACCCTTATCATTCGGAATACACCAGTGTGTGAAATAAGTTTGACTAAAATAGTTCAAGGGTGGTGCCAGAATAGCTTGGCGCCTCTAGGCGCCAAGCTATACTGGCACCACCCTTGAACTAAAGCCATTGGTCTATATCCTTATCTGTAAGTACTATAATGTAGCTTGCATATGGCAGTGTACAAATTTGAAGCTTTTAGCCTCAGGAGGATATGGGTTAAACAAGACAAAGATGTGCCGGTCAATATTTTGCAAACGGCTTAACATTTTGAAAGTCTGTTTTCGTCACCGTGAAGTAATTTAGTCGTCTTTACGGCACTCTCAGCTGCACCTTGTCCATTGCGTAGTCTTTACGCTGTGACCGGGTAAAGCTACCTACCCCCAAAATCAAAAATCTAAAGACGGACATTTCTCTGTGTGCTGCGTTCTTTTAGCACACATCTCATGTTTGGCCAGACATTCTAAAAGGTGGCTAACACCATTTTAAAATGCGTTCATTTTTCTTGAAAACCTTAAGATGGGGAGTCATTTCAGCAGAAAACGTTTTGTGTGTGTGTGTGGCCTTTTCCACACGTTCACCCTCGAAAACCGTGGCGGCATCGGACATTTAAGATTCAGCCGCGAATGCCTCGCATCGGAGGGCTCTCAGCCTAATTTTCTCTGCAATTGTAGCCAGAATATTCATTTTCCATTTAGCTGCAGCAAGAAAGGTGGATTTGAATGAAAAATGGGGATGTCGTTGTCATAGGTACGCCCCTACCCTCCAAACGTAAAATTGATTGCCTTGATTACTTACTGGTGATCTGTTTACGTCAGTGTGTGTGTGCTTGCATGCGTATGTGTTTCTTTGTTTTCTGTTGTTTGCTTGTTTCTTTGTTTTGTCTGTATTCTCATAATGTGACCATGTGAATGTGTGTGTGTGTGTGTGTGTGTGTGTGTGTGTGTGTGTGTGTGTGTGTGTGTGTGTGTGTGTGTGTGTGTGTGTGTGTGTAAGGGGAGGAGGGAGAGGGAGAGGGCACACCCGCACTATCGTAAACAGACCACCACCTTAAAATACACATGTTTTGAATCATGAACCAACAGACACACACACACACACACACACACACACACACACACACACACACACACACACATACATACAAACACACACGCACACACATCTCCCCCTCACACACACATTCACATTATGAGAATACATACAAAACAAACAAGCAAACAATGTTAAAACAAAAAACACATACGCATGCAAGCACACACGCACTGACGTAAACTGACCACCAGCAAGTAATCAAGGTAATCAATTTTACGTTTGGAGGGTAGGCGAGTACCTGTGACAACGACATGCACATTTTCACTCAGAATCCACCTTTCTTGTTGCAGCTGAATGGAAAATGATTCTTCTGCCTACAAGTGCAGAAAAAAATTAGGCTGAGTGCCCTCAGATGCGAGGCATTCGAGGCTGATTCTTACGCGTGCGATGTTTTTCAGGGTGAACGTGTGGAAAACGCCACACACAAAAAAAAAAGGTTTTCTGTGAAATGACTCCCCATCTTCAGGGTTTCAAGAAAAATATAAGCGATTTTAAAATGATGTCATCCGCTTTTAACTCAAACATGAGATGTGTAAAACATTGTAGCACACAGACAAATGTCCGTTTTGCTATTTTCGATTTTGTGGGTAGGTAGCTTTACTGGGTCACAGCGTAAAGACAACACAATGGACAAAATGCAGTTGCAAGTGCCGTAAAGAGGACTAAAATTACTTTACTGTGACGGGAACAGACTTTCAAAATGTTAAACCGTTTGCAAAATATCGAACGGCAAATCTTTGTATTATTTTTATGGCGCGCAGTGTATCGAATCATAAACCAACACACACACACACGCCCGCGCACTCGCGCACACATGCACGCACGCAAGCACGCACGCACGCACACACACACGCACGCACACACACGCACACACACCACACACACACCCCTGCCCCACCCCACCCCCCACCCACCCCGCTCCCACACACCCACACACATACATACACACACACACACACACACACACACACACACACACACACACGCACGCACACACTCACATTGTCACATTAAGAGAATACAGACAAAACAAAGAAACAAACAAACAAGAGAAAACAAATAAACAATTACGCATGCAAGCTCACACGCACTGACGTAAACAGACCACCAGCAAGTAATCAAGGCAATCAATTTTAAGTTCGGAGGGTAGGCGCGTACCTGTGACAACGACATCCCCATTTTTCACTCAAAATCATCTTTTCTTGTTGCAGCTAAATGGAAAATTATTCTTCTGCCTACAAGTTCTGATAAAATTAGGCTGAGTGCCCTCCGATGCGAGGCATTTGCGGCTGAATCTTAAATATCCGATGGTTTTTTTAGGGTGAACGTATGGTAAACGCCACACACAAAAAGCCTCGTTTTATCTGAAATGACTCCCCATCTTCAGGTTTTCAAGAAAAATGAACGCAGTTTAAAATGGTGTTATCCGTTTTTTAGTGTGTCTGGCCAAATATGAGATGTGTGTTAAAACAACGCAGCACACAGAGAAATGGCCGTCTTGCGATTTTTTTATTTTTTGGGGGTAGGTAGCTTTACTGTGTCATAGCGTAGAGACAACACAATAGAAAAATGCAGCTGAGATTGCCGTAAAGAGGACTAGAAATACTTTAATGTGACGAAATCAGATTTTAAAAATGTTAAGCCGTTTTTGAAATATCAACAGGCAAATCTTTGTCTCTTTTTTATGGCTCGCAGTGTAGATCACCACTCAACTGCAAGAGGTATAGATCCTCATGAGCCCCTGCATTTGCGGGGGTCTCATAAGGATCTATGCTTCTTGCTTCTTACTTTCAATCCATGTTCGTAGGACATCTAGGTTTCTCTGATCGTGAATTAGCGAAGATTGCAGAAACACAATTCGTCAGCTGGCACTGAACGTTTTAAATCAACTACTGTGGCTGAAGAAAACAGATCGACAATGGCTCTTTTTTTGGTTTGCTCAGATTAAAAAGTGACGACTAAATTTAGATGCACGACTCATATGACGTCGACAATTAAGACATGACAACCTTACGATTAATGCTAGTTCTGGAAGGTACGCTTTTTGTAGAAAAATAAAACAAAAAGAATACAAAAGCTGACATTGTATAGCCTAAGTCACACAGATTCTACTACCACATGGTGAAAAAAAAAATACAAAAAAATACAAAAATCAACCCTTTAGTTGTCGGTAGTGGTTTGTGTTCAGTGATTCCTGTAGAAATCGCCTCGACTAGAAACGCTACCGAGAGCCGAAGGGGTTAAAAGGGAAGTTTATAGCCTTAGTTGAAGTCACAAATTCCAACACCACTCCCTGGGAACGACTTGAAAAATGAACTGTATCCGACATTTACGCTGCTGAAACACGGAAAAGAAATTCTTTAATTGTATAGCCTTCGTCGTATATTCCAGTAACCGAAAAAGCAAAAGAGACAAAAATCAACCCTTGGCTGTGGTAGTGGTTTTTGTCGAGGTGATTCCTGCAGAAATCACCTCGACAAAAACAGGTACCGACAGCCACAGGGTTAAAAAGGAAGTTTATAGCCTTAAGTGAAGTCACAAATTCAAACACCAGTCCTTGAAAACAAAATTGAAAGAAAACTGAAACAGACGTCACGATGCAAAGTGAAGATCTTGACATGACAGCCCATAACTCAGCACAAAAAAAAGATGCTCGTGCCGACTTCGGCCGTATTCGGCCCTACACTGATGTGTACTGGCCGATTTCGGTCAAAGTCGGACCGGCAATCTTTTGCGTTCTGGGAACTTTAGCGGCGCCACTAACCTGTCACTTCTCAATGACACCAGGGCCCTCTTTCAGACAACTCTTTCATGCTGCATTAGCCTCCCTTTGATACGCTCTTGAGTGTAAGAAGGTAAAGTGAAACCCCCCGGGACATGCAGCTGCAAGTGGCATAGATCTTCATGAGCCCCTGCACCGAAGAAGACTAACCCAGAAGAAAATGAAACATCGTTAGTCAGTAAGCAGACACACAGACATATTGATTTTTTTTTTTTAATTTAATTTATTTATTTATTTATTTATTATTTTTGATTTTTGATTTTTTTTTTTTTTTTTTTTTGGGGGGGGGGTTGCAGCGACTCATGAGGATCTATGCCAAGTGCATAAGGAATCTGGCTTGCTCAAGGACAGTTGCTTCTGTATGTGAAATGCCCGAATGCATCTTCAGAGTTTCTGTTTCAGTCTTCCAGGTCGTTGTAAGCAAACGGCACATAGAGTATTCCAGTATTCAGAGGCGCATGATGGTCTATGCCTCTATCAGAAGAAAGCATCTGGTATACTTTTTTTTAACTGAAAAGGATGCTCCAAGTTCAGAGTCAGGTGAGGACTTGGGGTGACATGCTTCCATCAAAAGAAGAGCTTAGCTATTTGTGGTTGGGTTTTCAGAAAGATACAGAGCTGTGGTTGCATCCTTCATAACTTTGTCCAGGGTAATCATTTCGGCTGTCGGTAGCGCTTTTTGTCGCGATGATTCCAGCAGGAATCATCGCGACAATATACTTTATCGTCAGCCAGCGGGTTAGTAAACTACTTGTATGTATAATACATTGTCTTAAAACCGAAATGTTTAAAGTTTGCACTACAGTTCAAGAGGTAGAACGATCAGGAGATTCCAAGGCCAAAGGTGGTGCTGGCTCTTCTGTCATATGCAAGAGGCCAATCTAGTCTGTCACGTCCTTCAACAATTTCTATCATAATTATGTGGTCAGTACCATGCTGTAACTTGCATAGCGTCAGGTCCGTGACGTCTGAACTTCCGGACAGCGACAGAACAATGCGTACGTGCGTGCGTGCGTTCGTGCGTGCGTGCGTGCGTACGTGCGTGCGTGCAAGCATGAAGGCGTGCATGCTTGTTTATTTATTTATTTATTTATTTATTTATTTATTTATTTATTTATTCAGTTAGTTGGTTATTTTATTTATTATATAGTTAGTTAATTCAGTAAGCAATGGTTGGTATTGGTTGCGTTGCGTTGGGTTGCGTTGGGTTGGGTTGGTTGGTTGGTTGGTTGGCTGGCTGGCTGGCTGGCTGGCTGGCTGGCTGGCTGGCTGGCTGGTTTGTAATACGCTATCGACTACCGGCTAATTCCAGTCTAAGACATTTAATCATTGAAAGCGCTTGCTGTTTGAATTCTTCTACTGACATCTTCACCATAACCATCGTGTGCATATACACAGCGCGGGACGCTAGTTAAAAACGCAGACCCAGAGTGGTGGAACTAGACGAGTGGCTGGTCTCGAAGAAACATGCCTGGAGTTGCAGTGTAAAGGGCGTCCCCAGAGGCCCACTTTTCAAAAGGGATTCACAGTCCCACAAACCTTGATCCTTTCTCATCTGCAAGAGACATAGATCTTCGTGAGCCCTTGCCTCATGTAAATATGATAAAGTCACATTTGTGTATCCGTTCCCTCTGCAGAGGCCATCTTGTCAAAAGCGATTCACAGTCAACAGCAAAAAAAAAGTAATCACGATACCCTTTCAACTGCAAGAGGCATAGATCCTCGTGAGCCCAGAGGCTCATGAGGATCAATGCCTCCTGCTGGAGGTGGAAGGTCCTATTTGCGTATGTTCCATGAATCACTATTAAAAAGCTTGAGAGATCGATTGCACGCTGACTCTGACGGATACGCGCGTTTGTTTGGCTAAATGGAAGACATAAATGTAAGGACACTCGACAGAACACTTCTTCTTCTTGTCGTTCGCAGTGGGCTATACGGTCAGACCAGCACCGGCGGTGAATGACGTCGTTTACTCCAGGTCTTCTCGACTGCCGTAGAGTTTGGTCTGTACATTCGAGTCAGACAGCCTTAACTCTCATAACCCACATATGGTTTACTGCCATAAATGTGTCCAAACTTTCAGGTGTAGTATTTCTAGATTTTAAAAAAGACTTCGATCTCATTAACCACTCAATCTTACTAAAGAAGTTACCTTTATATCACATTGATTCAAATGCAGTCGCTTTTCTCTCGTCCTATCTCTTAGACAGAACTCAGAAAGTGTTCTTGAATGGTAAATACTCAGCGGAAGGACCGGTGACCCATCGTGTTCCTCAGGGATCCACCCTAGGACCGTTATTATTCAACATCTTTATAAATGACCTTCCACTCTCAATATCACACCCCGACACAAACTGAACTATTTGCTGATGATACATCATTACATGTATCTGATAAAAATGTTTCAACCGTGAGCGTTGTCCTCCAACATAGTTTAGATAAAGTGTCAACTTGGTGTGAAGAAAATCATATGATTGTTAGTATTCTTAAAACGAAAAGTATGTTGGTGACGACACGTCAAAAGCATCAACGTGGTTTGCAACCCCTCGAGCTGTCCCTTCACTCTCAGCCCATAGAGCAACTGTCAAAACATCGTTTGTTAGGAGTGATAGTCGACGAACAGCTCAGCTGGGAGACTCACATAGAAACTGCCTGTAAAACTATTTCGAAGAATCTCTTTTTATTATCCAAATTAAGTCGTATAGTTGACATTGATGCTCGAAAACTATTCTTTAACGCACACATCAAGACACAGTGTAATTATGCTTCCAATATCTGGGAGGGCTGTGGAGACATTCATCTGAAAAAAATTAATTCAGTTTACCGGCGATGTATTAAGCTTATTCTTCCTGGTTCGTCCCCTACTGATGAAAGACTAAAGGCCCTTAATATCCTACCACTTAATAAACAATTGGAACTTAATAGATGCTTACTTGTGCACAAAAATCTAAACGATGCTGCCCCTCCCTATCTCCGTGAGCTGTTTTCCCACACGAATAGAGAAAACACGAGGAACAGCTTACTCCATCTCCCAAAACCGAGAATCGACATCTTCAAATCTAGCATATCATTTTCCGGTGCTAAGTCATGGAATAACTTGCCCTCTCATTTAAAGTATATTTCAAAGTTATCTATTTTCAGAGCTCGCGTCCATAAATATCTGCTGTTGATGTGAATATTCTATCTTTCTGCTTAGTATGTTGCTCAAGCACAGCAGATTGCTGCAGATTATGTAATAGTTCGACTGTATGCATTAACATGTCAGGTTCCTACCAGTATATAATTATATTGCTTAATTTCTTTTTGTATTTTATTTATTATTATTATTATTATTATTATTATTATTATTATTATTTTATTTATTTATTTATTTATTTTTGATAGTTGGGGGGGGGGGGGAGGGTTCTTTTTACTTATATATAATATGTTTTATTTTTTGCTGTATCGTCTGTTGTATTTTTATATATGCAGGACAGTTTGGAAGATAGGCATTCCTATGCCAAAACTTTTTATCCTGAATAAAAAAAGGTTTCATCATCATCATCATCATCATCATCATCATCATCTCTCTCTCTCTCTCTCTCTCTCTCTCTCTCTCTCTCTCTCTCTCTCTCTCTCTCTCTCTCTCTCTCTCTCTCTCTCTCTCTCTCTCTCTCTCTCTCTCTCTCTCTCTCTCTCTCTCTCTCTCTCTCTCTCTCTCTCTCCCTCTCTCCCTCCCTCCCTCCCTCCCTCTCTCTCTCTCTCTCTCTCTCTCTCTCTCTCTCTCTCTCTCTCTCTCTCTCTCTCTCTCTCTCTTTCACACACACACACATACACACGTACACACACACAAACACACACACAAACACACACACACACACACACACACAAACTGCATTAATACATGGGGTACATGAGTGCGTTTGAAATATAATATAACACTGGTAAGAGGACCAATATTGGTTTGTCAAATAATAACAGGGTTTGTTTTGCATATGTTATGTCTGGCTCATAAGGTATTCAACAAGTTTTGTTTTAAATATTCTAAGTGATGTTATACCCTTCAGCTGTGCAGGAAGAGAATTCCATGCAAACAGACCAGAAAATGCATGCTAGTTTAATTCTAGGTCGGGGTAGGGGTAAGGTATTGTTCCCTGCGGTTCTTTCACGCTCTTGCTGCATACATTTAGTGGTGTCCTATTATTTAGTATCTTATGCATGAAAATGCATTTGTTGATAATAAGTTGCTAACGCAGACCGAGAATGTTTAAATGTCTAAATTTGTCTGTGGTAGGGATAGGACGCGTATCTATCATTTTAACAGCTCGTTTATATATAGAGTTTGACCTGTTCATGTGAACATCATTACAACCGTCGAACACTGTGGAGACATAATCAACGTTGCACTTTATATGAGCATGAGAAAAACAGTTTTCGGGCATTTGTGTAAGTGACGTGTCTAAGCTGGGGCAACATATACGTCACTGAGCGTAAATTCTTAGGAATACATGTTGATGAACAGTTGTGCTGGGAGACCTTTGTAAATGCTGTGGTCGGCGTTGATGTGTTTGCCGCGTGACGATTAAAATACTATTTGTTTTAGCTGGATGAAGAATCATATGGTTGAGTCTACACCGGTAGCATATTTCACTGAGTCTGCGTTGTAAGCTATGGCTAATGGCGGACGTCCTTTGATGTTAACTGCAGCCTCTTTGCCGACAATGCAAGCCTTCATGCTTCTGGTAAGAGATAGTGATATGCAATAGTAGATCATTGATAAATAGAATGAACAAAAAAGGTCCTAGAATAGACACCTGAGGGACGCCGTAATTTACATTTCCTTGCTTAGAACATCTTCCATGGGCTTTCCGTTAGATATGATCGGAAGAATTCTACAGCAGTTTCGTTGATTTGGTATACCGCTATTTGTTTTCCTGCAAACATCACACGGCCAATATCTTTAGCGCAAAACCGTACCATGTGACAGAGCTACAAAAACCCTTATAGCGACTAATGGCAGACTTTTCGTAGCCCTTTCTTTCTAACGCGTCTTAGATGCCAGTGTTGTTCTATAAAAGATCACCAAAACGTTCTAAAGTACAAAGTTACTTACTGTTGTTCGAAACAACAGGCGCACTACTGGAGACGGCAACGTCATAAAAGATTTTAAATTACATCATAAGTCTGCTATGTATAACTGTATATTCCTTTGACGTCAGTCATGTCTGGCGCGATCAGGTCGGAAGATTTCTTCTTGATTTCTATAATGAGAAAAGCGGAGGAATGAAAACAACTACGTTATTGGTAGCAGGGGCTTACTGCACGGACCCTTGTAGGTCTTCGGGATGTCAAAGAAACCATTGTACCCCTCAGGCCTTCGACTTTCAGGTTAAAATGGTTTATTTGACCTCCCTCAGGCCTACAAGGGTCCGTGTAGCAAACCCCTGCTACCAATAACTTATATTGTCTCAGAAGAATGCTATGGTCCACAAGGTCAAACGCCTTTTAAGGTCTGAGAAAACTGCTCCTGATATTACAGATTAGAAGATAGATCAACCATTTTAGTTCAAGGGTGTGCCTGAAAAGATTGGCGCCTCAGGCGCCAAGCTATTCTGGCAACACCCTTGAACCATACCAAATTTATTTCAAGCAGTAGTGTATCGGGATGATTGATTGATTCCAGCTAGCTGCCTACAATATGTGTCAGTGCAGACGACAAGAATGTTTCGGTCTAAAAGCGGTCTGATGAATGTTAAGTGTTACTTTCTTCTGGGAAATCAAGAATGTGATTTTGTATGTGCTTTCTATTGGCTTTAACAGAACTGACAGAAGGGAAATTAGACGAAAGTTATTAACATCTTCCCGATCTTTAAAAATGTCAGTACCATACACGGTAAAGCCACTTGCGTATATTTTCAACCTCTGCATAGAACAAAGAAAGTAATCATTAAATCTAGAGTTTCGTTATCGATACTGTTCAATGCCAGTAGACGCTTTGTTCGGCATGCTAGAAATATATTTGCTGACTTCATCGACTGTTATACGAGAAATGATGTAGGTCAGTATTCGATGGAAAAAAAACATTTCTCGCATTATTCTCTCAGATAAATTGGAACTTGATACGGTGTGCTGTTGCTTGCAGCTGACTGTGGCAGTGTTTCAGCTGTCGACAAGAAGTGATCATTTAATACATAGAGAGAGATACATATATATATATATATATATATATATATATATATATATATATATATATATATATATATATATATATATATATATATATATATATAATATATATATATATATATATATATATATATATATATATATTATATATAATAGAGAGAGAGAGAGAGATGAAATGAAATAAAACTTTATTTTTCAAGGATAAAGAGAGAGAGAGAGAGAGAGAGAGAGAGAGTGAGAGAGAGAGAGATGATGATGATGATGAAACTTTATTTATCAACGGTAAAATGTTTTGACAGAAACAAATCGTCATTTTACAAACTTGCCGTTGCTAACATTTACAACATAAAATAGATTAAATAATAATAATAATAATAATAATAATAATAATAATAATAATAATAATAATAATAATAATAATAATAATAATAATAATAATAATAAAGAATTATATTTACACGCACTATTTCCTGCAACAATAATATTTTTTAAAAAATAAAAACAAAATAATAATAAAGAAATCAGTAGAGAGAGAGAGAGAGAGAGAGAGAGAGAGAGAGAGAGAGAGAGAGAGAGAGAGAGAGAGAGAGAGAGAGAGAGAGAGAGAGAGAGAGAGCAAACACAGTCACTCTATTTTTTTGAAAAGCTAAATTTCTTGCCCTCATAGTGGTGAAAAATTGACTTGGACGCCGTGACGATCGGACATAAAAGTTGTGATAGACACAGCCTCGCGCCGCCGCGAGGAGCCAAATCGTGCTGTCCGCGGAAGCGCCCATATGTCAGCTTCATGCCGCGTGTCCGGAAACGGCACGTCTCGGATGAAGACAAAAAAGTATTGTGCCTGAATAAAAGGGTGGCGCCTGTGCAGCAGACAAAGACAACCACACACAAATTGCATGCACGCGTTTGAATGATCGGGTTTTGTTTTCTTGACATCAGACATCAAACAGCTTGCCTTCCTTCTCAAATAATGACTTAACCCCTTGGCTGCTGAGAAAAATCGAACACGACCAAGCTGCAAGAGACACAGATCCTTATGAGCCCCCGCTGTCGCTGGGGCTCATGAGGATCTATGCCTCTTGCTGAGACACATTTGTATCCAGTTTCCTAGGACGGTTGTGGCGTTCGGTCGATGAATGATGGCGGCATGGTAGCAGGGAAAGGGTTAAAGTTACTCTCTCTCTCTCTCTCTCTCTCTCTCTCTCTCTCTCTCTCTCTCTCTCTCTCTCTCTCTCTCTCTCTCTCTCTCTCTCTATTTGTGGGTCAGTAGACGAAGTCATCGATCATGGTCAAGGGAGAGCACTCCTGTTCGGATACTGGACTAGCAGAGTGATTGTTCCTGGTGGACATAAGTGGAACAGCCAACCCTCAAGCAGCGTAAATCGGGATGTTGGTCCACGCAGTCTCACACCTAGTGAGTACCCACAAAATCCTCGCTGTGAAACATATAACATTAAAAAGAACCACGTCCCAGTTTGCAAGAGGCATAGATTTTCATGAGCCCCTGCAGTTGCAGGGGCTCATCAAACTCTATGCCTCTTGCAGATGGACTTGAATTGAATAAAACTTTGGGTAAACGAGTCAAACGAATGAAAGGTGCAGATGTTCATGTGACCCTACGGTTGCAGGCGCAGGCGATCTTGAAGGCTATGCATATTGCCGCGCCAAAATAAAGTTCGATAGAAGCCGTATGAGCGTCTATGCTTCTTGTTACATTTGAATGGGAGGGTTTAACAGGAAGGAGAAAGAGAAGGAAGGGGAGAGAAGGTGGAGGGGGAAGGGGGGGGAGAGAGAGAGAGCTTTTCCTCGGGCCAGTTGCATGAGTGAGCTTAGTCGTGCGCCAGCCGCTAAGTACGGTGCATGACTATCGCGGAGCACGTTGTTTAATAATTACATCCTGAAGCAATTATATCGATATCCTGTGAGGTCTACGTCACAGTTCTGGACTTTGACAACTCGACCATGATAGTTCACGGGTGATGTCAGAAAAGCTTGGCGCCTATCACGGTCGATCCACAGCCTGTTATAGCATGTCAGGGCTATGAGGTTAGTGGCTGGCGCAGGACTAAGCTCATGAATGCAACTGGCCCCTGGTCTGGAATTTCACACTTGTGCCAGCACGACTTAATTAGAGATGACTTTACAACACGGTGGAGAATTGTAACCCATGTATCAAATTCACAGACAACACGCCCAACACACCCAACATATGCAAGATGCATACGTGCTTGTCAGTCAGTCCACACACCCTCAGGAGGATTTATGTCTTTCGCTAACTTGAGTTACCTCCAAGTTGATTTTTTTAATGCACCGACAGCTCTGTTAACAACAGACTATGTATCGCGTATGACTATTATATCTTCATGAGTATATTCAGCTTTCTGTTCTCTCCAGGTGTTAGTTAACCCCTTCACTGCCGAGAAAAAGTCAGCGCGGATCCAACTGCTAGAGACATAGATCTGCATGAGCCCCCGCGACTGCGAAGGCTCATGAGGATCTATACCTCTTGCTGAAACCAACATTTGCATCCATGTTTCTTGGACGGTGTTGGGGCGTTGAATGAACCAAGATTTCAGAAACAAACGTACGTACATGGCAAGAAAGAGGTCAATTAGTTGGCTAGTTATTTGGATTTAACGCTGAGCAGGCGACTACGGCCATCACACGGCGGCTGTCCATGTTGTGCCCCAGGGCCCCGTAACGGAGTGGTTGTAAATGTACTGACTGACTGTTTCCAATTCAAAGTCCCTCGACACTATCTAGTGATCAGAGACTAATGTAAATATACTGATATACAATAATATTTAAAATCACTATTTTTTTAAACCCACGATCAACTCAACCACCCTCTTTCTCTGTATTCTTTACAACAACAACAAAAAAGGTGAATCCCAGTAAGTGAGCACGCCAACTAAGGATGACGTCGGCTCGAGAACCTTTTGCCGCTCAAGTTACTAGACAGTACCGTCGAAATACGGGTCAGTTGCATGAGTGAGCTTAGTCCTGCAACAGCCACTAAGCAAACATGCTATAGCGGCGCACCTTGCTTAGCGGTTGGTGCAGGACTAAGCTCTCTTATTCAACTGGCTCCACGACACTAATGGCATTGCTTGTTCTGTGTCCTGTAACTAGCAGCTCAAGACCAAAATTCCAGCTGCAGTTCCGAGCAAGAGCTAGCAATGAAACGGGCCTGCGCAGAGTAGCCAAATAAGTGCCGGCTGTACTCCAGCCGGTAATTATTTCGCCTTTCCTCACGTGACACGAGGAACAGAACCTCTTAACCCCTTCTCTGCCAATGATCACGAATTTCTCGTCTGAAACCTCTGCACGCAAACCCACGTTCGCGTGAAGAACACAAAGACCTAAATAAACAACATGGCATTGGCAAGAGACATGAATCCTCATGAGCCCCCACGACTGCGGGGGCTCATGAGGATTTATGTTTCTTGCAGATGGGTAAAAATCGCCCTTTCCCTAGCAGCTAAGGGGTTAGCCTCTTTTCTGCCGGTGGCCGCAGCATCTTTGCTAAATCAACGAAGAAAAACCCAATCCGTCCCCGCCCCCCCCCCCCCCCCCCCCCACAAAAAAGCTCCACGGCTGAAGGGGTGAATGACGCTCTTCCTCATGTCAAGAAGGCCCAAACATGGCCCATCCAAGAAATAGGATTGCCCCTGCATTACGCGAAATTGCCGCCAGGAGTACATGTAGTCCCAGGGGAGACTCGCTCCTTTCTGTAACGCCTGTATCCTCGAATGTTTAGGAAACAAACGATTTCTTATTATCTCGGAGGCTCAGATAACGGGTTCAATGAAAAGCAATTCAAACTGGCCCATTTGTGCGATATAAAATAACGATTAAAAGTTAGCTGACCCAAAAACAAAGTTTAGCGACATGAAAACATAGATTCGAACGCCATTTAGCGATCCTGTTAGACAACGCACTTTTAAAATAACGATTAAAAATAAACTGATTAGCGACACACGGTAAAGTATAAAACTACTTGACACGATTTCGCCTACACAATCAATCTTCTACAATATAGGCTTATTAGAGACCAGTTTCACTGTTCATACAATCTAGCCCAAAGAGGTGACTGCCAAGCGTGTCAACTGCAAAGAAAATGCCAACGAAGAAAGAAACACATAGAAACACGCTTAGAAAAAAAAACACGATTTTTTGTGTTGTAATTGTCTCTACTACGCGTGTTTCTTTCCTCTTTTATAATTCGGAGGAAACGCTCAAAGTGCATGTGCACTGATCTTTCTCCTTTCGATTTACTTTAATCCCTTCATTGCCAGTGGCCATGAATGAGTCTCTGAACCATCGTAGGCTGTAACCCCGATGAGCGCACTTTCGATCGGTGTCAGAAACGTAGATATAAATAAAAATGAAGGCACTATCCCGTAGATCTACACAGGACCCCGCGCCTGCAGGGGGCTCATGAGGATCTATATCTCTTGTAGATGGCTTGTAATTTCTCGTGCCCGTCGTGACATGCACGGGCTTATCTATCTAGTTCACCCCTTCACTGGCGAGAAAAGTCAACTACGATCCAGACGCAAAAGGCATAGATCCTCATGAGCCCCCGCAACTGCATTTTACATGATGATGAGGATGAGGGTGATTATATGATGATGCCATGGTGGTCCATGTGGTTGGGGACTGCGTGACAGGGCCGCATTCCACGCTTCCTGTCATAAATTTCCAGGTGTTAACCAGGCCCGGGAACTGCGGACACCTGCGGAGGCTCATGAGGATCTATGCCTCTTGCTAACAACACTCTCAATCCGTGTCCCTGGCACGGCTAAGCTTCTCTGGCATTTACTTGATATTTAGCAATAGATTTCAGAAACACAGTCTACGTCACTGGCAGTAAAATGGTGTTCAATGTGAAATTACCACCTTGCAATTCTTGCCTCCACATCGTGCGCAGGAGTTGGGAGCATCTAATTCCCTTTTGTAACATTTCTTCCTCGGAAGATTTTCAACAGCCACACTTGATAGAATTAACCAAGGATAATTGAATAGCGTGCGCAGGCGGAAGGGGTTACCTTGTGCGACAAGTTCAAACAGGGACACGCTTGCAAACTAAGTAAGAAAAGAAAAACTGACACGATGTTGTCGAAATGGAGTTTTTTCTTACACACACACACACACACACACACACACACACACACACACACACACACACGCACGCACGCACGCACACACACACGTACACACACACACACACACACACACACAAACCATAAACATAAACATCAAGCATAGGCGAACGAGCGCGCGAGACACCCACAACAGCCCAGTCAGTTTCTTTCAGTTCGGTCAAAATGGGATCTCTGCCCTCGGAAAGACCCATGCGCGCCCCAACCACTCGGTAGGAGTCTTCCCTGCGTTCCTTTCGACGTCCTACCAATGATGGTTTGTTTACTGTGGATATCTCACACCCCCTACCATTCTCCTGTCGATTCGCTTTAATCTATAGATGCGCATATGTGTGCTGGTCTTTGATTTTAAGCCATAAGATCGAAAATCAAAGACCAGCGTTTAATTATTGGGCTGCGCATTACGCGCGTGTTGCGAGAGATAGGTCTGTTGCGGAAAAAAGTCCGTGATTACGTCGTTAGCCATAAAGCTCTCAATATGAGCAGGGATTTTTCTTTTCTCTTCTTCCTTTTTCAATAAAAAATACTTAAAGCTCCTCCGCCTCATACAGTTTCTCTTCTTTTCCTTCCTTTTATTTTCTTTTTTATTTATTTATTTATTTTTCACCTTTCTTCATGTCGTCATCATGGAATCCCCTTGTGTTGCACTGATGTACACGTGCACTCAATTCTCCCGAGCTAAAATTCTTTAGCCAGTTTCTTACATCTGCAAGAGGCATAGATTTTCATGAGCACCTGCAAAGCAGGTGCCATGAGAATCTATGTTTCTTGCCTACTGCATTGGAGACAGTTCACTAAAGTTTTAAGCGTGAAACCCTGGCCATTGGTTTAGATTCTAAAGGCGATTTAGCAGTCTCCCGTGGAAGGTGGAACGGGGAAAATCCATTTTGCTTCTTAACTGGATTGGCATCGGGTTTAGGACGGGGAAACTTTTTAGGCGCTCGGACGATCAAAGTGATTGGCTTGATGGCCTGCGTCAGCCGCGCGACCTGGGAGCTTTTGAAGGCAACACCCAAAGATGGACTTTTTGGCAGGTTCTGAAAGATGTAGATGGACCTCCTGAGCCTGCTACCACCAACACACAAACACAACCACTCCCTCTCTAAGGTGCGCGCGCGCGTGCTCACGCAAACACGCACGCACAGAATAACACACGCGCACGCATACACACCCACACAAACACACACACACACGCATGCACGCACACACACACACAAACATGGATACACATACACTCACTCGCTCTCTCTCTCTCTCTCTCTCTCTCTCTCTCTCTCTCTCTCTCTCTCTCTCTCTCTCTCTCTCTCTCTCTCTCTCTCTCTCTCTCTCTCTCTCCGCGCGCGCACACACACACACACGTACACACAAATACACACACATACACAGACACCACACAGATACACAACACACACACACACACACACACACACACACACACACACACACGCACGCACGCACGCACACACACACTCATTCGAATAATTCTGTTCAAACCGTTCACTGCCCGGCAGGAAAATGCAGACGACACACAACTGATGGGATACAGACAATGCGGGGTCTGATGATGTTTGTTACCCCATTCTTTTCCAGTTCATATCACTCCTTATTTATCATCATTTCAAAGACAATTTTTGTTTCCAGACAGTGATGGCTTTGTGTAGCGATGATTCCTACAAAAATTATCACGACAAAAAGTGCTACCAACAGCCAAAGGTTAACTCACTCGAGACGTGCCGACTTCGGATACGCGGCTTATGCCGCCTATTCGGATGCGGCACGTCTCGAATGAGTTAACGGTAATAAATGAACTCTGGTTTTCCAGAATGAACCACCTACTCCCACCACAACCACAAAGAAAAAAATGAAGAGAAACACGAACACTACAAGTTTAAATTGGTTTCAAGACACTCAGAAGAATGTATCAAATATCTGACTCTAAGCGTACTGCGGGGTTTTTTTTTTTTTCTGCATGCAAATGGCACATTTGATACAACGTAGTAAAAAATATAATTCTCTCAAAATGCTTGAATGAAAGCACCCTTTCATTTGCATCCTAACCCGCTCAAATTAATGGCATTTCTTCTTGTTGTTAACCTATGAAAATAAAACAAACTTAATAAATAATATTGGGTTTTAAGGCCAGAAAGAAAAAAGAGGGGGACACGTCAAATAGATTCTTTATTTTTTTGTGATCTGAGCTGACAAAATGTATGCATTTAGTTGCGGGTGCTTGTGCAATTCCCTGAAATATAGTGCGACAGCTTTTTTTCCATTTTAATGTTAACCCCGTCACTGATGGGACAAAGCAAACATCACGCAAGTGCAAGTGAAATAGATCCTCATGAGCCCCACCCCTTCGACTGCGGGTGCTCATGAGGATCTATATCTTTTTTAGCACCTTTGGCGTAACGTAGACAAACATTTCAGAAAGAAACAATCTGCGTCGAATAGCAGTGAAACGGTTAATCCATTTAACCCTGACGCCCTGCAGCAGGAGAAGGTTCGACCATGATAATTCAAGGGTAGTGCCAGATTAGCTTGGCGCCTGACGGCGCCAAGCTAATCTGGCACTACCCTTGAATTATCATGGTCGATCCATGTCCTGCGGCTGTTTCATGATTTCTAGATGACGCCTCCAAAATTTGCGAAGTGCGACCGTGGGGTTAAAAGGGTTAAGCCATTCGAGAGGAAGATTTTTTTTTCTTATGACGTCCTTCAGCGGAGAGCGACAAATTAAAGGTTAACGCGGCGGGGGAGTGAGAGAAGCAGAGAGAAGAGTCTCTTCTCAGTGACAGGCGTCGATAACTGTGCACAAGCTCTGGTCGAAACACTCGGGTTTTTTTTCCCCAGTGCGGTTATAAATAAGCATATTCTGTCCCACTGCAGTGAAGAGAAGAACCCAAAGAAGAAAAGAAACACGCTTAGAAAAGGCAGTTAAAACAGTAAACGTTTAGGGCTTAACGTCTTTTGTCCACCACTAAGGTGGTTTCAAAGACGGGGCACCGAAATAGGGTCCGAACAAATTTTGACCCCAGCTGGATTCGAACCTGGGACCTTTCGGACGAGAGTCGAACACTCTATCACCGAGCCACCCAACTCCGCAGAGAAAAGACAGTTTCTTTTTTCGTTGGGCTATTATCTGCATTTTAGACGCTTGGCAGTCACCTTTCTGCTAAGGATTCCATTATTATGTAGACATGATGCTGTACATGACCAAAGATGACGACTAGCGAAAGTCATTTGTGCCCTCACATACACACTAGAAGTGAATCAACAGCCGTTTCAAATAATGGGTGCGTAAACAGCGACAGTTAAAGTTAATCGACGCAACCGCCTCGAAGAGATGGCCGCCATCTTGTAGACCTCGCAGCGAGAACCGATGAAAGTGGAGTTCAGAAAACTGACATAAAAGCATATTTTAGTGATGCTTTAGCGATAATTGTTGAGTCCATTTATCAAGGATTTTTTTTTTAGACATAATCGACCTGCGAACGTCGTTTCGTGAAAACTGGCTATCTGACGAAGATTTACGATTGAAGTCGTACGAGTTCGTAAGGAAGTACACGCAGTCTGGTGACATCACTAACGAAACGGGCTAACGAAACGCACTTTGTTAGCCCAAGTCTCATTAGTGTTTTGTCTGAACACCGCAATCAGTCTTAAACAGAAGGACTCGAGGTAAAGTTTTGTTTTGGATTGGGTAAAATATATTAAGCCAAATTTTGTTTGGCATAGTGTCTAATGCTCGACCCGAATCAAAACGTGCTCGGCAAACGCCTCGGACGTTTTGATTGGGTCTTGTAATCACATCTAACCGGTTATACTTATAGGCCCTATCAAGCAAAACGTCGCTAAATATGATCGAACCACAAGAAAAGTGTTTCTCGACTTCCGCTTATTAGTCACGGTGAGCATAAGGCCTTTGGTCCGACGTATTAGCTGGCGCTGGCCAACTAAGTCCGATGTCCTTTCACGAACCGGGCTAATATGCTTTCCAAGAGGCACGCATGCGGGTCGAGCGTTTTCTCGCAACTGGCGCTGGAAGTGGAGAGGCAGAGAAGAGAAGATAGAGGAGGGTGGAAAAACTGCAAACAGCGCAGATTCACGGGTACCCTTGAAGTCGCAAGGGGATTTGCTAGGCAATTATCTTATTCTTCCCAGTGCGCAAAAGGCCGTCGGGGCGACGTCGGCTGCCGTTGGCCAGCGCACGGCTGTGCGCGGGCCAACGGCGGCCGACGTCGGCCCGATGGCCTATGTGCACTGGGTTCTTGCTCCCCAGTTCCATTTGAAGCAGTTTCAGGTCTTCCACTGTGAAAAATGAAAAGCCGAAAAAGCTAAGGATTTTGTGCAAATCTGTTGGGCAATTCGTCTGTCAGGACTGGTGTAACCAATGGGTTTGCTCTTCCTGTGGTGATAGTGGTTATTATGCGTCATTTTTCACGCCATTTCTGTGTTGCGACGTCAGGACACTTCCCTCTCAGCGCCTTAACTTTCAGCATGCAATGGGCACAGACTCTCACGAGCCCTTGCATTTGCAGGAGCTCATGAGATTCTGAGCCTCTTTCTTGTAAGGATCGGGTCTATAACCTCCCAACTGCATGAGCCCCCACCGGGATTAATAAGGATCTACGCCTCTTGCTGAAACCACTGTGCATCAATGTTCCTTCGACGGCTGGGGATATTTGACATTACATTTACTTACAAGAGCAAACCATGAGTGTTGGTGATTTACGAATTCAAGGGGTTGATATAGCTGAGTTGGTATACTTCGCCCTGTAACTAGGTTAAACGCACCAGTGGCGCCATTACTGCGATTTTCGCATCTGTCCACTCGCTCGGATGGGTCCTGAGCACCAGAACCGTGCGCGCAGGTAGGCTTCTGTACTTGAAGTGTGGTCTCGTACGTTCACTCGGAAGATTGCGATGGCAGTCGAAAAACGGTTCGTTCCCGGTTTTAGCGTTACTCCCCTTGAGCATAAAATGTTGGAAGTCGTACGTCCTTACTGCAAAAAGATAGGTCACCGGGGGGTGTTCATTCTCCTCAGAACTTGCGTATTCCTGAATCAAGTCCACGACGGTGCTTTCTGCCGCAAAGCGACGCAGATGTCGCAAAATCACCACCATTGAGGAAAAACGAAACTATTTTTCAAATTTGCCAAATCGTGTAATGTTTTGTGATGCTAGCATAAGGATGCATTATTGCCGGACTGCATACGGGAAAATGTGTATTTTTTATTCATCTTATTTTGCAGCAATCAAACGTCTTGTGATTCTTTCTACGAGATTGCTCAATAGAGGTGCACAAAGCACACACTCTAAACCGATCTGGTGCATAGGTCCAAGCGACGGGTCAGGTGCGAAAATAGCAAAAATGGCGCCGCTGGTGCATGTCACCTAGGCACAGGGTGAGATATACCAACTCAGCGTTAATATGCCTAGACATAAATGTTTGCTGGGCTATGACAATAGATGTAAGATGAACTCAAGATGAACAAAAAAATCTATATGTAGTACTAAATATTATAATAATGGAGAAGAAAAAAACCCACAGCAGTAACTCTGTCGGTTTTACCAGCCCTAAAAAAAAGTCTTGAGAAACAAGTAATACAATAGCCTTTCGGCACATAATTTCATACGTAACAAATCACACAGATAATTATTTTTCCGTTGCTGTAATATTTCTCTCTTGGTTTCACTCTCCATAAAAAGAACTTGCAACGTGTTCACAGCAGATGGGATCAAGAACTCACTTTCTGATCAAGTACTCGCCGACGAAAGGCAAAAACCACCCAACTGCAAGAGGCATAGATCCCCATGAGCCCACACAAAGCGGGGGCTCATGAGGATCTATGCCTCTTGCTGGCTTTTGTTTGTATCCGTTTTCTTTCGATGGATGCGGTTCTTCGACACAGAGACTACAAATGAACGATGACTGCAGAAACAGAACTCCTGGCCTGTGGTAATCAAGGGTGCAAGTCTAGAAAACGAGTCAAGTTTCTTTTTAACTCATTCAGCCCGACGGCCGTATTTCCTAAATTTTGGAGGCGTCATCTAATGACTATGCACCAGTTGCAGGAGATGGATCGACCACTACCCTTGAATTATCATGGTCGACCCATCTCCTGCTGTAGTGCGTCAGGGCCGAATGGGATAACCCATAAAGTTAGTTAGTCAGTTGGGTTTAACGCCGAGCAGGCTACTAAGGCCATCTCACCTTAACCCACAAAGCGCTGACATACTAAAACAGGATATGGACAGCCATGATAGTTCAAAACTTCGCGCCTGTAGGCGACCATGTTAGTTCAAGGGGGTTGCCAGAATATAGCTTGGCGCCTGTAGGCACCATTCTGACACCACCCTTGAATTATCATGGTCGACCTAAGCAATATTGGTAACTTCCTCCTCGGGATGTAAGGAGTTAAACTGATGTTTGTAAATTGTACTGGAAATATTTCAAGAGCTTTCCAACTGAAATATAATACCTTACCGACTCAAAAACAACATGAGTTACGACTTAAATGTGTCCTTGTAAATTTTATACTTACTCCACAAAATCTAAGTAGTGCATACATAGCAGGCAAGAGTCACAATAAATGACCGTAAAAAATAGTTAACTTCAGTTTTAAAAAATAATAATAATAATTGATTAAACCCTCGCCCTCCCTCCCACAAAAAACACGACTGTTTTATTACGGTTATAAAATAAATACTCTGAAATTTTTCTGCGCACGTCCGTGGTTAATGAACAGTTTAGACTTATCGCTGTTTTCAATTTCATTTTTTAGCGTGCATTGCCATAAATTTATTAGAACGTTCCCTGTTAATTCTCTTATCTTTTTAAGCTGAATGTTATTTGTGACCCCCATTTAGGGTGAATCAGAACAAGTTTCTTTTCCTTCTTTTTGTGACTTTGTCGAAATAAACTGGATAATTGATTATTCTTCCGTCCCTGTCTGTGCCCGTGGGATGATACACGCTTCAGTGACTAACGCTCTAACTTACAGCGGAAACTGGGCGGCCACAGGAGAGCATCCCGGTCGAAAAGCAGGGTTACTCATGTGTTAGCCTACTCTGGTTACCTCCCTCGATGCGCTACGCAAGCGTAGCGCATTGACGGAGGTGACCAGTGTGGACTCCGAGAGATCAGGATGAAGGGGAGAGAAGCAAAACCGGAAAATGCAAGAGTGAATGCAATAAATATACCCCCCCCCACCCCCACCCCCCCCCACCCCCGCCCCCACGCTCCTCCCCCCCCCCCCACCCACCCATCCCCACCCCCGAAAAAAAGAAATGATCCATCGATTGCAGGAAGCCAGAAGCCTTTCACACTAGACTGCATAAAAAGAAACAATCTTTTTTTTTTTCAGTGACTCGAATTACGGAGGTCGCAGGGGACGCATATGGTTGCCGGTTCGATAGGTGCATATCCTCAGTCTGATCTATACAGAGTTGATGTCAAAAGAGTCAACTATAAACGAAACAACAAAATCCTTTAACCCTTTGGCTGTCGGTAGCGCTTTTTGTGGAGGCGATTCCTGCAGGAATCGCCTCGACAAAAAGCGCTACCAACAGCCAAAGAGGGGGTTTTTTTTCTGTTTACTGAATCTTTTTTGTGCACATGTTATTACATCATTGAGCCCTTTGCCAAGCGTGCGAAACGCAGAGAAATGCCAACCTAAAGAAACACACTTAGGATAAGCACAAGAGTTTATCAAACGCACGTTATTACCTTGGTGCACTTTACCTTTCTAAGCGTGTTTCTTTATATGTTTAGATTTTCTTTGTAATGGTCAGTCTTTATTCGACATCGCCCAAATTTGGGGATTTCGACAGTCACCCTTTTTTTTTTTGTCCGAATTTCTGAAAACTAAAGTTCAGTAGAAAAAAATCGACCATGACTGTTGAAATAAACGTTGTACATGTCCTCTCTAAGCGCCTTTCTTCCTCGCTGGGACTTCAGTTCAGTATGCAGTTCGGTAGAACAGTCCAAGGGTGGTGCCATACATAATATATCGACTTTTGGAAGCGTCAAGCTGTTCGGTGTAGGCACCACCCTTGAACTATAAGTGATTGCCGACCAATGTTTTCTCGCAGCGCGTCTGTGCTGGGTCGATCCTAGTGGAATCCTTTGCTGCCGATTGTTCCTTGACCCTTTCAATGCCGATGGGAGCAGAGTTGTGTTTCCGAAATCATTTCTATTCATCGCCAGAGAGCCCCAGCCGACCAAGGAACGTGGATACAAAGTGGTTTGAGCAAGAGGCATAGATCCTCATGAGCCCCCGCCACTGCTGGGGGCTTATGAGTATCTATTCCTCTTGCAGCTCGGTGGCGTTCACCTTTCCTCAGCAGTCCAAGGGGTTAATTAATACAAAAGCAGAGGTATTGACAAAGCTTAACATTTATTAACCCTCTCACTGCCAGTTGACGAAAACTGTGTTTCTGGAATCTTTGTTAACCCACTCACCCCGACGGCCGTATTTCCCAAATTTCGGAGGTGTCATCTAACGACTATGCACCAGTTGCAGGAGATGGATCGACCATGATACTTCAAGGTAGTGCCAGTTTAGCTTGGCGCCGACAGGCGCCAAGCTAATCTGGCACTACCCTTGAAGTATCATGGTCGACCCATCTCCTGCTGTAGTGCGTCAGGGCTGAACGGGTTAATTCAGCGCCAAAGATTCCCAGCCTTTCCCAGAAACGTGAATTTCAAATGGTGTTTGCAAGGAGGGATAGATCCCCCACGAGCCTCCTCAACTGCTGGGACGCATGAGGATCTACGTCGCTTGCATTTGGACCGTGTTCACATTAATTTCCCGGCAGTCATGGAGTTTATCAGTTGTAGTGTGTCGCAAACTGCAAGTAGAACTGATCGTGTGTTCAATGCAACGTGACTGTGATGTCCCACTATATAACCCTTTAACTCACTGTCGCGTATCCGGAGGCGGCGCGTCTCCAATGGGTTAACTGCCTGGGGGAAGGCGACCGATACACAGCTGCAAGAGACATAAACCCTCATGAGCCCCCGCATTCGCGGGGGCTCATGAGGATTTATGTCTCTTGTTAAACTTGCGATATTTACTCTTACGTTTGGTCCATTTACATCGGTGTTCCTCACGCGAATGTCTGTCAGTGTGCAGTCGTTTCAGACGCGCAATTCGTGATCACTGGCAGCGAAGGGGTTAATGATCAATTATGGGCCTAATTCACAGTGATATTTCCGTACAGACAAAATCGTTTTCAGTGACACATCTTACAAAGACACCTTTGTTGCAGTGTTTATTTTATAGCAATCTGCAGACAATACAATAACGAAAATTGTTATTGAATAACTGTCACTGCTGAATAGACTGTCAAAAGTAATTAGATTTATTATTCAAAAATAAATGTTTTGTGTGACCCGAGTCCCATTCATTACATT
>BTPG01000002.1:264529683-264677183 GCA_036245525.1 Semisulcospira habei | reverse complement strand
TCTCTCTATGTCTCTCTCTCTTTCTGTCTCTCTCTCTCTCTCTCTCTCTCTCTCTCTCTCTCTCTCTCTCTCTCTCTCTCTCTCTCTCTCTCTCTCTCTCTCTCTCTCTCTCTCTCAAATCTTCCAGTCATACCTTACCATATATCAGGCCAGGCTAGTCCAGTGGGATTTGGTAGTGTTTTGTGTCCGCATGAGAAAAATCACCGCCCGTCCGGTCGAGCTGTGAAAGGACTCTACCCCTAGGGGGAAAAAAACTTGCATCTGTTATATGGGGCTTTTACCTCTCGAGTCAAAATGGCTCGGGGTTTTTTTTTTGTTTTGTTTTGTTTTTTTGTTTTTTTCATCGTTTGATTTGCGCTGCATATGGCAGGGAAAGGGGGATGGGAGATAAAGTGGTTGTGTCAATTCAAGGGCAGTGCCTGAATTAGCTTGGCGCCTGAACGGCGTCAAGCTAATCAGGCAATGCCCTTGAGTTAATACACTCCATTCGCCTCCATCTCCAGTCGTGGTGAGAACTGAAAAGACGAAATTCAGTCAAGGCCCACTACCTTTAAGCTTTCAAGAGCAGATGGCGCTGGCCGTGAAGACTTAGTCTATGAAGGTTGTTGAATTAACAACTACAGTGTCGATGGCTCCTATCTCGGCCGATCTATCTCGGTAAATTAGCATCTGCAAAGAGTAGATGGCTATTATCTCGGTCGATCCATCTCCCACGGTTAGCGCTGGCAAGAACACATATATCTCTGGATGAATAACAGACCTCATCTCCTCCACGGCAGTAAATAACCTCCTCTTCTAATACAGGAAAAGCTATCGCTGTGTAAAACAGTGCTGGTCTGCACACTCACACCCAAAGTGCTCTTCAATCCGGGGAGGTAAATTGGGCATACATCAGCCAACAAGAAGCGCAGATTCTCATGAGCCCCTGCATTTGCAGGGGTTCATGAGAATCTACGCCTCTTGCAGAGATTTTAGGGGTTCGGCTGGAGAGTGTAATGCAGTGAAAGCTTCAGCAATCCCTTATGATCAGAGTAAATGAAAGACATAATGTAGTCTCCGTTCGTAATTTGCATCAAGACAGAGGCAGAGATACAATGCGGGGAGGTTTATAGAGGCAGGTATGTGAGGTGTACTGAATTGTCTATTCAAAATGAATTGAAAAAAAAATACCCGCTAAAACGTTCAATTACATAAACATGAACGCGTTTTAAAAAGTTGTCTTTTCGTTGTTGTTTGTTTTTGCTTTTTTCCTTGCAGAAATAAGGTGCAAACAACAACAAAAGACAGAGTACGACGTTCTGAATCACCTGAAAAATAGGATCCTAAAGATTAAAATTTGATCTTTTTGTTTTGTTTATTTATTTGTTGTTTGTTTTTTATTTATTTATTTATTGTTTGGGGGGGGAGAGGGGGAGGGGGGGGTTACAGAATAGACGATTTCCGGAAATCAGAAACAGGTCGACAGTGTTTCGACAAAAACGGTGAATATGAAGCCAGGACAAGCATGTGATATCGCATGTTTGTCCGGGATTTTAATTCATCGTTTTCGTCCTCATCATCATCATCATCAGTCCCTTGCCCGAACTGGGCGTTGGGGGGACTGAAAGGCAGCAGCAACAGACAGTGCTCTCCACTGAGTTCTATTTTGGGCGGTGGCAAGCAAGTCTGACATCTCGAGTTCGGTCCATTCTTTTATGTTTGCGACCCAACTCTTTCTCTGACGACCTCGCCGACGACTTCCTTCGAGAGTGCCTTGGAGGATAGTCTTGGACAAGGTGTTGTGTCGGGTCACGTGGCCAAACCAAGCAAGCTTGCGCCGTTTCACGGTTGCCAGAAGGGGTTCATGTGGGCCCACCAGGGAAGTGACGATGCTCCGTACATATTCGTTGGTCTTGTGCTCGCGGTACGAGATGCGGAGCAACTTCCTCAGGCACTTGTTCTCAAAGGCCTGGATTTTCTTTTCTGAGTCTGCAAGCAGTGTCCAAGTCTCACAGCCGTAGAGTAGAATAGACACTATGAGGGACTTGTAAAGCCTGTACTTGATGGTGAAGCTGATGGAGTTACTTCGCCATATCCTGTCCAGCCTGGCCATTGCGGATGTTGCTGTACCTATCCTGATACGGATCTCTGCTATGCAACTACCGTCTTTGGACAGGGTGGCTCCCAAGTACTTGAAGCTATTGACCTCTTCTAGCTTTTGGCCATTCATGTGAATGTTGCTGCTGCTGTCGCTTGTGGTGTTGATCATCACTTTGCTTTTATCCGTACTGATCTCCATGCCATAAGACCCTGCGCTACTTGAAAGTTTGTCTGTCAGGTTTTGGAGCTCACTATTGCTGCCTGCCATGAGGTCAATGTCGTCTGCGAATCGAAGATTGCACAGGGATCTGCCACCAATAGAGATTGAAGTATGGTGGTCGTGGAGGGTTTCCTGCATGATCTTCTCCAGGAATATGTTGAAAAGGACAGGAGAGAGCAGGCATCCTTGACGGACACCGATCGTCGTCCTGAAGAACTCGCCTGACTGATTGTTAAGTAGAACCGCGCTGCAGGCGTTCTTGTAAAGCGCTTCTATCATTTGGATCAGTCCCTCCTCTATGTTGAACGATCTCATGACTTGCCAGAGTCCGTCGTGCCAGACGCGATCAAATGCTTTCCTGAAATCAATGAAGTTGTGGTAGAGTTCGCGCTGATGCTGCAGATGTTTCTCGATCAGGACGCGGCAGTTGAAAATCTGCTCTACAGTGCTTCTTCCAACTCTGAAGCCAGCCTGTTCTTCTGCCAGCAGTTCCTCGGCGAAAGTTTTGAGGCGGTTGAGAATGATTCTAAGCATTACTTTGCTAGGGTGACTTATCAGACTGATAGTTCTGTAGTTCTGGCACTGTTTCAGGTTTCCTTTCTTGGGGAGCGGGATCACTAGAGACTGTGTCCATTCTACTGGCCATTTCTTTTGCTCCCAGATCTTTTGACAGAGTGTAGTGAGGACCTTCGTTGTTACTTCTCCTCCATGTTTCAACAGTTCAGCAGGTACGTTGTCTACACCTGGAGACTTTCCTCCCTTCAGGCCACGTACGGCTGTTTCCACCTCTTCAGCTAACACTGGCAGGTCTTCAGCCTTCCTGGCCCCAGCCTGGTTGTTTTGGAGGATGCTGGTGTCTGGCTCAGCCTTGTAGTTATACAAGTCTCGGCAGTACTCAGTCCATCTGTTTAGTACAGCAGTGTTTTCCGTAAGGAGTTGGCCGCTGCTGTCTTCGATGACTGTGGCTGTTCGCTGTTGAGTCTTGGTGAGGGTCCTTAGCGTTTCATAAGCCTTCTTGCTGTTGCCATTTGCCATGCCCTCTTCCACGCTACAACACTGGTCTTCAATCCAATCTTCTTTGGCTTCTTTCATCCTCTTCCTGATCTTCTTGTTGACAAGTCTGTACTTGTTTGCTGATGTGAGGTCTTGGCCTCTCTTTTTCTTCCAGGCTCTCCTCTCATCACAGAGATCGAGGATGTCATCGGTGACCCAGGGCTGTTTGCGCTTCCTCTGCTTCCCCAGCACTTCTTCTGCTGTAGAAAGTAACACCTCTTTTATATTTCCAGCAAGGGTGTCTACGTCGCAGTCCAAAGTAGCCAAGGCTGCAAATCTGCCTCCCACCTGGGCTTGGAAGAGCTCTTCTACTTCCGGGTCCTAACACGTGCAATTTTGGCCTACCTCTGATTTCCGAACAACGTCTATTGTTTGTCATTGAAAGTGATTCAGCGCTCGGCTAGTTTTTAAAATGACTATTTATCAAAGGTTTATTTACAAAATACTAAAGTTCCATCATCATCATCATCATCATCATCATCATCATCATCATCATCATCAGTCATCACCATTCATCTCTCTCTCTCTCTCTCTCTCTCTCTCTCTCTCTCTCTCTCTCTCTCTCTCTCTCTCTCTCTCTCTCTCTCTCTCTCTCTCTCTCTCTCTCTCTCTCTCTCTCTCTCTCTCTTCTCTACCTTTTAGTCATTGTAGGAGGTTTGTAATTTAAAAGTTTAAACAACAGATCTAATTTCTTCATGCCTCTTGTGTTCCCTTAATGTTTTTTTTTTTAAAACTGCTGATTTAAAGATATATGGAGGGAGGGGGGGGGGGGGTTTCGGGTTTTTTTTGTTGTTGTTGTTGTTTTTTGTTGTTGTCGTTTGTTTGTTTTTTTTTTGTTGTTCGGGAGGGGGGGGGGGGGTTGTTGTATTTTGTGTGTGTGTGCGTGTGTTTTTTTTTTTTTTTTTTTTTTTTTTTGGGGGGGGGAGGTTGTTTGTATTTTTGTTTGTTTGTTGTTGTTGGGTTGTTTTTTTTGGGGGGTTGGTTTTTTTTGTTTTGTTTTGTTTTTTTCGGGGGGGGGGGGGGGTGCAGTCCAGAGTGAAACTTTCCCAGCTTCGTTTGATTAACACAGATTTTAACCGTCAGTTAACTCATTCGCGGCCAGCCGCATCCGAATGGGCGGCCGCGAATGCGTTAACCCGTTTTGCTGCCGGTGATCAACGAAAAACACGACAGAAACGACTGCACACTGGCCAACATTAGCGTGAAGAACACAGATGTACAAGGGATCAAATTATAATTAAAACTAGGACTAGTACATTTGCATGGTCGTGTCTGGGAACACGACTGGGGTACACTCTTTGTAGAAGTTTCACGTGCGCAAGGAGACAACAGGCGAACCATCGCCTACTCAGTTGAGCGGGGCAACGGTTTGAGTTATCATAATACTCTCAGATCGAATGACATTCATCTTCGC
Source organism: Semisulcospira habei (assembly GCA_036245525.1). NCBI lineage: Eukaryota > Metazoa > Mollusca > Gastropoda > Semisulcospiridae > Semisulcospira > Semisulcospira habei. The sequence continues at coordinate 264,672,417 of BTPG01000002.1, read as the reverse complement.
CTGTTGAGGATCTTGTCTGTGTTGCATGAGAGAGCTGATTAACCCATTTAGCCCCAAGGCCACATTTCTTAAGGTCTGGAGGTGTCACTTAACGATTGTGTACCAGTTGCAGAAGAAGGACGGACCATGATAATTCAAGGGTAAGGCCAGATTAGCTTGGCGCCTTCAGGCGCCAAGCTAATCTGGCACTACCCTTGAATTATCATGGTGCATCTATCTCCTACTTTAGAGCGTTGGGGCTAAATGGGTTAATTCCAGCGCAAGCCACTTCGCAGCTCACTCGTTCAACCGTACCATGAGACACAATATCGTTCTCACTAGATCTGATTAAGTGGGCCGTCGACGTTTTGAGTTTGAATATTATTTATCAGCAAGCACTGGTGGACTGTGACGTATAATAATTTCATACAAAAGAATGACTGAAAATGTGTTAATTTTTTTTTGTTTAATACAGTAGAGAGAAATTCCAGGCGAATGCAGTTTGCGCGAGGTTGTTAAGCGACATGAGAAAGCATTGAGATTTGTGTCGTCTGCATTTCTACGTCACATATACGCCGCTGGGGTTCTTTCAAGGTTATGCAGCGCGCTTAATACTTTTTACAGTTGAAGACAAAATCGTTGTATTACGAGTTAGGCTTTGTCAGTGGTTCTTGTCGCCTCTCGGGTCCGATCAGGGGGATCAATGTCGAAGGTAAGAGTTTCGGGCTACGGCATTGACCTCCCTGACCGGACGCTGATCTTATGTTATGTATTTCAAGCTTATACCAGTTGGGTTGCGATAATGACTTTTTTTTTCTTTCAGTGCCCTGAAGTGATTACAAAATGTGACAAAGAGAACGCAAAAAGAAAATTAATCATACGTGTGAACGTTTAGTTGCTGACGTTTGTGCCCTGCATTACCCCGGGAAACAAATCCTTCTGCGTCATTATACAGTAAACTCCAGATAAAACAAATTCGCAAGGAAATAAAATTGTGTTGCTGTTATAAGCGGAATTTGTTATAAACGGAGTGTCAGACTTTTTAATGTAATAATCCCAACATATCCACAAAGGCTTGTTTTTAGCCAAAGTGCATTCATGTACAGGGGCATTTTCATGTAAATCACTTAATTAGAGTAGTTCGCAATTACCTCTTAAATTTTATTTTATTTGTAAATTTGACTAATTTTTATTTGTACCTTATTTTCATTTTCCCTTTTATGTTTTGGTATAAAAACAAAAAATCTTGGGGAGGAGAGGGCGGGGGGACTTTCGAACCCACCCCGCAAAGAATGAACGTTAGGATTAGGATGGACACCAATTTGGAGAGTAGCGGATTTGACTAGTCGTCCTAGCTTCGATAATGAAATGATTTTTCCTTTTCACTGGTTTGGATGAGTAATGTGCTTTTTCACAATTACAGTAAACACCTTATATAACAAACTGCCATTGGACCCAGAATTTGTTATGCTATAAGCGAAGTTTCAAATGTCTTACAGATACATCGTTCATGTAGATACCGTTGATTAACCCTTTTAACGCCAACATCCTACAGCAGGAGATTGACCATGATAATTCAAGGGTAGTGCCAGAATAGCTTGGCGCCTTCAGGCGCCAAGCTAATCTGGCACTACCCTTGAATTATCGTGGTCAATCCACCTCCTGCAAGTGGTACAAAGTCGTTAAGTAACACTTCCAAAATTCGGGAAATGCGCCCACGTTTTTAAATCATTTTGAAAAACCCGAAATATTAACACATGCATCGTGGCTGTCTGTACTAAGTGTGCTTCTTTTTCTTTGGGCTTTTCTTTGCACCCTACATGCTTCGAAGTCACATTATTTTTTGGGTCTGGATTTTTTATACAGTTCGTATGTCCTATCAACAACCAACGTTGCTGCCGCTGATCACAGCTAACTTTTGTACAAGACCACGATCGAAATAACCAGTACTTGGAATGCACGTGGAAGTGTGATATTGTGCAAGATCGAAACGTGACAAAGGCAAAACGCATGCAATGTTTCCTTTCCTGCTTATAATGTAAAGCTTTGGTATATGCGAAGTCGGCAGTTATAACCGAAATTTTGTTAAATCCGACCTTGTTATAAGCGGACTAATTTTACAAAGACAAAGAACACATTTTGGCCGGGACCTCCACAAAAGCTTTGTTAGCGAGGTCGGATATATCATATGACCAACATGGACCTGGAGCGGAAAGGGACAAAAGGGACAAAACTCCTTGTCTTTACTTGTTCTTGACCCACTTTATTTCCCCGGGGGAAAACAATATCCTTCTCCAGCGTTCAAATAAAAGAACACAAATGTCAGTAACTAAAAGTTCAAACGTATGATTCATTTTCCATTTCGCAAGATGTTATTGCGTTCTCTAAGTCACGGTTTTGGAATCACTTCAGGGCATTGAAGGGACGAAATGTAGTTATCTGGGACGCTACCTCCGTTTGTCCTTCAAGTCAGTCTGTGAAACAGAACAGTTTGGGTGTAATATCTTTAACCACTGCCAGTGGAAGAAGTTTATGTTTTGAAATCTGTGCTAATTGAACGCCAAAGTGTTCCAGCCGTCACAGGGACATGGATACAGTGGTGTCAGCAAGAGGCACTGATCCTCATGAGCCCCCGCAAGTGCGGGGGCTCATGAGGATCTGTTCCTCTTGCAGTTCGATCGTGCTCACGTTTTCTTGGCAGTGAAGAGTTTAAGATGATTAGGCGCTACAAGCTAATGAGGTGCTGACCCTGGAACTACCTTTGTGCTATCATGGTCGTTCCATTTGAACCCCTTCACCACCCCGAAAAAAATAAAATGCAAGAGGTATAGATCCCCATGAGTCCCCGCAGTTGCGGGGCTCATGAGGATCTATGCCTTTTGCTGAAACCACTTTGTATCCCTGTTCTTTTGAAGCCTGGGGACCTCTGACATTCAATGTAGAGTTATTTCAAAAACACAATTCGCGTCCACTGGCAAGGGGGGGTGAGGGGGGGGGGGGGGTGAGTGACAAATGACATTCATGGCCGAGTATAGAACAAAAACCAAAAAAAAATCATACACGCCGCATTTGTATTTTTATATTATTATTTTTATTTCATTTTATTTATTTTTTAATTTTATATATTTATTTATTTTCTTTGAAAGGGGGGGACGGGGCTCAAAGCGCTAACTGTAACATTTTCACCGCCGAGAAAAAAAACTGAACACGATCCAAACTGCAAGAGGCATTGATCCTCATGAGCCCCCTGCAGTTGCGGGGACCTGTGTCTCTTGCCGACACTACTTTGCATCTACGTCCCTTGAACGACTGAAGCACTTCGGCGTTAAACCCCACAGCAAGATGAAGATCGACCATGATAGTTCAAGGGTGATGCCAGAATAGTTTGGCGCCTACGGGCGCCAAGCTATTCTGGCATCACCCTTGAACTATCATGGTCGATCTGTGTCCTGCACTGCAAAACAGTCTTCAGAGGACGACGGCAAAATTTGGGGATTTCGGTGTTGGGGTAGAATGAGTTAAAATTGTAAAAAGTTTCATAAACGCAATCCGCGACTTCTGGCAGTGTGTGGGGTTAGCGCCTTGATCCGATTTTCCAAATATGGGGGATGGATGCCCTTTTATGACAACTCTGCAGTTTTAGATGATCGAATTGACGGTGATAGTTTAATGATGGTGCCAGAATAGTCTGACGCCTGTAGAGCCTCTTCTGGATACATTGCAGTTTAGAAGATCTAATCGACGGTGACAGCTCAATGTTGGTGCCAGAATAGAGCCTCACTTCTGGATACATTGCAGTTTTAAAGATCGATAGATTGATAGTTCAAGGGTGGTGCCAGAATAGCTTGGCGCCTTGTCGTAGTGTGTCAATACTTTAAGAGTTAAAGACCGCAGAAAGTTGAAGAGACACGGTTTATTCTGTTTGAAAAAATTTCCATTTTTGAGAAGCTCTCGAGGCTCTCACACGAAAGTAGGGCAAATAAATTGCAGATTTTTTACAGGAAGAAAGAAAACGACACTTGAGTTGAGTAATAAAGAACAAGTTCATGGTGCTTTGCTACGTTCAGGTCAGTGTAGTTCAGTTCGGTCAAGATGGAATCTCTGCGCTCGGAAAGGCCCTTACGCACTCCATCCACACCACCCATCAGAAGTCTTCCCCGAGATCCTTTCTACGTCGTGCCCACAGAGCTATAGGCCGTTTGACATCGGAGCGCGCAACGTTTTTGCCAAATATCTCTGCAAAGAAAGACTTGTTTGAACCACTTTAAGAACAAATATCACTTAGTACCAATTGACCTAGTATGGAAACTTTTTACCGAACTCCTATGATTATCGATTTTGCTCTGCAGTAGTAAACATTTGGTAAAAAGACAAGAACAAGGAATGTTCAATACCCTAAATATCCTAAATAGCACCCGGCAGATTTCAATATCGAGGTCAAGTATACAGACTTCGTGTATGCCTGCGCTGTTTCAGGTGTGAAAACTTGGCCAATTTCCGTGAAAATGATCTTTCTTATACTGGGCTTAACTCATTCTACCCCAGACAAACTACAGCCAGATAAGGATCGACCATGATAGTTCAAGGGTGATGCCAGAATAGCTTGGCGCCTATGGGCGCCAAGCTATTCTGGCATCACCCTTGAACTATCATGGTCGATCGTGTGTCCTGCACTGCAATGCAGTCTTCAGAGGACAACGGAAAAATTTGGGGATTTCGGTGTTGGGGTAGAATGAGTTAATATATCTGGGGCACATTTAAGAACGTAAAATCAACCATTTAATGAGAGAAAAAAAAACCAACTTCTGACGACAGTACAGCCAAACTAACACATTGTTCGAGTGTCTAAACAGTAAATCGTATTAGGTCAAATGTCACTAGTTGATATCTGTTCTAAGATTAGCACAGAAAAGTTGCTCTTTGCGGAGATATTTCCGAAAAACTATGTGCGTTCCGATGTCAAACGACCGTTTAGCTAGGATGGCTCCACAGTCTCAGAGACAGATCTACAGGAAGTTATCCAGGCTTTGCGTTGAACATTGATCTCAGAGTCATTCTGAAATCAGTCATTTGCTGAAAACAAGCAAAGTGTTTTCGGGCCAAGGCCGGCTGTAGTTAAAGGCGCAACAACCGTCAGTCGACTCTCTGATACAGGTCCCCCACCCGGGTCTGCCCTGGGGGACTTGGGTGGGGTTAGGTATTTTTTAGTTCCCAGGGTCACCCTGGTCAGCCCCACAGGGTGGGTTTTTCTCTCTATTCTGGGGCATGTGTTTCTGTCTACCCTTTGTCCATTCACCTGTATTTGCCTTTTTAAAACTCTCCCTACTGTCTGCACTGCCTGTAGCTCTTGATATTGGATGTGTGTTGCTAAATGGTCTTAGCTTTATTTAGCCCCTTGTGTTAGGTTTATTTAACGTATTTGACCGGCTGGCGACATACATTCACTGTTCTGTTTATTTTTTTTTTTTTCACAAGCAGTGCAGGCACGTCCTGAGAAAGCCTTGTTGCTGTCGGGACGTTAAGCAATGTACAATCAATCAATCAATCTGATACAGGTCATAGTACACAGTGGGCATCTCCTGCAGTCCCATCTGTTAAAATGTCCTAGCCTTAGTCTGTCCCAGTCATCCTCTAAATTTTCAATCCCCTAAACAACACTACCTCCCACTTGCTGCATATTTGACAAGCACAAAATCATATAATAATAATAATAAGGACACCACCCGTCTCATTTCCTGGATATCAACATGATTCTGTAACTACCCTACACACAAGCGCAGCCAAAACTGGTACACACCTCAAAACACCATCCGCCTGGCAACTCAAACTAGGACAAAAAGAGTCTGCTGCTTAAACCAAGGCTGGTATAAATCAAAGCACCAAACATGTCTCTACTCATCTATCAAGAGATTTTAAGCAAATTCACCGGCATGCTGCCTCTATACAAAATGCCAAAGAAGGCAAAAGATTTTTTAAAAAAAAAACACCGGTCCTTGCACTGCCTCACCTACCTGATTTGAATATATATAACGTGACCTACACACACAGCGCCGCCAGAGCGATACTTACAAGCAGAAAACCGGGCATCAAACGCCACGCTAGGCCGGCGCGCTGTTTATGTACGTCAGTTGTGCCTTTAAGTAGTCTTATACAGCATGTTTAAGACAGACATCATTATTTTGTCAGTTGATGCTACTGCCGGCCGAGTCCAGTGAGTCAACATTTAGCATTCATTTTATATAGATCCCATGAATATGCAGGGTTTGGGGGGGAGCTATGCCACTTCCTGTCCCAATTTCCATCTCAGTGTGTTCCTTTAACAAAAATGGTGATACCTGACGTTCAAGCCACAATATCCAAGCCAAAGACTGAAGCGGAAAACCTACGATCAATCTTAATTCTTGCTCTGTCGAGTGAGAGATGGTCTTTTCCGAAATCACAGAAGAGCAGGGGGTTCTGTAGCCAGACTTGACAGAAAGAGACATGGATGCTCATGAAAAACAAGAGACATAGATCCTCATGAGCCCCAGCAGTCGCGGGGGGCTCATGAGGATCTATGTCTCTTGCACATGGGCGGGACGGACAACGCACTGGAGTGAGAGATGGTCTCGTTCTTCTTCAGCGCCTGCTGGTAACTTCCGTTCGCCACTGATCAAGTTAATTTACAAGCGCCTGCACTTCCATTCAGCATTATTCACAACAAGATTTTCCATTGGTTACTCGCAGACGTCTGAGTTTCTCTTGCTTCCCGGCCTGCAAGGGAACCTACTCTTTAGTTAGTTCTAGGCGGTTACGTTATATCCCTTTGCCGACCCCTATCACGTTTGGAGGAAATACTTCTCACGAAGGAGATTTCGATAGCCGTGGATGAGGCCGTTCACACTTGTTTTCTATGTTCTGAATATTAAACCTTGGCTGCCAGAGGATGCAGGCTGCGCAGACATAGTAAATTCAACGTCAAAGATTCTCAGACATTAAAGGAACGTGGGCACAAACTGACTTCAGCAAGAGGCATAGATCCTCATGAGAACTTCTATGCATCTTGCGGTTAGGCTGGATTCACTTTTTTCTCAGCAAAGAAGAGTTAATTCAACATTTTGTTTCTGATGACGCATGTATCTTGCGATCAGTTTCCAAAGACTGTGTAGTTCTCTGGCTTGCTTTTTGGATTGTCTTAATTTGACTATATTTATTGATAAACCCATTCCATACAGTTTTTCTTCTTTGACACATATAATTATATACTGCTTAACAAGCAAATTCAGTAATATTCGTGAATTTGCTTGATATTCTTCCCTTTCCAAAAAGCCCTTGAAGCCAAAGAAAATACAATCTGGATACTTACACTTATTACAATGAAAACACCTGATGACATTTTTCGTCATCTTTCTTGATATAATTACAATCAGAAATGACTCAAAAATACGTTCCATTATAGAAAGCACTGATGTCTACATAATCAGGCGCACTCTATTCATTAGTGGTCGTCTGCCAGTGTTTACACAGCCTCAAGCGTAAAGCACTTGAGGCAGAGGTAAAGTTTTGTTTTGGACATACACTCATACAGATGTGCTTACTCGACCAGAATCAAAATGTCCTAGCCTAACGCCTTGGAAAGTTAGATTCGGGTCTTGTAATCACATCTGCCGGTTATCAACGCTATACGAAGCACATCTGGATCAACATAATATATAATAATATAAACTAGCGTTAAGTGCCCTAGTGTCGAAGTTAGAAAAGTACTCTCTTTATCAGTAGAGTATTTATCACATTCTAACTAACTGGACTAAATGTGCGGCATACTGACTAACGGCAAATACAGTTATACTGCCGTACACAGATTCGCTGTAAATAAATGTTGTTAGCTTTGCAGGTGTGTCTCAGATGAGTAAAAGAAGACGTCAAATTTGCCGACACCTCCTTCAAACTAATGCACTCTAAAGACCCTTCTTAACTCATTTAGCCCCGAGTTTTTACAGCAGGAGATTGATTAACCATGATAATTCAAGAGTATAGTCAGATTAGCTTGGCGCCTTTAGGCGCCAAGCTAATCTGACACTACCATTTAATTATCATGGTCAATTCACCTGGTACATAGTCATTAAGTAACACTTCCAAAATTTGGCAAATGCACGCCACCCATGGGGCTAATAGGGTTATTCTGACGCCCACTACGACAGAAATACCAACGTGGGCCAGATTAAGTGTTCCCGAAAGTCTCAACGACCTCTCGTCCACGGTGAACCAGCTGCAGCACCTCTCTGGAGGGAAACCTTTGACGCACACATTTGACGCGGGTGTTTACGTCTAGTCGTCTAGTGACGGTCCTCTGTCCGTCGCAATCCCACGAGACAACCGTCGTTTACTCACCTGTGGCTTCCTACGTTTAAGGAGCAATAATTATAAGAAAATACATTCCGATCCGTTTTTGCAAGAGGCATAATATATTCTATGAGCCCCTGCGGCTGCAGAGGCTCATGAGAATCTATGTTTATTGCAGATGGAAATAATTGAGAGGTTTGAAATGGGGTCACTGAAAGTGGGTTTCAAAGTTTCGCAAAGAGAGTGACATTTTAGGAAACGGGTGTTGTCAAACCACAACGTATGCTCCCTACTTAGCAGGGTCAGTTGCATGAGTGAGCTTAGGCCTGCGCCAGCCACTAATCAAGGTGCTCTGTTATAGCTTAGTGGTTTGCGCAGACTAAGCTCGCTGCCCTGGTCCTTTCGCTTTTTCTTTACTCAGCTGCAAGACAGTACATTGATTTAACACGTTTAGTGACACATGCTTGAAATTCCCAAAGTTAGCAGCTATCTTTAAAATACTGTAATTATTACAGATGAAGAGATAGATCGACCATGATAGTATAATGTTTGAAAGATATCGCCAGCAGAAAAATATGTAAAAACGGACTATGTAAATCTGACATACGACTCCGCCTTTAAGACGAAAGTCGTGTGTGTGTGTGTGTGTGTGTGTGTGTGTGTGTGTGTGTGTGTGTGTGTGTGTGTGTGTGTGTGTGTGTGTGTGTGTGTGTGTGTGTGTGTGTGTGTGTGTGTGTGTGTGTGTTGGGAGAGGGCAGGGAGCGGGGTGGGGGGCGTGGGGGGGGGGGGGTAGTGAGGAGTTACAAAAAAGGTGAAAATTGGACTCATGTCGTAAGAGAATATCAGATCGTCTGAAACGTGATATAAATTCATAAATGAGACACCACATTCTTCCCCAACCCAGCCATATATTGCGTTGAACGGGCAGCTTTCACGTGTTCAAATTTCACTCATCTGCTCCAGCAGCCGCAATAAACTCCAAATGTCACCAGGTTAAATCACCTTCCTGGGCTGCCGAGAAACAGGTCAACGCGATCCAATTGCAAGATGCATAGATCCTCATGAGCCCCCGCAACTGCGGGGGCTCATGAGGATCTATGCCTCTTGCTGTGGTCAGTTTGTATCTATGTTTCTTGGACGGTTATAGCTTTTGTCGAGAGATTAACAAAGATTTCAGACAACACAATATGCGCAGCGGGGAATAGATTATGATTGCAAACATCTTCTAACAGAATATGCCCCCACCCTCCCCCTTCTCCCCCTACTCTCTTCACATTTTAACTATATATCCGATGATTGAGCACTGCACAAAAGTAGCTAAGTAAGCAGCATAGATCTTCGTGAACCCCCGCAGTCTGCAAGTGCGCATGAGTATCTATTCCTCTGCAATATGGTAAGGTAGTGTGGAGGATGAATGCCGTCTCGTTTGTATGTAACGCTGAACCTTCTGGTGCACTGACCGCATTTGCTTCAGTAAAAAAAAAAAAAAAATAGATGATGACGACAACAATGGTGATGCTGATGTAGAAGAGGGGGGGGGGGGGGCGCGGGTTGGAGGGAGGGAGACAGACTAACAGACAGAGGCACAAAAATCAATCCGTCAGCAGTCTGCTCCAAATAACTAATCGAAACTTTTCGCAAACCACTTAAAACGAATCTTGGCAATATCTCATTTCACGCTTGTCATCTTCTTCCACGCAGTGAAAGCTAAATACACTTGTTTAAGTCACTACTGGTTGGTTGGTTAGTTCGGGTTTAACGTCCACAGCACCGAGGTGATCATGGACGGCCCTGGCGGGCGGGTTATGGGGGACAGGGAAATCTATTTGAGTACGACCTGAACACTGATCAACTCAGGCGCACTCCAACTGTGCGACTTTGATTTACCAGGACCTTTCAACGGACATGCTATTGAACAAATCCGTTTTTCCCCCTGGATTAAGTCACTACTAGTATGTAAGTAGCTTATATAGTGACGCATCAGCCGGGTACTTGTGAGCTGAGATTGAATCGGGACATTGGTGAGGTTCCGTTTGTAAAGAACGTCTACCAAAGAACGAGAGCGAAATCACGGCGGATAACCAATTTACAGCATAAGCATATGCATCACTGCAAACATCTCCAAGAGGCATAGATCATCATGAACCCGGATCTATGCCTCTTGGAGATGTTTGAAGTTCTGTCTATGCTTATAAAACCAGCTGGTTGTCAACCGCTAATTCGCTCTTGTTCGTTGTCGGTGGTCGTTCGTTGGAAAGTTTAAATTCTAAACCCGTATTAGTAATACAATAACTTTCCCTCGTCTCTCACAACGAAACTGTGTTCCATTATCCAGTCCTGAAGTCTGTGCTGTTCTGTGATGTTGTACCTTACGGCTTGATGGTACAATATCACAGAGCAGCACACACGGGAGTTTGGAATTCCTATAGGAATCATCGCGACAAAAAGCGCTACCGACAGCCAAAGCTTTAAAGATGTGCTTGGTGTTGCAGACATGTCATGCCACAGGAGATTAATAGCGGCGCGGGGCAGCTCAGTAACAAAACTCTACAGCAGGACTGTTGAAAGGTCCTGGTAAATCAAAGTGGCACAATTGCAGTGCGCCTGAATTAAGCAGTGTTCAGGCAACAGCTGTCCCTTTTCCCCATTATCGGCCCATCATCACCGTTATGGCGCTGGCGTTAACACGGGTTCAATGCCAGCTGTGTTTCTGCAATCTTCGTCAGGTCAAGACGTCCCAGATGTCCCAGGAAAATGGATTCATAGTGGTGTCAGTAAGAGGCATAGATCCTCATGAGCCCCCGCAACTGCGGGGGCTCATGAGGATCTACGCCTCTTGCAATTGGGTGGTGTTCACATTTTCTCGACACTGAACGGGTTAAACGCTGAAGAAACAGCCAGTCAGTAAATAAAGACCTTAAATTTAAACTCGTCCAGGCGAGCACAGCAAAATCTGACGGCAGTAAATGCAGGGCATGCGAGTTCTTGGTCTTGGCAGTGAATGTGCAGACAATGTGGAGGAGGCAATTAGACCATGAGAGTTCAAGGACATGCAGTTAGCCTTGAACTCAAACTAATGGCGGCCTTTGCCTCCTGCAATTTTTTTTTTTTTAAAGGCCGGTGAGCAACTCTAAGAATTATGGCTCCATCATTAGACCAACCATTTATTTTCTGTTCTTTTTCTTGGTTATTTTCCGTAAACCGATTTTCTTTTAACCTAGCGACACCCATGGGCTATGCCTTTCAATGCCAGTCGCTAAGATTCATTTCTGAGACAAATACTCTCCCTCGGGCTCATATGAGGATAAAAATGCAGGAATCAAGAGGCATAGATCCTCTTGAGTCCCCGTGAGCGGGGACTCATGAGGATCTGTGCCTATTGCAATTTTACGTTATTCGATTTGCTCCGGCAGTTTGGTGAGTTTTTCAGACTGGCTTTAAAACGTTATTTTCAGGCTAGATACTAGATTAGGACTAATGCCTTTCTAGCAAGAAAACCCTTTATCGCATTAAAAAGAAGTCTCTGTTAGGATAAGTATGGAAGGAAACACGTGAAACAAATTACATTTCCCAAGGAAAATATTTTGTTCACACTTCGATACCAATGGTTTCCAGCTCATTTTTTGTCTCTGCATTTGATTTATCGATGTTCGGACGCATACATTACTGGATTAAATACAAATGGTTTTGAAGCATATGTACATGGTCAAAAATGGAACACTTAAGTTGTTTTGTTTTGTTTTGTTTTGTTTTGTTTTGTTTTGTTTTTTTTTTTTTTTTTTTTTTTTTTTTTTTTTTTGTTGGTTGGTTTGTGTTGGGTTGGTTTGTTTTTCTGTTGAGGTTTGTTTTTTTGGGTGAGGCTGGCTTAGTGTGTGTGTGTGTGTGTGTGTGTGTGTGTGTGTGTGTGTGTGTGTGTGTGTGTGTGTGGTGTGGTGTGGTGTGGTGTGTGTGTGTGTGGTGTGTGTGTGTGTGTGTGTGTGTGTGTGTGTGTGTGTGTGTGTGTGTGTGTGTGTGTGTGTGTGTGTGTGTGTGAGTGTATTGGGGTTTGTTTGGGGTTTTTTTTTTGTTTTGTTTTGTTACTGTTGTTCGCGCTGGAGTCGTTGTAGTTTTTGCTTTTGGGGTTGTTTTTTGTTGCAGTTTGATTTGATTTATTTGTACTTATTTCTTTTCTTTCTTTTTTTTTTTTTTTTTCTTTATTTTTTTTTTTTTTTCTTTTTTTTTTTTTTTTTTTTTTTTTTTTTTTTTTTTTTTTTTTTTTTTTTTTTTTTTGTATTCAGTATGCATGTCTGCACCAGACGAGGGCTGTAAATCCTAACATAAGCTTTCCATGCAAGTATCACTGCTAAGGGCGTCCATTTTCCGTGCACCCACCGTCATTCACAATAACGAGACAAAAACCGCTACCGACAGTCAAAGGGTTAAGATAAATCGCATACTGATATGCCTACACCGCGGATTGTTGGTGTTTGAGGAACAAAATCGGAAATAACTCTCAAAATGATGTGATCGGGAGATTTCTCTAGCTACTTCAGTCCTCTGGACATGTCTGGAATAATGATGACCTCTCTCTCTCTCTCTCTCTCTCTCTCTCTCTCTCTCTCTCTCTCTCTCTCTCTCTCTCTCTCTCTCTCTCTCTCTCTCTCTCTCTCACTCTCTCTCTCTCTCTCTCTCTCTCTCTCTCTCTCTCTCTCTCTCTCTCTCTCTCTCTCTCTCTCTCTCTCTCTCTCTCTCTCTCTCCTCTCTCTCCTCCAGCCGCCGGCGGGGTAAGACGTGTAAGTCTTAGCTCCGTCGTGCAGCCAACCGTGACGCTTTGGATTGCTTGATATACTGTGTACTATGTGTTTTTCTATGTAAGCTGTGGACTTTCTTATACTTTTTAAACATTATTCCAGTGGACGTGCATACTAACTATCATCACACGGATATCCTAATGCTTGTGTTGTGAGTTTGAGAAGTGTGCAGGACAAAGCACACTATTTTCCCCGGATGATATCATATTGTGTACGTGTGATGCGAGTTGTGCCCAGACTGAAGCCAGTCTTTGTCCGTCGTGCAAGGTAAATCCGATCATACGAACTATCACTTTACGATATTCTTCTCGTAATTTTGAACGCATCGTCATCCACTTTGTTTTCTGGAACTCATTGAATATAGTAGAACTTACGCCTGCCATTGTCTATATTTTTCGTTCAATTATATATTTCATCCCTTGCACTGTCAGTAACTGTGAGGAGTTAGACTGTGACTAGAGCAGTCTATTGCTGAACTTCAGATCTAAGCAGCCAATGTTTGCTTTTCGGCTTACTGACTCTGTGACACGATGCTGTATCGTCTCCACCAGACTCCACTCCTGTCAGCCCTGCAGACACGCTGGCACTTCCTGAGGGGTGTCACAATGTTTGCTGATCCCACCACCCTCCACACCTACCCTTGTTTCTAACTTTCTAAAGTTGGCGCTGAGTGCCCGGTTACAGCATACCACCAAGTCCGAGTCGCGATGGCATCTTCATCCCTCTCTCTAAGTGTCGTGACGCAAGACCCCACCCTCGCCAATCCCTTTAAGAGAGAAAACCCGGTGCTAAAGGACACTGCGTGCGGCCAGCAAACGCGTTTCTACAGCAACGGCCCCAATGGCGTCATCACCCTCAAGCGCTGGCGAACTGCCCTCTACCACCGCTACGTCAACCTGCTCCAGGCAAGAGGCGGTTACACTGTAGTCTGGAGGGACACAGACGCCAGAAATGAACCTGTAGAGTGTGGTGACTCCTACCTGGATTGTTCCAATCCTGACATTCCCGATGACTTGGGAAAAACATTCATACAAATCAGGGGGAGAGCAAAACCAAAAATCACCATCACCCTCTACTTCCACGTGCGTCGCAAGACTGGCGGCACCTGTCTCATTCAGGGACACAACAAGGACACGTGGGTCCTAAGCGAATATGACTCTTTGTGTACATTCGTACAACAGCTGAAAGACGGCTGCGCAGACCCTGCTGACAATGTCCCTGTTGACATGCCGCGTGACCAGTCATGCGATCCCACCATCTCCCCGATAGTATCATTCCCAGACACCCCTCCTCGGGCAATTTTGGACTCATCCCTCCCCTTAATCGGATTGGAGGCTGACGACTCTACCTCCCTATCGCCGATTGTTCAGTCCTGTAACCCTCGGAACAGCTCCGCTAATCTTGTCCCCGAGCCTCTGACCGTGACCACCGTCAGCGCTGTGAGTGACATGACCAGTGACGGCCCGCCTACCCCGCCCTCCATCCCACACCCCTCCTCCAGCGGGCCACATCTACGGGATGATCTTCACTCTGATGTTCCTGCCAGTCAGTCCCTTGCCACTACCCCCTCCACACCCGAACCTGCCCCCTCCACACCAAGTCCTGTCAGCCATATTGTTACCCAAGTGTCGTCACCACCGAGGACTTGACCTCGCCCGGGTTACCCGTCTCGTGCACTCAGGTGGATTCTGATTATAGCGAGCTGGTGGTGTCCGGTGTCCGAGACGAAAAGCCGCTTATCATCCTAAAGCTGCAGACCCAACTCTGCAACAGCCAGGCCGCCGTCGAGGCTCTCCATCAAGAGTTGTGTCAGCTGAGAACTGTCACTATGCTAAATATTAAGCAGATTGACAGTAAGGTGTGCGAGTCCGCGGTGAAGATGGCAAATGACCTCCGGATGTTAGAGTCTTGTATGTGTGGCAAGATGTCCCACTTACATGATCAAATGACAAACATGGCAGAATTTCACTGTCTCGTCGACGACACTCTGCAAAGACTGAACTCTGAACAAGGGCTACCTCTGGCCTCTGGCCAAACCCCCCAACTACTAGTGTCAACAACGCCTGAAGGCTCTATGCCCGTAAACAGTGATACAATCATTAGTATGAAGCCTGTGTCCACTACAGCTGGTGATGTGATCCCAGTAAGGATTACCGTTCCTAAGAACAACCCTCCGAGTAGCCAGAAAGAGCAAGCCCCAGGGAGTGCGGTTATTACGGTCAACGTTGCCTCCCCTATCGCAGACAGCCACCGTGAGGGGAGCGGGCCGTCTCAGCCTGGCCAGCGGCAAGGGGGCGGTAATCGGATTGCCGGGAGCCAGCAGCAGCGCAAGGACTTTCTTCCGTGCGAGCGGGTCTTTGATCACAACGTAGAGGTAGACACAACCACGCTCGTCATCGGGGACTCCGTCGTGCGAAACTTCAAGGGAGAGAAGATGACCATGTACCAGGGCGAAAAGGTACAGGTCATCTCAATATCCGGCCTGCAAATCTCCCACTTGACTGACTGGCTCAAGCAGCAGCCGCAGTCACCCCGCGTCCAACTGGTCACCTTCCACGTAGGGGTGAACGATTGCAAGACGCATGAAATCACCAGTCAGCAGTGGGAGAGACTGGTCACTTCTTGCAAAGGCGTGTTCCCCAAAGCAAGCATCCAGGCCTCATCCATCTTGCCTGCTGCCCAGGGGAAAAACTCTCGCCTTAACCAACGTATTTCCCCCTCCAACGCAAATCTGTGCCACGTGGCAAAGAAGATGCGCGCTATCTTTGTTGACAATGCGGGCGTGTTCCTAGCCCCAAGCGGTCTTCCCCGGAAGGCGCTGTACCGTGTGGACAACAAAGGCCGACTTGACCCCATTCATCCATCCCACGTGGGAACCCGGAGGCTTGCCGGCAATATCAAGTACGGTGGTCCAGCTGTCAACCAGGCTGATGCAATTACTCACCAGCACAGAAGCTCTCAGGCGACCACTAAGACGAAACTCTACTCAGAGGCCTTAGCTGGTGGTAGCTTGAATGTACAGAGTGGCACTTCCACTTCTGACACTATTGTATCCGGTTCTGCTGGTCCCACATCACCAGTACAACTACCTCTACGCCAGGAGCCTCAACCACAGGACCATGAACAACTTCAACAGCAGGAGCAGCTGCAGCTACAACAGGCGCAGCAACAACATTTACAACAGGAGCAGCAACATCTACAACAGATGCCCTTCATGCCGGTTCCTGACTGGCAGCAACTCCAGTACCATCATCTGCTGCAAATACATACCAATTCTTCAACTGCAGCACCCTGGCAACAACCACAGTACCCGGATGGTTGCCATGGTGTGTGGTCGAATCATCGCCCAGCAACCAGTGTATCTGCTTATCCGGTTAATAGTCTGCCACCGTACCACCAGTTATGCCAGGTGCCCACAGCGAATGGTGCCAATGGATACGTCAGCTACTTACGCGGTTGGTAATTCAGTGTCGTGTGATCAGTGATCCTTCACCGTTGTGCTTCGCAGATTTCACCGTGGGTGTGTGAGGCAGTTCATTATTACGTCAGTGTTACGTGTGCTTCTTTATATACGGTTCTTCTGCGTTCGCTTGTGATTTATTCCAAAGCAGTGATTGACTGTGTGCCTCAAATTCTGTGATTTTCTCGCCTGGTTTGATTACCAAAGCTCCGCTAAGTTTTCATTGTGACAGTACGGTTTCAAGTGTTCAGCCTACGATACTTCACATCGCAGGCTACACCATTTGTTCATTTATTTAGACAGCTTGCGCAGCATTAATACGTGGATACACTATTAATCAAAAGCGATCTTCATTTGATAACGCTGTGTTGGACACCATTTGTGACGTTTTGATACGAGGTGCTATAACTTCAGCCGCGCTTTACTGCATTGAAACTTTATTCCCTATTCCCTCTGTTTATATATGTGGTGGGGCGGATTACAACAAAACAGACAGGGAGGCCATGTTGCGCCTTGTGAAGATGGTTTTATTTCTCCACCAAGGAGGCAGTACACCTGGAATATCAAATAACACACAATATAATTTCCATCTCAAGTGTACATACCAAATAGAAAATTGATGTTACATAAAATTGAGAGATAGGCATGTTATTATTACAAAATACTACAGTGGCTGGATAATTCGCAAGATCATCACACAGGTTCTCATACATCCACCATCCACTGATGTACTTTGGTCAAGGCGGCATTTTATAAAATAAGACAAAGTTCAACTATAATTACTACAAAACCTAAAATGACTAAAAATAATTATAAGGATATATATCATAAAGTATAAGATTGGAACATGGTGCTATATTAGTGGAGCTTAGAAGTATGAACACAGGAGAGAGAGAGAGAGAGAGAGAGAGAGAGAGAGAGAGAGAGAGAGAGAGAGAGAGAGAGAGAGAGAGAGAGAGAGAGAGAGAGAGAGAGAGCAAGAGGAATGCTGTGGTCCACAATATATACACAAGCTCTAATAGAAAACGGCATTACATATCATATCCCTAAGTCCTGAACCTTGGTAACACATTTCTTCAAAAGTAAGACCCATTGCAGCAAGTATGCACGCACACCTGGCTTCGCATGCTATCACATAGTACATGTAAACAATAGCAGACGACTCAAGTCTCCCTATCAAGAATAAACTAAGGGAAGCTACTCTCCATCAGGTAAACCTCAATGGAAAGAAGTTCTATGTCCGTCATATCATAACCTGTCATGCCTGAAATCGATGACCGCAGACATTATTATAATAAAAGATGTTTAGAAAGTAACAGGTTTAATCGCAGGCACTCGGATTATGACAACTTCTTCGCGCGATCACATTACTAGCAGGTAGCGGTCACCAAAACCACACACACTGGCTGACCGACAGTCACAGCCAGCCAGCTGACCAATCCATGCTAAGAATGAGATCACGTGACCCAATCCCACACAGTGCGCGCGTGATACAATGGTAAACTACTGACACAAAGGGATACTGATGCCAGAAAATGCAACTGATCATCCTATCACCGGTACTAAGCGATCTCGAAAGAAAGCAACGTATCTGACCAAATGATCCCCAGCACCATTGAGCAAGCCCCGACTACAATCCAAACGATTGATTAAAGTTTCTTTTGGTTGATAAAAGTGAGTTCTGAAAATGGCCCTTAGGTGCCAGAGATAATGGCAGCCATTAAAACGTAAACAAAATCATTTATGCCTGAATGCTCTCCAAGAGAGATGGTCGAACAATACCCT
The DNA here is from genome assembly GCA_036245525.1 of Semisulcospira habei. NCBI lineage: Eukaryota > Metazoa > Mollusca > Gastropoda > Semisulcospiridae > Semisulcospira > Semisulcospira habei. Next base: position 264,654,081 of record BTPG01000002.1, on the reverse strand, counting down.
AGGCTTGCTCAAATTGGTGCAAAGGATCAACATAAACATAGTATCTTCATCAAAACAAGTGATCAGATTAACCTAAAACATGGTAAACTTAGATAGTAGGATCAAATCAAAACACAAGCCCCTAAGTGACCACAGCGCTCCCCTCAACCTGTCAAAGACAGGACCGGTCAGTCAGAAAATTTGCAAAATACATCAAAATCAGTGCATAAAATATATCTTCGAAATATGCAAAGACAACCAACATTTCTAAGTAAAAAATAGTAAAATGTATGACTTACAAAGGTCCAGTTAGACAAAACTCGTGAAAGTAATTTGACGCTCAATAGGCCGGTCTTGCTTCCGTCGTGGTGCTACAGCAAATGCGTTCTTAGCGTGGAGACGCTACCACGAGGGGGCGCTACTGGGTCAAGGTCGATGTCTACCACTGGTCTATTTAAATGATTGGTCACTTCCAGCTAAATTTAGATGGGACGGCCAAAAGGAAAATCACTAAGACTGGGGCTAAGTAGGTCACCTCTGCCAGAACCCACACTCGGCAGCTCGGTGGCAACCGGCCACGCAAAATCATGCTACAATGTATTGACCATTGACCAGAGGGGTGACGTAATAAAATATAATATTAACACATATACAAAACACAGCTCGTCACATATATTTTTTGTATTGTGTTGCACTTCATTTGGGAAAGTTAAAATTCAACATGACCCATAATGCTCAGACACACGGAAGCCTTCAAACTGGTCACTTGAACATCTACCATCTTTTTAACAAGGTGGCCGATTTGAATGTTTTTCTAAACTCGTCTGAACCATTCCACCTGTTTGGTCTTAGTGAGACGCGACTTAACTCCGACATAAGCGATGAAGCCGTTCACATACCTAACTTTAGCATCACTCGACGTGACCCTCGTGTACTTGGTCAGACTGGGCTTGCCGTTTACATCCATAACTCAGTCCAACATTTAGTAAAAAGGCGTGAGGACATAGAAACTCCGGAAGTTGAGTGCATTTGGTTGGAATTTAGGGCTCCAAAAACTAAACCCGTCTTCATCGGCTTTTGTTATCGTAACCCATCAGCCAAGTTTGAATGGTACGACGATTTCTTGCATGCAGTAGAAAAAGTTGGCCTACCTAACTGTGATGCGTTGCTACTAGGCGACTTTAACATAGATATGTTAAAGCCCCATACCGCGTGGGATTGCATCACCACACAAACCGGCTTAGAACAATTAGTTTCGGCCCCTACTAGGATCACAAAAACAACCGCAACACTCATTGATCACATTTACACCAACCGTCCCCTTAGTGTGTTCAATGTTAGTGTTCCTGACCTCAGCATCAGTGATCACTTTCCTACTGTGTGTTCCTGGTCAACAAAACTGCCAGTGCATCGTAAGAACGGGCACACAACTATAACGTACCGCTCATTTAAACAGTTTAATCAGTCTGCTTTTCTAACAGACCTTGATCAAACACCATTTAATGTCGTTAATAACGAAACTGACCCTGAAAAGGCTCTGACTATTTGGTATCGACTCTTTACAAGAGTACTTAACAAACACGCCCCTCTACGGCAAAAGCGGGTAAAAAACCACACGTTACCGCCTTGGCTAACGCAAGGAATAATTGAAGCTATGAAATTGAGAAATGACTTAAGAAGACACAAGCTATTTAACGAATACAAAAAACAACGTAACCGTGTCAAGTCTATGGTACGCAGGGCTCAAAAGTCTCTCTTTGAACGAATGATTAAAGAAGACAGAGATACTGCCGCACTCTGGCGCGCAGTTAATCTCATCACCCGAGGTAACAGCAAGAAATCGTCAGCCATTCCTTCTAGTATTACTGCAGACATCTTTAACAAACATTTTTTGTCTGTTGCCGAGTCAATCATACCCTCAAGCGGAAAAACGTCTTACACATGCCCGGAGTCCCTGCTTAACTTCTGTAAGCAGAAGACTAAGGACAAACCCCCCTTCTCTATACCGCCTCTAGCTGTGTATGAAGTAGGAAAACTGATCGGGTCACTGAAAAACAAAAAATCATCGGGACCTGACGAGATCAGTCCTAAAATCCTGAAACTGTCCCTTCCCTATACAGTAGAATCGTTAACGTATATTTATAACTTATGCATCCAACAAAATATATTTCCATCAGAACTGAAGCAAGCCAAGATTATCCCTTTGCCTAAATCAAAAGATCTGTCTGATGTTAATAACTATAGACCCATCTCAATATTATCCAGCCTTTCCAAACCTCTTGAAAGACACGTGCACAAACACCTTTATCAATATTTGGAGAGTCGTAGTCTATTGCACGTATTTCAGTCCGGCTTTCGCCCCAAGCATTCTTGCCACACGGCACTAACAAGACTTATTGATGCGTGGCTAGCATCCATAAATAACTCCCAAATAACTGGGTCGATCTTTATTGATTTTAAGAAAGCTTTTGACCTTGTAAATCATAACATTCTTTTGTCAAAACTTCAAGCATATCTTTGCAATGCAGGTGCTGTCTCATTGTTCACTTCATATTTAAGCGGAAGGAAGCAAAGAGTATTGTTAAATGGATCCTACTCCTCGTATGGTCACGTCAAAAGCGGCGTGCCTCAGGGCTCTGTCCTCGGGCCATTGCTGTTCTGCATATTTATCAATGACCTTCCACTACATATTAGTTGCCGCGATATTTCTTGTGACATGTTTGCTGATGACTGCACACTACACACTCCTCACAAAAATGTAGCTGCAATTAACACGCGTCTGCAGGAAAGCCTGCGCGAGGTCACCGACTGGTGTCATTCCAACTCCATGTCCCTGAATCTGTCAAAAACAGAATGCATGGTTATAACCACACGTCAAAAGCACCAGCTATGCCCGCTCTCTCTTAGTCTGTCTATAAACGGCAGCACAATTGAGCAAGTATCACACCACCGCCTCTTGGGGGTCACTATAGATGATCAGCTTAAATGGCAACTGCATATTAATAATGTGTGCAAAAGAGTTTCCAGAAGCCTGTATATGTTGTCAAAATTGAAAACAATTACTGACACAGATACGCGTCTTCTTTTCTACAATGCTCATGTCAAGTCGCACATAGACTATGCATCAACAGTGTGGGATGGTACTAGTGATGTACATTTGAAGAGGCTGAACTCCCTACATAGGAGAGCTGCTAAGCTTATATTTCCCGATCCCGAACTCTCAACTGACGAAAAGCTTAAAACTTTAAAAATTCTCCCTCTATCCCAGCACTTTCAGTTCAATAAAGGTGTATTGATGTACAAGCTGTACAAGCAATCATGTCCACTGTACTTGAGTTCTATTTTCTCAGAACGGACATCTGTAGCTTCTAGACATGGACAACAATTCAAAGTACCCCTGCCGCGTATTGATTTATTCAAAACCAGCTTGTCATTCTCGGGAAGTTCATTCTGGAATTCTATTCCTGCAGAAATTAGAAACGCAAAGACGCTCACCTCATATAGGGACAGCCTCTTCAAACACCTAGAATCTCTGACGTAATCAAATCATTACAGTATTGGGATAACTTACACGTGTGTTCAGATGTGTACATGTGCGTGCTTGTGTGTGTGTATGTATGTGTGTGTGTATGTGTGTGTATCAGTGTGCGAGAGAGAGAGAGAGAGAGAGAGAGAGAGAGAGAGAGAGAGAGAGAGAGAGAGAGAGAGAGAGAGTCCCTTTTTCCCATAGCCGTACCATAATATTTGAATGCCAAAGAGTACCTTTGAATACTGCATGTACTGTGTATAATGTTTTTGCCTTCATATGTGTGTGCTCGATATGTTGGGCGCGCGCTCGTGTATGTGTGTGTGTGTGTGTGTGTGTGTGTGTGTGTGTGTGTGTGTGTGTGTGTACTGTATGTGTGACTGTGTGTGTGTGTGTGCGCGCGTGCGTGCATGCTGTGTGTGTGTGTATGTGTGTGTGTGTGTCGGCGTGAGAGAGAGAGAGAGAGAGAGGGGGGGGGGGGGAGAGATAGCACCTGCATTCATATTTGCCCTTGCTGTATGAACTTTAATGTACTTAATGATTCTTTGTTTATTGCTTTACTTTGTATTTTTACTCATTTTATACTTTTGTGCGTACGCGTATGCGGGTAGGTATGTCTGGAGTGCGTGTCCGAGAGCGTGTGTTTGTTTTTGTGCGTATGTGCCTGAGTGCGTGCGTGTGTAAGTGTGTGTGTGTGTGTGTGTGTGTGTGTGTGTGTGAGTGTTCGTGCGTGTGTGCATGCGTACTGAATTGCGGTGTACATGTGTGTGTGTGTGTGTGTGTGTGTGTGCGTGCGTGCATGCGCGGGTTGCGATGTGCATGCGTGCGTACCTGAGTGCGTGTGTGGGTATGTGTGTGTGTATGTGCGTGGTGCGTGCGTGCGTGAGCGAATGTAGCAGTGCATGCAGCAGTGTGTGGTATGTGTATGTTTACATGTCTATGTCACTTATGTAGTAGATGTAGCAACGGCAAGTTTGAAAACTGGTCCTGTTACCAATAACTTCTACCGTTGGAAAATAAAGGTTCATTGTTCATTGTTCATTGTTCATTGTTCTCTCTCTCTCTCTCTCTCTCTCTCTCTCTCTCTCCCACTCTCCCACTCTCTCTCTCTCTCTCTCTCTCTCTCTCTCTCTCTCTCTCTCTCTCTCTCTCTCTCTCTCTCTCTCTCTCTCTCTCTCTCTCTCTCTCTCTCTCTCTCTCTCTCTCTCTCTCTCTCTCTCTCTCTCTGATCCTTTCTTGATTCCACCGCTGGCAGTGCACGAAGTCGGTAGGACAATTAGTTCAATGAAGAATAAGAAATCGTCCGGGCCAGATGAAATCAGCCCAAAAATACTTAAATTAGCTATTCCTTGTGTTATTGAAACAATAACCTTTATTTATAACTTGTCCATTCAAACAAATATTTTTCCAAAGGAATTTTAAAAAGCCAAGGTTATACCCCTCCCGAAAACAAGAGATATGACTGATGTTAATAACTATGACCCCTTTCTCACTATTGTCCATCCTTAGTAAACCACTTGAACGGCATATCCATAAACATCTCTTGGAATATTTAGAAAATCATACATTAATCCATCCCATTCAGTCGGGATTCAGACCAAAGCACAGCTGTCACACGGCCCTAGCACGTCTAACTGATGTGTGGCTACGCTCAATAAATCAGGACGAATTTACCGGCGCTGTATTTATTGACTTACGAAAAACCTTTGATCTTGTGGACCATAAGCTTCTACTTTCCAAGCTAAATGTGTACTTCGGTAGTTCGTTTGGCAATAAATGCACTTCTTCCTAAAAAAAAACTACAGCCAGAAATCTCTTTACCACCATGGCACAACTCTACTTTTCGCCTCATATCTTAGCGACAGACAGCAGCGCGTCATGGTCAATGGATCATACTCCTCAAGCGGATTAGTAACACGGGGAGTTCCCCAAGATTCAGTCCTAGGACCTCTTCTGTTTTGCCTCTTTATAAATGACCTGCCGCTACATTTGACTAGCGACAAAATTTCATGTGATTTATTCGCCGATGACGCCACAATTCACACCCCGGACAAGAGTATTGATTCTTTAAATGGCCGTTTGCAGCAGGGTTTGAGCGAAATTTCCACTTGGTGCGCAAACAATGAAATGATTTTAAATCCTTCCAAAACGGAATGCATGACGATAGCAACCCGTCAGAAGCACCAGCTCAAGCCACTTACACTAAGCCTGACTGTCCATAATGACATCGTTAATCAGGTCACGGAACACCGATTACTTGGTGTAATTGTTGATGACCAGATGAAGTGGCAATCGCACATAAATGCTGTATGTAAAACTGTTGCTAGAAATGTTTTTATGCTTTCAAAGTTGAAGTACTTTATCCATGTTGATGCCCGCAAGTTATTTTACAATGCACATGTCAAATCCCACATCGATTATGTGTCCACGGTATGGGATGGCAGCGGTGACATACACTTGAAGAGGTTTAACTCCCTGCATCGGAGAGCAGCGAAACATATCCTGCCTGATTCAGCCCTAATAACTGACGAAAGACTTGAAAAACTGAAAATGCTACCTCTTAAACAAGGGTGTGGTTATGTATAAAATCTGGAATGAGATTCACCCAGAATATCTTTGTAGGCTCTTTACCAAGGCAAGTTCAGGTTATTCTACTTCACGGCGAAACTTTATTACACCTCGCCCCAGGATAGATCAATTTAAAACCAGTGTATCTTTCTCATGCGCATCTTTCTGGAACACACTGCCTACATGTATAACACACGCTAGCTCCCTCTCCTCTTTCAAGGAATGCCTCATGAAAGTACTTGTCTGATGATACATAATCTACCACAAGTATCCGTATCACACATGTGCTTATCGTATTATCAGTGCATGGTTTGTCCATACTAATAATAATCGCCTAATTACATAATTCAAGTTTCTATTATAATCCAAATAAGTTTTGCTGTCTGAAGTGAATTTTCACTATGATCCAAATGATTTGCTTCGTATATAGGTCAAGTTATTATTAGCGCGTGTCTGTGTGTGCACGCGAACGTGTATGTGTCAGTGTGCGCGCGTTGCGTGCACTTTCTGTTTTTTTGTTTGTTTTTGTATGACCGAATGAATAAATGAATTTTGTTTAATGTCTCTTCATGTTTAATGTCTCCTAATTTTTCTTTGTGTAATTTGATACTATTAGTATTACAATTATTATCCTTTGTTTGTAGAGTAGCAACGGCAAGTATGAAAAATGGCACACGTGCTAATTACTTCATCTGTTGAGAAATAAAGTTTCATTTCATTTTATTTCTCTCTCTCTCTCTCTTTCTCTCATTAAATCATTTTGCGATAAAATCCATTTTAAACGTGCATTGCACACTCACTTCCAATCAGCGTGACTTCACAGTTTGCCATATAAAAATAATTCTGCTGATAACACGTAAACGTCAATTTTTTTCTCTTTCTCCTTAAATTTGCTACCTGATCATCTATTGTGTTGTCGGTGTCACTATACGCTATTGATGCTGCTGATTCTATGACACTGTCTTAGATGAGTATAATATTAATGCTGTGCACGCGTTTCGTTCTCTTGCTTTTTGCATCGGAGGCAGTTACAAATTCTCCATTGCGTTTTTTTCCCGTAGTTTTTCTTCCTCTTCTTCTTCTTCTTCTTCTTATTATTATTATTGTTAGTATTTGCATGCTCTGTTTATTTTCCTGTTATGTTGTTTGTTTACAGGACAGCTTGTAAGACAGGCATTGAGTTGCCTAATAGCTTTATCCTGCATAAATAAAGATTCATCATCATCATCTCTCTCTCTCTCTCTCTCTCTCTCTCTCTCTCTCTCTCTCTCTCTCTCTCTCTCTCTCCAGTCTCTCTCTCTCTCTCTCTCTCTCTCTCTCTCTCTCTCTCTCTCTCTCTCTCTCTCTCTCTCTCTCTCTCTCTCTCTCTCTCTCTCTCTCTGCTCCTCACCGCTGTTGCTCCGGGGGAGAGAGGGGGGTGGGAGAGGGGGAGGTCGTGTGAGTGTGTGTACGCGTCAGTGTTGTGTGGTGTGTGTGTGTGTGTATGTGTGTGTTTGCGTGTGTTGCAGTATGTGCGTGTGTGTCTGTGTGTATGTGTGTGGTGTAGATTGTGTGTGTGATGTAAGAGTGTTTGTGCCTGTGAATGTTTATTTACTTTCGTGTGAAACTGTTGTTTTGTTTGTGATAGTGCTAAATGGTAGTTTTTAGCTTAATGGTAGTATCGGCAAGTTTGAAAATTGGTTCTGTTACCAAATATTTTTACCGTTATAAAATAAAGGTTCATTGTTCATTGTTCTCTCTCTATCTCTGTCTCTGTCTGTCTGTCTGTCTGTCTGTCTGTCTGTCTGTCTCTCTCTCTCTCTCTCTCTCTCTCTCTCTCTCTCTCTCTCTCTCTCTCTCTCTCTCTCTCTCTCTCTCTCTCTCTCTCTCTCTCTCTCTCTCTCTCTCTCACATCTACTATACGTCCTATCTGATAAGAGTGCAGGGAAAAAACTGCAAGCAGTGGATAGATGAAGAGTTTCTGGTTGTTCAAGAAATAGTAGAGGACACTGTATCTAGTTCCAGTCTTCTCTACCCACCCTCCCCTCAGACACCGTCATCACCCCAATTCTTTGAAAATGAATTAGCATCTGCCATCGCCCAACCTCCAACCACCCTGCACCACGGAGGTCTCCCACCCCAATACCCGCAAGCTCAAACCACCAACACCTTCCAGCCTGACACTTTCCCCCTCACCCTGAAGCTTGCATCATCTAACCACTCCCCCCTGCCTACGTCTGGCCCCTCGTCTGACGTCACTAACGACAGCAATCCGCCCATAGCCACCCCCAGTCCACCCGACGGCGAGAGCTCTGATCCTGTCCAGGTCCTGTCCAGCACTAATCCCTCTTCAGCTGGAGTGACTGACGGATCCACAGGTGATGAAATCACCGACTGTGAACAAGTGGGCCCCGCGTGACTTGGCTTGACTTCGCGAACGAAGATTTTATAGGAGTTGCCCACGACGTCTGCAGGCTTGTTCGTGGCTGCGGAGGCCAATCCGAGACAGGCAGGTTCGACCGCAGTGGTTGCAGGGGAAGGTATGGCCAGGGTTCTGAGCTGCGGCATCTCTGTTTTTTCTCCTGAGCCGCTTGTCCTTAAGGCTAGCTCTGTGAGAGTCCTCAAAGGAGACAGCTGCCTTGTAAATGGTGGAGCGCCAGGTGTCACGGTCCGCAGCAAGCGAAGACCACTGGTGGTGGTCGATTTGGCAGGCACTAAGTGACTTCTTAAGACAGTCTTTGTATCTCTTCTTTGGTGCCCCTCTGTCACGGTGTCCAGTAGCAAGCTCGCCGAACAGGGTGATCTTTGGTAAGCGATGATCCTCCATCCTGGAGACGTGCCCCGCCCAGCGGAGCTGTGTCCGCAGCAGCAAAGCCTCGATGCTCACAGTTTCAGCCTGTTCAAGGACCTCGACGTTGGTGACATAGTCACTCCAGTGAATGCCCAGGATGGTGCGCAGGCAGCGCTGGTGGAAGCGTTCGAGGAGTCGTAGTTGGCTGCGGTAGAGGGCCCAGGACTCGGAACCATACAGCAGGGTGGTGAGGACCACAGCTCTGTACACGCTGATCTTGGTGCCTGTTTTCAGCTGTTGATTGTGCCACACCCGCTTGAAAAGTCGCCCGAAAGCGCTGTTCGCTTTTGCCAGCCTGCTGTCAAGCTCCTTGTCCAGCTTGGCGTCCGACGTGATAATGCAGCCAAGGTAAGTAAACTGGTGCACTGACTTTAGTTCAGACTCACCAATGGTGATGTGAGGAGGGCGATACACTGTCTTGGGTGCCGGCTGATGGAGGACCTCTGTCTTTTTCAGACTGACCTCGAGTCCAAAGAGCTGGGCAGCATCTGCGAAGCAAGACGTGATGCGCTGCAGGGCTCTCTCTGTGTGTGCAACGAGGGCAGCATCATCAGCAAAAAGCAGCTCACGAATCAGTTGGTCTAGGGTTTTCGTGTGGGCCTGCAGTCGTCTGAGGTTGAACAGGCTGCCATCGAGACGGTACCTGATGTACACTGCATCGTCATCATCGAGGTCCACTGTGGCCTGCTTCAACATCATGCTAAAAAAGATGGTGAAGAGGGTCGGTGCCAGCACGCAGCCCTGCTTTACGCCATTGAGAATAGGGAATGGTTCTGAGAGGTCATTGTTGAGTCTGACCTGGCCTTGCTGGTCCTCGTGTAGCTGGACAATCATGTTGAGGAACTTTGGGGGACAGCCAAGTCGCTCCAGGATCTGCCACATGCCTTGCCTGCTCACAGTGTCGAACGCTTTTGTTAGGTCGACAAATGTTACGTACAGCCCTTTGTTCTGTTCGCGGCACTTCTCCTGTAGCTGTCTCAGCACAAAGACCATATCGGTGGTGCTCCTGTTGGCTCTGAAGCCACACTGGCCCTCTGGGAGTTGGTCTTCAGCGATGGCAGGTACCAGCCGATTCAGGAGCAGCCTTGCAAGGATTTTCCCAGCAATGGACAGCAGGGTAATTCCCCGATAGTTGGAACAGTCAGACTTCTCGCCTTTGTTCTTGTACAGGGTGATAACGACTGCATCACGGAGATCTTTTGGTAGTGTTCCTTCCTCCCAGCAGCAGAGAAAGAAGTCATGGAGCTTGTTGTGCAGTGCTGTGCCTCCATGTTTCCAGATCTCTGGCGGTATTCCATCAATGCCTGCTGCTTTGCCACTCTTGAGCTGGTGGATGGCTGTGAGGGTCTCTTCAGCGGTGGGCGGTTCGTCCAATTCAACCTTTACTGGGAGGTGTGGGATTTGTAGGATGACTGCTTCTTGAACAGTGCGCTCAGCGCTGAAGAGGCTCTGAAAGTATTCCGACCAGCGGTTCAAGATGGAGGTATTATCTGTGAGGAGTGCCTGGCCATTTGCGCTTCGCAGGGGACTTTGTACCAGGTGCCTGGGGCCATACACTGCTTTCAGTGCTTCGTAGAAGCCCCTGTAGTCACCATTGTCAGCACAAAGCTGGGTCCTCTGTGCAAGTCTGGTCCACCACTCATTCTGGAGATCTCTGAGCTTGCGCTGCAGACTGCTGCAGACGAGGCGGAAGGCAGACTTCTTCACAGGGCAGGAAGGCTGGGCTAGGTGGGCCTGATGGGCGGCTCTTTTTTTTGCTAGGTGTTCCTGGATCTCTACATCGTTTTCGTCAAACCAGTCTTTGTTCTTCTTTCTGGCGAAACCCAAGACTGCTGCAGAGGATTTTGCAATAGCAGTTTTCAGTTGTTCCCAAAGTGTTTCAGGGGAGGAGTCTACTGGGTCCGCTGTGTCTTTGAGCCTGCGCTGTAAATCTGTCTGAAAGGCAGCTTTCACATCGTCACGCTGAAGGCTGGCAACATCAAGCTTTTTCTTGGGGGGCCCCCATTTCTTGGGTTTTGGCTTGAAGTGGAGCCTGAGTTTGCAGCGGACAAGGCGGTGGTCAGTGTGGCACTCTGCGCTGGGCATCACTCTGGTGAGGAGGACGTCACTGCGGTCCCTCTGACGCACTAGGACATAGTCGATAAGGTGCCAGTGTTTGGAGCGAGGATGCATCCAGGTGGTCTTTCGACTGTCCTTTTGCTGAAAAGTAGTGTTGGTGATGACCAGTTGCTGCTCCGCACAGAACTCCAACAGTAGGCGGCCATTGTCATTGCAGTTCCCCACGCCATGCTTGCCGAGGACTCCTTTCCAGGCTTCAGAGTCCTGGCCCACTCTGGCGTTGAAGTCGCCAAGGATGATGACTTTGTCGTCTGCAGGGGTACTCTGTAGGAGGCTGCGCAGGTCAGTGTAAAACTTGTCCTTTTCAGCAGGCTCTGCCAGGAGGGTTGGGGAGTACACACTGAGAAGGGTGACGTGCAGCTGGTGTCTCAGTGGGAGGCGCATGGACATGATGCGGTCGGAGTGGCCCGTTGGTAGGTTTTCCAGCTTAGTCGCAATGGATGTCTTGACCATGAAACCCACGCCTGAAAGCCGTCTTTCTGATGCAGGCCTGCCTGACCAGTAGAGGGTGTACCCAGCACCAAGTTCTTGGAGGCTGCCTTCGTCCGGAAGGCGTACTTCGCTGAGCGCGGCGATGTCGATGTTTAACCTCCGCAATTCATGGGCAATGAGGGCGGAGCGACGTTCAGGGCGTCCGCTGTCTGCTTTGTCGAGCATGGTTCGGACGTTCCAGCATGCTACGTTAAGTCCGGTCGTGGTCGTCATGAGAGTGGATCCGTTATTCTTTCTTGTTTTTTGACCGCAGGAGAAGATGCCCGTTGACCGCGGCTAGCCAACTGGGGTTGCGAGGGGATGAGCTTTGGTTAGGCCACCTTTTCTAGGCCCCTCTCCATGTGGAGCAAGCAGTGCTGTCCCTAGAGAAGGCTGCTTGGTTGTTCAGGGTGTGCCGAGTGATGTTGTCATCCCCAGGTCAACATCAGGCGACCAATATCCTGAACCGCCTGCATGCAGGTTTGAGACTGCGGCTTCCAGTGACATCTTTCACCTGCCGTTTCGCCCCTCGCCCGTCGCTACAGGACTTGGAATGGTCAGTGTCATGGTCCGTGGACGTTTCCTAAAGCCTGCGCGGTGGAGCTTTTTGGTGGAGTGCAGTGTGCGCAGTACTGGCCCCACCCTTTAAACCCTTGGTTCATCTGCCATGGCCTAGCAAGCTGGGACGATGGCATCGAGGTCCTCGGGTCGTAGGTTTTATATCAGACTGTCCTTGTCCTAGTCTCTGGCTCAAAAGCCTTCCCCGGAGACACGGGGGGGCTTTGATGTCAGGGGTTTCCTCCCTTAGCCTTTCCGCATCCAAGCGGCCAGGCCTGCAAGGCAGCAGGCGACTCGTGGAGGGCGGGCCCCGCGTACGCTGATAGGATTAACGTCGTAGCATCACCCTCTGGCATTTCACTTTGCCCAGCCAATGTTGCATCACCCCTATCCCTATCCCTTCTGCAACGAACAGCTATCGGATGCCACGGCCTGTATCCGAGATCTGAAGACAGAGCTGCAGACTGTTACATCTGAATTAGCCACTGTCAAGCAGCAATACGCAGCCCTTATTACCCGCCAGGACAGGTTTGACAGCGACCTAAAGGACAGTGCAGCAAAATTCAAACATGATATCCAAGCTACTGACCTGTGTCTACAAGAGCACGAAAACTCAACAGCTAGTGCTGTTGAGAAACTGACTCAGGAACACAAAGCCTTGGCCACGCAGGTGACAAAACTTGCACTTAGCAAGGAGACGCAGGGTGCTACACTTCGGGAGCTGAGAAAGCAGGTGGAGTCCTTATCAACATCACTCCACTCTAAAATCTCACTGATCTGACCAACACCAAGCAAAGAACAAACCACCACAATCCCCTTCCATATCCCGCTCTGGTACCAGCGACCTCGGCAGTGTGCAACACTCACCAGCAACTGCTAAAACAACCAAGGCCCTGCAGCATGAGTCGACAACAGCCAGCGTGACCATTGGTTCAGCCGTAACTGTCACGACGCAAAATCGCTTTGCAGCCCTCTCCGACGACCACAGTGACCAAAGTACCGGTGGATTATCACCGTCCCAGGCCGCCGAGCAGACAGTCTTTAAAAACGCCCTATACACCGCCACCAAAGACTCCATACGACCATCTATGTGCCATGAACATCAGACACCAGTCAAACGTCCTTCTGCTTGGTGACTCTATTACTGAAGCGAGTGAGCGAGCGGAAGATGTCGTCCAAAGTCTGTGTCGTACAAAACCTGGCGGTCTCTGGCCTCAGTGTTGATGCTTTGAGCAAATGGCTCGCCACCCTCTCACCTTCTCAACACGTACGCCACGTCGTGTTTCACGTCGGGATTATCAGATGTAGGGACACTCATGGTCACGTTACGACTAACGCGTGGCTCACAACTAATCCGCCTGGTGTCCGCCGCTTTTCCGCGCGCTACGTTACAGGCCTCTTCCATCGTCCCTCCTTTTAGCAGTCGCCACGCCCTGTCACGACCTGCGCGCATGTCAAACGCCGACCTGAAACAGGCCTGTCAACAAACGCGTGTACAGCTTGTTGACCACACTTCCAGCTTCCTGACCAAGAACGGCGCCCCCAAGCGATAACACAATGACCCACCCGAGTGATGAGGGCATTAAGCTGATTGCCCTTAGGATCCGTTACGGTGACCCTCCCCACGGCTCCTACCACCAGCTGAGAAACGCCGGGGAGCCCGGCCAAGGGGACGGGCCTAATCCAGCCGGCATCAGCCGAAACGGTTCACGTGGCGATAGCAGACGGCTCAGCAACCCGTCTTTGATGTCTGCCGCCTTAATTAAGCCAGCAGCGGCCGCCCGCCACTCGCCACACGCCCACCAATCAGCCCAACCAACCACCACCCGAGAGCTTGTCAGGTTCACAGCCCGGCGGCGTACAGCAGGGCCCTTATCTACGCGACTCCCCGGTTCCAGACCACCGACTTCCCGCCGCTGCAGCCGTCAGGGACAGGACCCATTGTCCCACCAGTGGCGGAATCACCCACGAACGCCTGGGGCGCGAAGCAAGCGGCTGGAGCCATGTTTTTGGACCAACCACAAATGCAAGCACTAAAGCTGCTCGCGCAGTTCTTACAAACATTTTCGTAATCGGCGTCCCACAATCCCTGTCACATTCAGTTCCCACTGAACGAATCGTTTGCAGTTCTTGTAAGTTGTGAACTACATACAAAATTAATGGCAGACGAAGGGTGATCCACGACAGTGCGGCACCTTTGTCGGCTTGGTCATCTATCCGTCCGCACATTGAACTGAAAATGACAGGGGTCGTGCATACACGGACGCATAAGTCAGTGCGGGTGTGTGTGTGTGTGTGTGTGTGTGTGTGTGTGTGTGTGTGTGTGTGCGTGTTTGTGTGCGGTGTGTGTGTGTGTGTGTGTGTGTGTGTGTGTGTGTGTGTGTGTGTGTGTGTGTGTGTGTGGTTGTGTGTTTATGTGTGTGTGAGTTAGCTGTCATCAATCAGACTCGTCTTGAAACACTGACTTTTTTTAGTTTGTCCTCTTTGCTGATCTGACGTTAAGACACAAGAGTGGCCGAGTACCCAGCTAACACTCACCATCAAACGAGAAGAGACATGTTTACAGCACAGCAATAAATTTATTTCTGTGCTGTTCTTACTCGTAAGGGGTTTAAACTGAGTGAACTCGTACTGCAGATATCTTATGTTGATCTGCTCGTGACTTAAACAGATGATATTAATCATTTCATCTCTGCATGTTTGGTCAAATGCCGTCATAGGAGCGCACGTGTGAGACGTGTGTTTACGGGACCTCGTATCTTATAATCGACTCGAACTCCTTACTACATGCAGCGCATTTTTGTCTTGTGTCGACTTACTTTCTATTGCTTATGTGACTGTCTATATAGACAATAGATTTTACGGGAAAAGTCAACTTACTTTTATTATTATTATTATTATTATTTTAATATTTTTCTTTCTTCCCGTTAAAGCGTATCTGAGCATGTCAGATCAGTGAATATTGGCGAGTGCTCGTTACATTTTTCCAGCCTCACAAATATTCTCTTATTCGTCTTAGATAACGTAAACTCTTTGTCTAAATAACGTACTCTCCCCCGCCCCTTTCTTTTCCCTCTCTTTTCTGTTTAAATTTCGCTTTTTCCGTGAAGTTTGCTGTTTGTTTGCCTTACATTTGTTACTTTTATTACTCGCATACTACTTTTAGTTCCTGTACTCTACTTCCCCTTAGTTCCATTACTTATTTTTAACGCCAAAATTACCATACAAGATAATGTGCAAAAAAGGCCAAATATTTCGAATCGGCCATTTAAATGTATATCACCTGGCGAACAAAATGCCGGACGTTTGCGTTTATGTTAACTCACCTAGTCACTTTCATCTCTTTGGTATAACCGAGACACGCCTTGCCTCCCACATCAGTGATGAGGCCATCGCCATTCCAAATTACTCCATTCTTAGGAGAGATCCGTCAGTCCAGGGTGAGACAGGTGTAGCGGTCTACATCCACAACTCAGTTAAACACATAACCCGCAGGCGCCGAGACTTAGAAACTAGCGATGTGGAATGTATTTGGATAGAGATTAGGCAATCTAAATCCCCTCCTTTACTTGTTGGGTTTCTGTACAGAAATCCTGCGGCCACTTTTGAGTGGTATGACAACTTTGTACACTTGATTGATAAAACAGATATTCATAAAAGCGAACTTCTCCTTCTAGGGGATTTTAACATTGACACTCCTAAATCTCACCCATCATGGGAGTGTACCACTACCTTAGTCGGCCTTCAACAAATGGTAACATCGCCCACTAGAGTTACGCCATCCTCAGCCACTGTTATAGACCATATTTATACAAATAAACCGCTGGCAGTTAGCAACGTTCACGTTGGTAGTCTTAGCGTAAGTGACCACTATCCGGTGAGCTGCACGTGGCTGTCCAAGCTTCCAAAACTAAAAAAGCAAGGACATACGTGCATAACATACAGATCATTTAAAAAGTTCAATGAAAATACCTTTCTGTCTGATCTAGCTTCTGCAGAGTTTACTGAAGTGTACAATGAAACCGACCCAAATAAAGCACTAGATACGTGGTATCACATCTTTCTCAGAGTGCTAGATAAACACGCGCCCTTGAGACAACAAAGAGTTAAATACACCACTTTACCACCCTGGCTGACTGCGGATCTTATCGAGGCCATGGAGCACAGGGACGAGCTGAGAAGAGAGAAGCGTTTCACAGATTACAAGAAAGAACGTAATCGAATAAAATCCATGGTTCTGAAGGCAAAGAAATTACTTTTCGATAAAGTTATTCACGAAAGTAAAGACTGTGCCACAATATGGCGTGCGATAAATTTAGTTACTAGAGGCACGAATAAAAGCACAGCTCCTTTACCGCCGCATCTCACAGCAAACAGCTTCAACAGCCACTTCGTCTCCGTAGCAGAATCATTAATTCCGTCGGGAACTGAGTCGCATGACTATGTATGCCCGGAAAACTTAGTAGATTTCTGCAAGCAGAGAACTGCCGGCACAAAACCTTTCATCATACCCACTATAGCGGTCCATGAAGTTGGTAAATTAATTACATCCTTGGAAAATAAAAAAATCATCAGGACTGGATGAGATTAGTGCGAAAATACTCAAGATATCCCTCCCTTACATTGTAGAGAGTATCACTTATATCTACAACCTCTGTATTAATTTTAATTGTTTTCCATACGCATTTAAAGACGCGAAAGTAATACCTCTACCTAAATCTAAAGATCATAGTGAAATTAATAATTTTAGGCCCATATCACTTCTACCTGTTCTGTCCAAGCCCTTAGAACGGCATATTCACAAGCATCTATCTATATACCTGGAAAGCCGAAAATTAATCTATTCATTGCAGTCGGGCTTCAGATCAGAACACTCATGTCACACTGCGCTGATACGGATGATAGACACCTGGTTATCTTCCATCAACGACTCAAAACTTACAGGAGTCATGTTTCTAGATTTTCATAAAGCCTTTGATCTAGTAAACCACGAAATACTGATCAAGAAAGTATCCATGTATACCAACAACTCGGCGTCGTTTTTCAAATCCTACATCGAAGGTAGAAAACAAAAGGTATTACTAAATGGCTCATACTCGAATCAAGGGTTCGTGAAGCATGGCGTACCACAAGGCTCTTTTCTTGGTCCCCTTTTATTCTGCTTGTTCATAAATGATCTTCCTCTTGCGATAAAAATGAAAGCGTTACATGTGATATGTTTGCAGACGATGCTGCAGTACACACGCCAGATAAGGATATATCAAACATCAATTCACGACTGCAAAACACATTGCAAGATATTGATGAATGGTGCAGTCATAATATTATGATTTTAAACCCGGTAAAAACGGAGAGCATGGTAATTAGCACCCGCCAAAAACACCAGCTTGGCTCTCTCTCACTCAGTCTGTCCCTCAAAGGCAAAACCATCAGCCAAGTTACTAACCATCGCCTGCTAGGAGTCACGGTGGACAACCAGCATAGGTGGCAGCCACACATCAGTAATGTTTGTAAAATTGTCTCCAGAAATCTGTACATCTTAGCAAAACTTAAACTCATTACTGATATGGAGACACGTCAACTGTACTTCAATGCTCATATTAGATCGCATAATAGACTATGCTTCTACTTTGTGGGATGGTTCGAGCGATGTCAATTTGAAAAGATTGAACTCTCTACATCGGAGAGCTGCCAAACTAATACTCCCTGATCCCAGCTTAACTACTGACCAAAAATTGGCAGCCTTAAAAATTCTGCCCCTGAAAGATCATCTAATTTACAATAAGGGAATGGTTATGTTCAAGGCATTAAACGATAAGCTACCCCGATATATCACATCGCTATTTACCGTCCAGTCATCAACATACTCCAGATCAAGAAAATCCCTTATTGTGCCGCGACCTAGAATTGATCTTTATAAAACGAGTTTGACGTTCTCTGGCTCTAGTCTTTGGAATGCCTTGCCTAGAAACGTCACGACATCAGCTACTTTCTCCTCGTTTAAAGTCAGTCTCACCAAGTACTTATTTTTGTCAGCAGCATCCCCGTGACTGTGCACATATTGAAAAATACTATTTCTCACTAGATTATTAATTGCGTGTATCACAGGTTTCGACTGATGACTCATATTTATTCGGTACAGCTTGTATTTAGCCAGCTACTCATATGACTGACTAGCTTAACGTTATAAGCCGCGTAAGCGTGTGTGTGCACGTGTGTGTGTGTGCGTGTGCATTGTGCGTGTGTGCGTGTGCGTACGTGTATATTAGAGATAGAGAGTGGCGTGCTCAAATGTGCATGCGATATGTATGCGTATTTAGGTTGTGTGTATTCTTATTATGTTATTTTAATTAAACCTCACAACATGTCATTATGCCCGACCAGTAAAGTTGGTAATTCCTATGTCACTTCCCCCTTACATTTTTTTTCTTCATTCTTGGCTTGTGCTGTGTCATGTAATTTTTTTTCCCCCTTTTCAGTAGTAGAAAACAATTAGTGCGATAGTAACTCTGTAATCAGTAGATTAGCAACGGCAAGTTCGAAAAATGGTTGTTACTACCAAAACTTTTACCGTTGTCAAATAAAGGATCATTGTCATTGTCATTGTCTCTCTCTCTCTCTCTCTCTCTCTCTCTCTCTCTCTCTCTCTCTCTCTCTCTCTCTCTCTCTCTCTCTCTCTCTCTCTCTCTCTCTCTCTCTCTCTCTCTCTCTCTCTCTCTCTCTCTTATCCTTGAAAAATAAAGTTTCATATCATTTCATCTCTCTCTCTCTCTCTCTCTCTCTCTCTCTCTCTCTCTCTCTCTCTCTCTCTCTCTCTCTCTCTCTCTCTCTCTCTCTCTCTCTCTCTCTCTCTCTCTCTCTCTCTCTCTCTGTAGAGGCTAAACTCCCTACATCGGAGAGCTGCCAAATTAATACTTACGGCTCCCCATATCTCAACAGATCAAAAACGCGTGTCACTGGACATGCTCCCTCTGAAGCAACACTTTCTTTTCAACAAGGGTGTCTTCATATTTAAGTTGCATAAACAGTCATGCCCAGCGTACCTTAGCACTTTCTTTTCGGAACGTGTCTGACGTTTCTAGATTTGGCCCACAATATCGAGCTCCAGCCCACGTATTGCCATCTTTAAATCAAGCCTGTCTTTCGCAGGAAGCTCATTATGGAATTTTTTGTCACTTAACATAAGATGTGCGCAAACGCTGTCGTCCTCCAAGATTAGCCTCTTCAAGCACCTCAAGTCATGTTCATAAGGCATCGTTGGTCATGTCGGTGCGTCTAGCGCATCCACTGGCTCAACGTTCTCAGCTTTGTGATCAGTCTTCTGAGTGCATTTATCGCTGTACACTGCCCTAAGCGAGTGGTAACATTCTGTTTGTACTTGTGTGCACATGTTTGCATGGTTGCGTGAGTGCGAGCGTATGTGCGTGCGTGTGAATCGTGCATCTGCTTTTTTTTGTGTGTGCTATATCCAGTCATTCGCTTACATTAATGCTTATAATAGCTATGATTTCATGCACGTACCTCACCTGCTGTCTTACTCGATTTACTACTTGTTGATTAGCGAAGTCGAGGGAGACAAACAGTGTGTGCAGGTACTAGTTATCGTGGGGAGGGGGAAGGGGTATAATGTGGGGACGTCGATAGAACGTTTGTGTTAAAAACAAATTACAAATGATAATTTTGTTGTTGTTGTTGTTATTGTTGTTGCTTGTTTTGTCTGGTCTTTTTTCTCTTTTTTTCTGGTCTATTATGTAAATGAAAAAATATACACGCAAAGAACATTGAAACACCCAAAGTTCAAAAGTCGGGAAATCAAAATGCACACAAGTTTCTCTGTGTGTGTGTGTGTGTGTGTGTGTGTGTGTGTGTGTGCGTGCGTGCGTGCGTGCGTGCGTGCGTGCGTGCGTGTGTGTGTGTGTATATGTGTGTGTGTGTGTGTGTGTGTGTGTGTGTGTGTGTGTGTGTGTGTGTGTGTGTGGTGTTGAGTGTGAGTGTGTGATGTAGAGAGTGTTTGTGCATGTGTGCTTTTATTTACTTTCGTGTGCAACCTTTGCTATGTTTGTGATAATGTTTAATGGTAGTTCTTAGCTTAATGATAGTAACGGCAAGTTTGAAAATTGGTCCTGTTACCAAATACTTTTGCCGTTATAAAAAATAGCATGTTCGTTGAAAGGTCCTGGTAAATCAAAGTGGAACAATTGCAGTGCGACTGAATTGATTAGTGTTCAGATCGCACTCCATAGCAGGGCCGTCCACTATCACTCCGGTGCCGTGGACGTTAAACCCCAAACTAACCTAACCTAACCTAACCAAACACACACACACACACACACACACACACACACACATACACACATACATACACACACACACACGCACGCACGCACACACACGAACACTGACACACACGCACACACACACGCACGCACGCACACACAAGCACGCACGCACACACGCATACACACACACGCACACACACACACACACACACACACACACACACTGACACAACAGATAGCTTATGATCTTGAGGAACGTCTTTTCTCGATACAATCATTCTGTCTGGCAAGACACAAACTGCGTCACAGACGTGGATAGGCCAGACACATAAACGTATCTAGACAACAATTATCATAACGCATCAGAACTCTCTTGTGACATTGTCCATCAAAGCAAGAGAATAAGAGACTTTCAGTGGTCATAATATTGAAATCTCACCGCTTCATTGACCAGTAGTCTGAAGCAAATGGCATCGAACCGACCATTTGCACTTCAAACGACCAACAGGAAAAGATGGGTCGTCGATGGATAGTTCAAGGGTAGTGTCTATGTAGCTTGGCGCCTTCAAGGCGCCAAGCTAAATAGGCACTACCCTTGAATTATCCATGGACGATGTGTCAAAAGGCATATCACGATCAATCCATAGACTTCGACAAGCTCGCAGTGCCTAGCAAACGATGTTTAAAACCGCAACAGAGGTACAGAAGAGCGTGCAGACCGAAAGAATCAGGTGGAGCCTAGCTGTCAGCGTGTAAGCATCGCAATGCCAGCAGGATGTGTTTACTCGACATCCTACTGTCAGACTCTGCGCATTTAAGCGTTCAGATTCGCCTTAGTAGACAACTTTAATAAAATATCCAAACTGAAACCGTTTGGTTTTGGAAGTTAAAGAAGGGTTCTCCTGCCCCAGTAAGCAAAAAGGTTGGCGTGACCCAAGCATCCGAGGACGACTGAACCCAAAATTAGGGGAACGTGGATACAACGTGGTTTCAGCAAGATACATAGATCTCCATAGATCCCCATGAGCCCCCGCAGCCGCGGGGGCTCATGAGGATTTATGTCTCTCGCAGGTGGATCACGTTCATTTTATTTATTTATTTTTTTTATCGGTTAAACATTGTCTGAATGGGCATCCGTACCTTAAATTAATGATTATTTTTATGGCCGAACTGACAACTGCACCGATTGTGCCTCGCTCCGCAGCCGGGGCAGTCATAATAAAGATTGATCAATTCCTCAAAGCTTCTTTGGGCCGAGGGACAGCCGTAACCTCGGCGGACCAATGTGTGTGTGAAATTGTTTCCATCTATCCGCGGGCCTACATTGGAGCGTCACGCAACTGGCCGACAGACAAACAGACAGACACAGACAGACAAGCGGACAACAGGGCAGACATAATCAATAATCCAGCGCGTCTTGTACGGCCATCACGCGCCAGACCCTGGTCATAGAAACGGGCCCTGTTCTTCTGTGAGATGGTGATACAAATAAAGTGGTAAATTTTCTGGCAAGTGGCATCGATCTTCATGAGCCCTGCAGATGCAGGGGCTCATGAGGATCTATGCCGTTTGCAGACGTGGATGTTGGTGCCGGTAGTCATCAAAAGCTCCTCGCCCTGATCATAATTACGTAGTAGACAAATGGTCAGCTACTTTTGAGAATACAGACACAAATGAGGTTGGTATTTTTCTGACAAGAGACATAGATCCTCATGAGCCCCTGCTGTCGGTGGGGGTTATGAGGATCCATGCCCTTTGCAATAGGTCTTGGTCCCGGCGGCCATCACATGCCTACTTTGGCCATATATGTAAACTCTATACTCATCGCCTTCTGAGACATACTGATATCCTAGTAGCAAGAGGCATAGATCTCATGAGCCAATGCTGTTGCAGGGGCTCAAGAGGATCTATGCCTCTTGCAGATGGGTGTTGGTTCCGGCGACTTTCACTCGCCTTCGCATGGTCACAGATGAAAGCTCTCCTAAAATCGCCTCTTCTGACATATCTAAAAATCACCTGCTACACCTGGGGTACATGAGGATCTACGTTATTTGCTGGTGGGTGTTGGTGACTGCCAGACTGATCCATGAGATCTATGGGAGGCTTTTCCGGCTTTAGGGGGCAAGTGTCCAAATCTTCAAAGTCATCCCGCGGGCAAAGTACCGAAGACCCAGCTTAGTGCTTATACCGAATTGGCCATAGACTAGTGACCTACTGCAGTATAAGTATCGATCCTTTGCTCGCTTTCTCGCCCCAATAAAAGGGCCCCAGACCGTCACTTCATTTTCTTACATTACACACATTTACCGAATGATTTCATACAAATTTTCGTGCTTTTTTTCTCTCTGTTTTCACAGAATTATTGTTTCAGCGATAGAAATTTGATTTCTTCGCAAACCTCGCGCATTTTGCGCAAGAGACATAAATCCTCATGAGCCCACGCAGACGCAGGGGCTCATGAGGATTTATGTCTCTTGTTAGCTACTAGGGATTACAATCGACAGTCAGCTAAAATGGCAAGCTCATACAGACGCCTTATGCAAAATAGTAGCAAAAGAATCTCTTTATGTTATCAAAACTGAAATATTATACTGATTCAGGTACCCGTAAACTATTTCATAATGCTCACATACGTTCTCACGTCGATTATGCGTCAACGGTATGGGATGGATGTAGTGAGGTCCATTTAAAGAGACTCAATTCCCTACACAGACGGGCGGTCAAAATAATCTGCCCTGATCCACACCTAACCACAGAAGAAAAGCTCACAAAAGCAGGTCTCCTGCCTCTTCGAGATCATTTTAAATATAACAAAGCAATTTTTATGTTCAAAGTGTGGAAGCGCAAAACATCTGAGTACATCTCCACTTTGTTCCGCAAGTCTGAGTCCAAGTTTGGAAACATCAGAAAGCTTTTCATAGTCCCAAAACCAAGGATCAATCTATATAAAACCAGCTTATCTTTCTCAGGGACACATAAATTATCTGGAATGCGCTTTCCGACCATGTAAAATCCGCCTCCTCGCTAGCCTGTTTTAAAAAGGGTCTCTGCAAGTAATTCCTGGATCACTCGTAGGGCCTAGGGATGCCTTAACTACATGTATTATATGTCTCTTTCTACGCTGGGTCCAATTTATCATTTGAACTACTGCCTATGTGAACAGTGTTGTCAATTGTTTGCAAGTATTATGTTTTACTTATATGTATATGTGCATGTGTAGGTAGTCTTGTAGTTGTTAGCAACGGCAGGTGTGTAAAATGGCTGTGTCAATGACGATGTCAATGCTTTAACCGTTGTAAAATAAAGTTTCATTGATTCATTATGTTCCTTATGCCTATTTTGGTCCCATTGTGTTTTTCGTGCAAATTTCGGACATTGTGCAGTGGTTTCAGACGCAAAATTCGTGATCACTGGATGATACCAAGGAAACAACAACCCCAAACAAGAAGCAATAAATTATCAGTGACACGCACATGGTTTGTGGGAAAATGCATTTAACCCCTTCGCTGCTTGTGATCACGAATTTCGAGTCTGAAACCACTGCACAATAGTCGAGGCACTCACTTTCACTTCTTATTCACTCCCCGTATAGAGTCCTCTAGATCGCCTCCCAATCTCCACGCATTTCCTTATGTATCGCACAAAGCTCGCGGTACTAAGTCCTGGATCTCGTGCAAAGCTTTTCCATTTCCATTTTCCAGATAAATCTCGTCAAAGTCTCGGTTCGCAAACCTCCCCTTTTCCTCTCCACACATGAAACGCGGCCTCCGTTGACACATCACTGCTGGGACGTATTGCGGCCAACGGCAATTTTGCTTTTTGTCAGTCATTTGCATCTCTCTGTTCCCCTCTTCTTTCTGTGGTCAAGTCATCGCCTAGGTTTAACCTCCTTTCACACCGTATTACCTTTTGCTTATTATAAGCGCTGTTCACCCCCTCAACCCCCATCCCCCCATCTCCCCATCCTTCGTCCGCCCACGCACCTGTCCCTACCCCTCCCCCCACCCTTACCATCCCCTGCCCCCAAACCTCTATACCCGGCAATAATCTTCAAATTGTTGTGCTGGTAGGAGAAACTAGAAGAAGAAGACGATGACGAAGATCAGAAAAACTGCAAGAGACACGTACCTTCACAAATTACCGTAAGCACCCAAGGAATATGGATACGAAATGGCGTCAGCAAGTAGCATAGATCTTCATGAGCCCCCGCTCTACGGCGTGCCATGAAGATCTATGTCTCTTGCAGTTAGTTTATTTGAAGGGGTTAACTCATTCGACTAGACGCATAAGCCGCGTATCCGGAGGCGGCACGTCTCGAATAAGTTCATTTGCCCAACAACCGACCAAACTTCGCGTCAAACATTATCATGATAGCCAATCTTGGCGTCAGGCTCATTTTGGCGTGTTACTCCTCGCACGCGATGATCATTTTTGACGTGGAGGTTTCGCGTGAGGATATTAACACTGACACCAAACACTGAGGCGATTTCAGAAATCAGAAGTCGGTCAGAACTGCACGTGTTCGGCGAAACCAGTGGATTAAAAGCCCGGACAAATATGCGATATCCACTGGTTTCGTCCTGACACCTGCAGTATGACCTACTTCTGAATTCCGAACAGCATCAGTCTCTTGCGCCAGATGGACGAAAGTGACCACGGCGTCACTAATAGCGTGAGAGTGGTCAGTTTTTAGCGTGCGGCTACACCGGTCCCCTACGCAGTCAAGGCGGTCGGACGTCGCGCAGCTCTAGTCCTGTAATCAACGCTCGCGATCACTGGCTACTCTCAAACGTGATTGCCGTGGGGGACTAAAAGCTGGGATCCTCCGCACTCACTTAGTATGGCTCGATCACCGTCTGCTGCGACCAAAAACATCTGCAAGAGGCATAGATCCTCATGAGCCCCCGCAGGTTGCGGGGGCTCATGAGGATCTACGCCTCTTGCTGTTAACACTCTGTACGATTTACGCCTTTTTCCTGGCGACATTCACACCCGCGTTTCTCAGGAAAGCGGTGTACGCACAAAGAGAGAAATGTCTTCGTAGACAGCGT
This sequence comes from Semisulcospira habei, assembly GCA_036245525.1. Taxonomy (NCBI): domain Eukaryota; kingdom Metazoa; phylum Mollusca; class Gastropoda; family Semisulcospiridae; genus Semisulcospira; species Semisulcospira habei. The sequence goes on along the minus strand of BTPG01000002.1, from coordinate 264,628,701 downwards.
GGTAAGCACTCATTTCGTGTCGTTGTCGCAGCGCGGTGTTTAGGGCCTTGCATTTTATTAGACAACAATCTTTTTTTAGTGAAAACGAGACCTTGAAATTCTCAAATCCTGGTGACTTGTCAATAGTTTAAATGTGTGCACACAAAGCACATTCATAAATGAATGTGTTTGTATGCATGTACTTTATTAAAGGATCGGTTTAGGTTTAAATGATATATGCAAACTGATTCATAACGCACGATGAAGCACGCTTTAAATTTTGTAAGAATCTAATGAAACAAGTACACATGTTAAAAAAAATCATCCTCTTCGTCTAACACTTTGCGTATCATCTTCAAGTCATCTTACTCTGAGAGCGTGGTTCCTTGCATATTACGTAATATAATACTACATGAAACATATTTCTCAGCATTTCAAGACAAACATTTCTTAAAACATGTGCTCAACACGCTGAGCAATAGATTGGAAAGTGTAACATTTGGGCTGAAATGTCGTCTGGAGATTACTATGACACTTTAGACACGGATTAACTTTGATAGTTTAAGGGTGAAGCCAGGACAGCTTGGCGTCGGCGCCTATCGGCGCCAAGCTGTCCCGGCTGGCACCACCCTTGGCACCCTATCATAGCCGATCCTTATCAGTGTGTCAGGGGTGAATGATTTCCATGGAGAAAGCGAGCGCTCGCTGCTTGAAGTCTTTCTAGCGAGGACTACATCCGCCAGCCCACAGTAGAGCGAGCAATTACACTTAGAGAGACGGACAGCCAACAATTGACCGCTTTTTTTCACTCCCAGTAATGGCAGACAGCCGAAGGCAAAGTAGTTTATTAGCGGTAGGTCTTAATTACTAGTCATTCTTTACACTGCTATGAATCTCTTAAAAGTGCGCCTGTATAGCGTGTATGTTGGCAAGTATAGACTTTCACAGGAAACCGCTTAGCCCATAAAAACTACGACAGGATGTGGATCTACCATGATATGTCAAGGTTGGTGTCAAAATAGCTTGGCGCCTGTGGCCACACAGGTCAATTAGGTTACGCCCCCTTTTCACACACTGTTCTCTATTAGCCTCTTGCAACACAAAGCTATGAACGAAGAACCTTTCTGCCAAAACAAAACATCCACCCGGAGCATATCACATGAGAAACATTTTCAGTAATTCTTAACAAAATTATCTGTTAACGTTTTTCACACCACTCTAATGCACTAAGTACCCCATGACAAAACTGTCGTCTGCAAGCCTGCATACAACCGTGCACATCCCCCAATAAGGCTCCCATGAACACACTAGGTCGACTAAAATTACCCAGATTTTGCTCTTTTTCACACAACCTGTCATGCCTTTTGTTGCTCAAAACTAAAAAAAAAAGGCAAAAAATTGAAGTTTTACATCCTAAAACAATTGCAAAAAGGGAGGAAAAGTTACTACATGCACCGGAAGCAATTGCCTGTATCATGGTCGGTCTGTCTCCTGAACTGTGATATAGACCTCAGAGGATATCTACAAAAATAATAATTTCGTCCTCAGGGCGTAAGGAGTAAAGTTGCCTGTATACCGTATCCGGTGTGGGAACTAAATGAGAGGATTGACCTCTGGTGCAATGGCCGGGTCTGAAATTGACCCCTTCATTGCCGAGAAAGCTTGAACAGGATCCAACTGCAAGAGGCATAGATCCTCATGAGCCCTCGCAGTTGCAGGGGCTCATGAGGATCTACGCCTCTTGCTGAGACCACTCGGCGTCCATGTTCACCGTGACGACTGGGGGTGAATAAGTTAACGGACCAGTGAACGTTGAATCTTCAAGGGTTTAAAAAAAAATCTGCGTCCACTGGCAGCCTAGGGGTTAACTCATTCAGCCCCGACACATTACAGCCAGACATGGGTCGAGCATGATAGTTCAAGGGTGGTGCCAGAATAGCTTGGTGCCCGTTGGCGCCAAGCTATTCCGGCACCTCCCTTGAACTATCATGTTCGATTTGTCTCTAGAATGGTTGTGCAGTACTTCAGAGGGCAACTTCAAAATTTGGGGATTTCGGTCCTGGCCGGGCAGAACGTGTTAACGTGGTCTATTAGTCATGTACACAAACCAAGGGGAATCACTCAGCGCTGGACAGACAAACAGTTAGATCCCCTGCCCCCGCCTATCAGGCATCCAATCGCCAACCCACAGAGAAATACGCAGGTATAGAACAAGACGATCATCTGCATCCTCTAAAAGGATGATTGGTTGTTTAGTTCGGGTTTAACGTCCACAGCACCGAGGTCATCATGGACGGCCCTGACGGGCGGGTTATGGGGGACAGGGAAATCTATTGCCTATGGAGTTCGACCTGAACACTGATCAACTCAGGCGCACACCAACTGTGCCACTTTGATTTACCAGGACCTTTCAACGGACATGCTATTGCACAAATACGTTTTTCCACCGGGATTGTGAGTCCAGCTACCGGGACCGGGACGGGATTCGAACCCACGACCCGACGATTCCCTTCGCTCTCCTGCTCCGACGTTTAACCGCCTGAGCTATTTCCGACTCTCTCTAAAAGGATGCATCAGGTCTCGCTTATAACCCATGTCTTTCTCCGGAACTTAAGAAGTAGGCAGGAGAAACATACATACACAAACACGAAGGTGCATTACTATATGTGGTCGGGTAAATATCCTGATTTCCCACAGTAGATGCACAGAACATTACACAACAATGTAACGATACAAATTTGCCTCGAGTTATAGATACTTACAAACCAGATAGGTGAGGCTAGCGCTGGCAGAATTGTACACAAACCAAGGGGAATCACTCAGCGCTATTAGTCATGGTCCTTAAACCAACGTCGGCCGCAGTGGGCACGCGCACGGGTGTGCGCAGGCCCACTGCGGCCGACGTCGCCCCAAGGGTCTTTTGTTTGCCGGGAATAAATTAAGGACCCTTGACCGGGCGGCGTGTGTGCATCAGTTGTCTCTGAAACCGTCGCGTAATTACGTACCCCGTGGTACTCCCTTTCATTTCAGAAAAACAAAAAATAAAAACAGACAACAGGGATGTAGTTAATAATAATAATAATTACGGTATTTATAATTCGCTTATCTTATAATAATTATAACTCTAAGCGCGCACTCACAACTCGCACACGCATGCGCACGCTTTAGACAATGACTCACGTAACACAAATAGTGAAGATACATTAGGACGGTCAGCTTGGGCTGGGGAGTGTGGTGATATAGTGCTAGAACTGTTGAAAGAGATGAGTTTTGAGGGCAGACTGGAAGGAGGAGAGCGAGTGTTTCTGACGGAGAGAGAGTGGGAGAGTGTTCCAGGTGGTTGGACCGTATACTGAGAAAGAGCGGGGGCCGAAAGTGCTGAGTTTGGTGCGGGGGATGAGGATGCGGAGAGGGTCAGAGGCGGAGCGGAGGGAGCGGGGAGGAGTGTAGGGGTGAAGTAAGTTGGAGAGATACGCAGGAGCGTAGTTGTTCAGGGATTTGTAGCAGAGAGACAGAATCTTGTATTGGATGCGTTGGGGGATGGGGAGCCAGTGAAGGAGCTTGAGCAGGGGAGTGATGTGGTCGGATTTTTTCTTTCTGAGGACGAGGCGGGCAGCATTGTTCTGGACGCGCTGGAGAGTGAGAGTGGTGGAGTGAGGAAGGCCAGAAAGGAGAGAGTTGCAGTAGTCGATGCGAGATAAGATGAGAGAGACAGCGAGTTTGGTGGCAGCTTCGGTAGTGAGGTATTTTCTGATCTGACTGATGCGGCGGAGATGGAAATAACATGCCTGGGCCGTTCAAGCAAGCGAGAGCAATACATCCCCGGCATAAGTCTATTACTATAAGTATAGTAATAGATTTATGATCCACTGCCATGTGCACCCGTGTTTGCGGGTGGTAATGAAGATCTGCGTCTCTCCGGCGGTGGGGGTTTGTTTCCGTACTTAACCCATATCATCCTGAGGCTAAAAACTTCAAATGTGTACACTGCCATACGCAAGCTACATTATAGTAATAATAATAATAATAATAAGCGCATTAAATAGGCGCTTTATCCCAATTGAAAATCGGCTCAAAGCGCCGCCGCGAACTGAACCCAACAAGCACGCTCACGTGAATCACGCGCATTCACTCACACACTGTACATAAACACAGAACATTCACGTGGTGCTAAGGGCAAGCTCAAGCGAGCTACTGAAGTTTTTGGAAATTCAAAATCGTTTGTATTTGAAATTTGATTAAGTGGGCTGAAGCTGATACCAAAGTACTTACAGATAAGGATATAGACCAATGGCTTTAGTTCAAAAGTGGTGTCAGTATAGATTGGCGCCTAGAGGAGGCGCCAAGCTATTCTGGCACCACCCTTGAATTATTTTAGTCAAGCTTATTTCACACACTGGTGTATTCCGAATGATAAGGGTTAAGTGGTGAATCTCAAAGTTCCCCTTCACCTACAGTACACACACCAAGGGAAATTACTTTACGCTGGACAACCAGCAGTTCGATACCTTGACCCTTTCTTTGTGGCACCTAATCGCCATGGCACAAAAAACATAAAGTGCAGCTGGGCGTACACAAAGGAATGTAACATAACCGTTTTTATTGTAACAGTTTTCTTTTCAGCTGCTTAAATAACATCCGCCATCCTTTGATCACGCTGAGTGAAAAAGCAGGATTTTTTTCATAAGTGCAATGTTCTGATGTGAAAGTTTAAGGTCATTCTTAATTGGACGAACCTACCCGTACATTTGTTCGCCAACTCTGATGATCTAAAGTTTGCGATCTCGGGAGTTGGTCTTTAATTGGACGATCCCAAGATACGGCAAACTAGAAAAAGATCACATGAAATGTCGAGCAATCCAAGGTGATCCATTTCTTTGATTGGTCGAAACTTTTACCCTCTTCTTTGTTGGAAAAAAGAAGATAATCACCGATCCAACAACCATGGCTTACTTACTTACTTACGCCTGTCACCCCTCCCCGGGTATAGGCCGTCGACGAGAGACCTCCAGCAACTCCTGCCCTGTGCTTCTCCTTCGATTTTAATCCAGGTGGTTCCCAGTCTCTTGATGTCTGCTTGGAGGTCTCGACGCCAGGTGTTTCGCGGCCTGCCTCTTTTCCTCTTTCCCTGGGGGTTCCATGACAATGCCTGCCTAGTGATGCTGGAAGCTGGCTTTCTCAGAGTGTGACCAATCCATCCCCATCTTCTTCGCCCAATTTCATTCTCTGCTGTTATCTGCTCTGTTCTCTCCCAGAGTCTGACGTTGCTGATCTTCTCTGGCCAGTGGATTTTCAAAATTCTTCTAAGGCAACTGTTTATGAAGATCTGTACTCTGTTGACTGTGGTTTTTGTCAATCTCTGCTCCATATAGAAGAACTCCTTTTACGTTGGAGTTGAAAATCTGGACTTTGGTCTGTTGTGACAGCTCTCTGGAACTCCACACTTTTTTCAACTGGAGAAAGGCTGCTCTGGCTTTACCGATTCGTGCTCTGACATCTGCATCAGTGCCGCCTTTTTTGTCTATGATGCTCCCGAGATAGGTGAAGGGCTCCACCTCCTCCAAAGGGGTGCCAGCAAGCAAGACTGGTTCTTCCCTGGTTGCGTTCAGCCTCATTGTCTTTGTTTTCTGTTTGTGGATGGTGAGGCCCACTTGGGACGTGATGTCAGCAAGCCTCGTGTCTTGTCCTGCATTTGTTGATGAGTGTGGGACAGTAAAGCCAAGTCGTCTGCAAAATCGAGGTCGTCAAGCTGTGTCCACAGTGTCCACTGTATTCCACTTCGTCTGTGCTCTGTGGTCCTCTTCATGACCCCGTCTATGGCCAGTAGGAAGAGGAACGGAGACAGCAAACACCCTTGCCTGACACCGGTTCTGACCTGGAGCTCCCTGGTGAACTGCCCTTCGTGGATCACGCGACATGTCATGCCATCGTAGCTGCTCTTGATCAGGCGGACGAGCTTTGTGGGTACACCGTAGTGTCGTAGGAGTTTCCACAGAGTCTCTCGGTCCACGCTGTCAAATGCTTTCTCGTAATCCACAAAGTTGACGTAAAGCGGGGAGCTCCACTCCAGAAACTGTTCCACGATGATGCGGAGAGTGGCGATCTGGTCTGAACATGATCGGTTTTTCCTAAATCCTACTTGCTGGTCTCTCAGCTGGGGGTCAACGGAGCTCTTCATTCTCTCCATGATGATCCTGTTGAAGACCTTTCCTGGTACTGACAGCAAGGTGGTTCCTCTGTAGTTGGAACACTTGCTGAGATCGCCCTTCTTGGGAAGCTTGATTATGTACCCCTCCTTCCAGTCAGCCGGCATCACCTCCTCTTCCCAGATCTTTCCAAACAGTGGGTACAGCATCTCTACTGTTGTCTCTAGGTCTTCTCTCAGAGACTCCGCTGGGATCATGCCCATATCAAGTCTCACGTTGATTATGTCTCCACAGTGTGGGACGGTTGTAGTGATGTTCACATGAACAGGTTAAACTCTATATATAAAAGAGCTGTCAAAATGATAGATACGCGGCCCATTCCTACCACAGACAAATTTAGACATCTAAACATTCTCGGCCTACGTCAACAACTTAGTTTCAACAAATGCATCCTCATGCACAAGATATTAAATAACATGACACCGCAGTATCTAACCACCAAATTTGTGCCACAGCAAGAACGCGAACGGTCCTCAAGGAACAATACTTTACCCCTACCTCTGCCTAGAATTGACCTCTTTAAAACTAGTTTATCCTTTTCTGGACCGTTTGTATGGAACACTATTCCTGCACATTTGAAGACTATAGCCTCACTTGGAATCTTTAAAACGAAACTTTTCGATTACCTGATGAGCCAAACTCAACAACACTGGGCATTTAAACAAACCCTGATGGTTAATGCTTTTATGTAATATAATTATGCATTTATCTATATTGTTGGTGTGTGTGTGTGTGTGTGTGTGTGTGTGTGTGTGTGTATGTGTGTGTGTGTGTGTGTGTGTGTGTGTGTGTGTGTGTGTGTGTGTGTGTGTGTGTGTGTGTGTGTGTGTGTGTGTGTGTGTGTGTGTGTGGTATAAGATGAATGTTAAGTGTTATTATTTTGTGTCATTTTTTTTTTTTAATTTTATTGTTGCATGAAATAATATGTGTAAATATAATTCTTTATTATTATTATTATCTTTTAATTTATTTTATCTTGTAGATGTTAGCAACGGCAAGTTTGTAAAATGACGATTTGTTTCTGTCAAAACTTTTTACCGTTGATAAATAAAGTTTCATCATCATCATCATCTTTCCGGCTGGTATCTGTCACAGGTCGGTCTCTGCTGGGTGGATGTCTGGGAGGTCGGGTGGGCTGGGTCTGTTCAGTAACTCTTCAAAATACTCGGCCCATCTGTCGAGTTGGTCTGCTCTGTCTGCAATAGGCTTGCCTTCTTTGTCTTTTACTGGTCTTTCTGTATGGCCATACTTGCCCGACAATCTTCTGGTAATGTCGTAGAGCTGTTTCATGTTGCCGCTGCCTGCTGCCTTTTCTGCCTCTGCTGCCAGGCTGTCTGTGTAGGCCCTCTTGTCTTCCCTGATACTCTTCTTCACCTCGCGGTTGGTTTCCGAGTATTCCTCCTGTGCCCTTGCTTTGGCTGCTCTCGTGCGACTGTTGTTGACAACTGCTTTCTTCTGCTTCCTCACTTCTATCTTCTTCAAGGTCTGTGCCAACAGCCAGTCCTTGTGATGGTGTTTCCTGAACCCTACAGTGTCTTTGCAGGTTGAGTTAAGCGCCTCTCTAACTGCCTTCCACTGCTGCTCTGTGGCGACCGACCCTCTTCATTTACTAGCTCCTGTAGCGCTTGAAACCGGTTGGACAGCACGTTTGAACTTTTCTCTCACTCCAGTTTCTCTCAGGAGGCCTACATTATAGCGCTGTCTTCTTGTTGTCTCTGTGCAGCTTTTCTTTAACTTGAGCTTTATTCTTAAGGTAAGCAGATGGTGGTCTGAGGCGACATCTGCTCCCCTCCTCACTCGAACATCTTGAACGGATCTTCTAAATTTCGTGCTAATGCAGATATGGTCTATTTGGTTCTCTGTAGTATGGGCAGGTGAGACCCAAGTTGCTTTGTGTATTCTTCTGTGTGGGAAGATGCTGCCTCCAATGACAAGTCTGTTTAGAGCACAAAAGTCTACAAACCTCTCCCCGTTCTCACTCATCTCCCCTAGTCCCTGTCTCCGAATCACCTCTTCGTATCCGGTGTTGTCCTCCCCTATTTTGGCATTAAAATCACCCATGAGGATGGTGATGTCTCGCTCCGCACATTTGTCCACAGCACTCTGGAGTCGGTCAAAGAACTCTTGTTTCTCTTCCTCGTCACTGTCATTAGTGGGCGCATAACACTGTATGACGTTCAGCTTGATCTTGTTCTTGGTTCTAAAGGTTGCTGTGATAATTCTTGGCCCAAGAGGTTCCCAATCCCATCAGCGCTCTCTGTGCCACTGGTGACAGCATGAATGCTACTCCTTCTGTATGGGGGGGGGGGGGGGGGCATTCTCCTCTTCGTGACCTGAATACAGAATCATCTCCCCACTTAACAGCCTGTTCTGGCCAGACTGCGTCCATCTGGCTTCACTCATACCTAGCAGGGAAAGGTTGTACTTTTGCATTTCCGCTGCTATCTGGGCGGCCTTGCCGCTCTGGTACATGGTCTTGACATCCATGTGCCCATGGTTGTGTCCCTGGATAGAGAGAGGCGGCTGGGTCCTGTGGCTTCCGAAGACTTCCGGCATTCACCACAAGACGTCATAAATCTTCTGGTAGAAGAACCTTCCTCCTCCAGGAAAGGAATTGCTGTTTGTCTTTTCGTCGGCGTTTTTGTAGCTGTTTCCTTATTTGCAGGGTGGGGAAGCTACCTCCACGCCCAACTCCCTTACTAGAAGGACCAGGGGTTTTCTGTCAGGGTCACCTTCCCTTAGACCATGTTGGTTCACGGCACCTTATTTCATTCGGTGCACCCCTCTTGCGAGGAACCCCTATCCACCACCCAGGGGACGCGCCTCAACGCCATATGGTCCCAGCGCGAGGAACAACAACCATGGCGGTCGGCGATATTTCACTTTCGTGCGAAGAACAAGACCTATTTATTGATTTGTGGGAGGTGCAACGCTGTTTGTGGAATCCCTCCTGCAAGGAGTTCAAAATCAAAATCTTCCACATCGCAAAGCGGCATGGCGGCAGCCATTTTGAATACTGTCGCAGACCTACTTCCGCCGAACCAAGCACTTCAATTAAGAAAGAGAACCAATTGCGGGGGTTCATGAGATTCTTTGCCTCTTGCTCTTGGGTGGGATTTATACTTTCCCCGGTAGTGAACGGGTTAAGAGAAACTGTGTCCTTGCTCTTGATTTTTTTTCCTTGTTAATCTTTCAGGGAAATAAAAAAATATCCAGAAGTCGCAAATCTTCACAGAGACACAAGAAAGCCATCTATCTACGTCTGTGAGATCAAACGACTCAATTCAATACTCTCCATGATTTGCGGTGGAAAATGGCCACAACACACGACAGTTTATCAATCGTAGGCTGAAACCCGTACGGCTCCCTCATTTGAAGGATGTAACTGGGTGGGCCGATATCCGCCTACAAGAGGCATGGATTCTCACAAGCCCCTGCTGTCGCAGGGGCTCCTGAGAATCCATCTCTCTCGCAGACGGCTGAGGATGTGTTTAGGGATTGTCGAGCGACAGATAATGAAAGATGAATCCTGTCATAAGCTAGGCTTGTCTAAGTGTGTGTGTGTGTGTGTGTGTGTGTGTGTGTGTGTGTGTGTGTGTGTGTGTGTGTGTGTGTGTATTTGTGTGTGTGTGTGTGTGTTTGTGCGTAAGTGCGTTTGTATGCGGGGTTGGGTGGGCGTGTGTGTGTGGATGTGCGTGCGTGCGTGCGTGCGTGCGTGCCGTGTATTTGTGTGTGTGTGTGCGCGCGCGCTAACGTATCTGTACGCTTACACTGTACGGAAAAGTGATCTCCAGGAAACGAACATTATATCTTAGAGCGCGCCAAACAAACTATACATTTTACAAAGGAAAACTGAACTCCACATGACCCACACCCTCCATTTTTCAATGGGTACAAAACTCACCACTGAAAAAAGTACATAGTTATAGAAAGTATCCCCGTCACCACTGAGAATGTCCGAATTACGTGCGCCGGTCTAAATGAGTTAAAGCGCGCCGAACATACTATGCAATTTACCTGAAATTTCAATGAACCAACCTTCTTTTCCCGCCGCATATAAACGATTGCCGCCGCGGCAACTACATATTTCCCTAATTTTGGAGGCGTCATCTAGCGACTATGCATCTGTTGCAGGAGATATATCGACGATGATAATTCAAGGGTAGTGTCAGATTAGCTTGGCGCCGACAGGCGCCAAGCTAATCTGGCACTACCTTTAAATATCATGGTCGATCCATCTCCTGCTGTAGTGCGTCAGGGCTGAATGGGTTAAGAGAGTTAGTGCCTAATTAGGTTGGCATATGAAGTCGCGCCACAGTTAATCCGACACTATCCTTGAGCGAACACGTTCATCTTGTGCGATCACTAACAAGGTCAGTCGATCCATCCACAACTGGTGCTAGATTTAAGGGAAAGCCTCCGGTGGCAAACACGTCAAACACTTCTTGGAGTTGGACGTTCTTCAACATCACCGATGTCACCCCTTGTCAGCGAGAGTCATACGAACAATATAGTCTCGTCAGCCCTGCTGGAACTTCATGAAGGTCTGTGCTTGTAGTATCGCAAGATGACACGAGATTGACAGTGGGGATAGTGATAATGGTAAGCAAAGGGTCTTTGGGCCGACGTACCCCAAAAATGGCTCGCGTACTTCGTGCGCGAGCCAACGACGGCCCGGACATCTTTTCGCTCACTGGGCCGCCCCAATATACACGGTTCTAGAGACGCAAAAAAGAAATGATGTCTGTCCAATTAGGGAGTGAGACGCGATTGTCTGGCTAACAGACAGATCTATGGAGTGGTGAGTGAACACACCCAGGAAGTCCTCGTGTCAAGAACACAAAATTCCATTAGAATTAGCCTTTATGAAGTGCAGGAGCTTGTTAGTAACCATATACCCTTCTTCAATTTATATCGATGTTCCTTGTGGAGAAACTGCTTCCTTTTTATTGAAGAGGACAAATCTGTGCTGAAGGAATGAATGGCCAGGGGTGGACAGGCCCGGCTGGGTGAACTGGGCATAAAGACTGCACGGACAGACAGAAACAAACGCGTGTGGCATGTGCAACCGGCACGTGCGCGCGTACACACACACACACACACACACACACACACACACACACACACATACATACTCACACACACACACACACACACACACACACACACACACACACACACACACACACACACTTTTTGTCTAAGGACATTGTCCAACAAGGACAAAGTCCGCTTTTATAAGAAATGCTCTACATTTTTCAAGGAAAGCCGAATAAGGACCTTTGTGTATAATGAAAACAAAACCGTACACCGACACCAGAAATAAGGCTGACCTGTTTTGTGAAGGCCGTGAGAGAATTTGCACATCAGGCGAAGCTCTATCAGGTTTGTTTTTTTTTACCATCGGCTCCTGATACTCTTCCATTTCTCTCTCTCTCTCTCTCTCTCTCTCTCTCTCTCTCTCTCTCTCTCTCTCTCTCTCTCTCTCTCTCTCTCTCTCTCTCTCTCTCTCTCTCTCTCTCTCTCTCTCTCTCTCCTTCTCTCTCTCTCTCTCCTTCTCTCTCTCTCTCCTTCTCCCCCTCCCCCTCTCCCTCTCCCTCTCTCTCTCTCTCTCTCTCTCTCTCTCTCTGATTTTTTTTTCAAGAGATGCAGTTTAATAGTCTGTCCCCTGGGGGCCCTGTCCTTCAGATGTCGGCGATAGGTCGGAATTGGAGCTGCGCTCAGTCAGTTGTCGCCGTCCCTGCATCGTCCCTCAGTTCAAGGGTTGCACTAGACCCTTGAGGTGCAAGCACGAGTCGTAGATTATCATAAGCACCTGCGGCTGCAGGGGCGCATGATAATCTATGCTTCTTGCTCTTGAATTGGACTGATGACGAGAGTGTCAAAGCGGTGTTGCCAAGCGTTTTAGTAGTTTGTTTAGACGGTCGGTCGGTGGGTTAGTTGGTGGGGTGCGTCTTTAACGCTGTCCGTGCCCTTGTTTCTGAAATCTGTGTTTATTCAACGACCAACAGCCACACAGCCACAACTGTCCGATGGACATGGATACAAATTGGTCTCATCAAGAAGCAGTCGCGGGGGCCCGTGAGGATCTATTTCTCTTGCAGTTGGATCGTATAACTCGATCTTTCCAAGGAACACAGATATAAAATATGGTGAGCCAAACACATTTGCGTTTCCGGGGCTTAGAAAATTCTTTGCTTCTTACATAATATTGGGTTTGTGTTCGCACTTTCCAGCGTTGAAGTGGTTACGTAACAAACAACAGGACTCTGCAACGTTGAAATTCAGTTGTGTTAATTAAATATCAACACGGAGTGTTTGCCTCTTCGAAATAAACGTCAGAGCCAGCTGAATCCTGCAAGCGAATATTTCTTTCTTTCTCTTACTACCAGCGAACAAAAATGTCCTGAGACCGACTTCAGCCTGAATGAGTCCCCAAATGATGTGCCGCTCGGGTCAACTAAGGCGACGCTGGCCGAATAGCTGTTGGTAGTTTCAAGCACCAGCCGGGTGCGCGTTGATATGCTTAAAATTTAATACATATTTGCGAGTGTACCTAGCCTAACTGTGGGGTACACACTCAATAACAAAACGCAAGGTTAGACAGTTTAACACATTCTGCTCCAGGACCGAAATCCGAAAATTTTGAAGTTGGCCCCTGAAGAATGTATTACAATTCTGGAAACAGGTCGAGCGTGATAGTTCAAGGGTTGTGCCAGAATAGCTTGGCGCCTATGGGCGCCAAGCTATTCTGGCACAACCCTTGAACTATCACGCTCGATCCATGTCTTGCCGTGGCGTGTCGGAGTTGAACGAGTTAATCTTTTGTTAAAGCCTGAAGTAGCGAATCGTGGGGCAGACAACCGGTGTGGTGATATGTTACAGGGGCTTGTGTGAACCCATGCTTTGTGCCTGGATCTTGCGGGTACAAAGAGACTGTTGACAGGCCGGGTCTGCAGGGCATCGCGTGGATCTCTGTCTCTTGGCGACTGGTGACTGTATCCCTTGGGCTGTCGCTAGCGGTTTTTGTTGCTTTAGGAATCATCGCGACAAAAACCGCTACGACAGCCAAAGGGTTAACAGGATCCTAGTTTGCAAAGGGCCTTGGGGTCGACGTTGCGCGCAGGGTCGTCTGCGGCCTAGGTTGGCCCGATGGCCTTTTATTTGCGCACTGGGACGGCTATAGACTGTTCACTGAGGTCAACATCTACTCTCTGCCTGACGCGAGACAGACAGGGGCGATCACCACGACCGGCAAGGGAGACTACCCAGTACCCAGGGGACTTTTACAACTGGCAGACGGAGCTGACCCAATCTCACCCGGCTCGTTTCGCCTGCCTGGCACTGTACACAGCCGCAAGGGGACGTAGATCAGCATGGCAGAGGTTCTGTGCCTCGGACTGGTTGTACTGTGGTTTATCTTGTGCGTTGTGTAGTTTTGTTTTGCTTTTCATTTCGTAACTTTTCTTTTGTTTCGCAAAAAAAAATAAAGCAAATTCGTTTTGTTTTGCGTTTTGTTTATGTTTTGTTTTGTTTTGTCTTTTTGTATTTGGTTTTATTCCTTCATGGAAAGTCATGAGTTATTCAACCTGTTTCTATTTTGACGATCGTCTGAGACATATACTGACGATCAAACGACAAATGCGACATCACTGGAACTATCGGAATCAATTCAGTGTTTTCGGTGATTCCAGTGATGTTGCATTTCGTGTGCTCGTCAGTATAAATACCTGATTAAGACGTATTTATGTTTGGCAGTTTTTGGTCTACATACTTTGTACATGTCGAAAAGGTTTTGCTGATGAAATGCTGACTGATTGTTCTTCGCGTCTAGAGAACGTCCTGTGACAAGAGCGTCCTGATTTCAACTGACGCACATGGGTGAACACTCTCTGTCTAAAAAGAGTCAGCGATCCGCAGTAGCCATCACAACACGTAGACATTCTTGAGGATCAAAACGTTTTCTTGTAACAGCTCCCCTGCCCCCTCCCTAAACTCACCCTCCTTCAGGACATCTTGTTTAGCTTCAGAGCCTGTCTATGAAATCATTTTCGATTTTGAAAAAGAAAACAACGCCAAGACCGAAATATTTAACATTGTCAGCGAGTGCCCATTTCACCAACACTTCTTCAAAACGCTGACAAGATGTACAGCAGGGCGGCGATAACATTATGTCTGTCCGTCTGACCGTCCGTCCATCCGTCCAGCTCTCGGTGTGTCTGTCTGTTTTTCGTTTATTTTCCTGTTGGTCGTGTGTCTGCCTCAGTAAGAAAACTTCTAATTCTGCAATTTCGCAACAAAAAATAAATAGCCAGAAGAAAAAGCCCACGAAAACATCATTTCGCAAAAGAATCCTTTCCGCCACGGCGCATACTACAGTAAAATACAAGGATACACCACGATAGTTCAAGGGTGGCGTCAGAATGGCTTGGCGCCAACAGACGCCAAGCTATTTTGGCGCTACCCTTAAACTATAATGGTTTAGGAGACAGACCAACCATGATTCAGCCTTAAGAGGTTAGTTAGTTATTTGGGTTTAACGCCGAGTATGCGACTAATGCCATCTAACGGCGGCAGACTTAAGAGGACAGCTTTAAAATAGAAAATGTCGACCGCAGGGTTAAAGTGTGAAAAGCTTCCCTACTTTTTGTGCTCCACTTTACGAGTGACGTGAACCACACTTCACGGACAAGGATAAGAAGCTTACAACCAAAAATCCGGTCTCAAACAAACCAGAATTGACACACTCTTACCCTCGCCACTCCTGCAGACGACACCCAGTTGCAAGAGAAACAGAGCCTCATGAGCCCCCGCTGCCTGCGGGGGCTCATAATGATCTTTGCCTCTTGCGGGTCCGGTTTATATACAAGCGATTTCCTGCGGCAGAGGAGATACGGTTGGTTGTTCAGTGATGACCTCAAAATTCTCTGGTGCCTAATCGAAGGTCGACCTTTCTGTGTTTAGTTTGTAGTCTTTCACTTCCGGTGCCAACCCGTGGGAGATGGATCTGCCGCGGCAGTTTGGAGATAGTGCCTGAGAATCATCGCGCATGTCCAAACGCCACGCTTATGTACTACTCACAATAAAGTTAACTCTTTCGAGACGTGCCGCCTCCGGATACGCGGCTTAAGCCGCGTATCCGGAGTCGGCACGTCTCGAATGAGTTAAAGACCACCCTGAACAATGGTCATTGTTACACCCCAATCATTTTCACGCTCCAAGTTTAGTCAAGAAACAGAAAGTCTCGTTTCCGCTTGCTTCGGTTGGGTGAATGCTTAGACAGCTCAAAGTATTCCTCTTTGTGAAAGATAGTCGAACCAAGTTTTTAACACGGGCAGAAAACGACCAGCAAGTGAAGATCCAAATAATATGCAGATTTTAGGGACCGAAACTATTGGGGCGTGGAAATGTTTTGGGTCTAACAATCATGATTCAAATAAGCACGACTCCGTCACATTTTAAGAGTTAGTTGTGGAATATTAGGATTAGACTACACCAGACGACAAAATCTTAGAGTTGTGAAATCATGACCTTTTATCAAGCTGGTTCATAACCCCTTCCCTGCCACTGGACGTTTAAATTTGTGTCAGTTTGTTTCTGAAGTCTTTGTTCATTCAACGACAAAATGCAGCAACCGTCACAGGAACATGAGTACAAATTGGTCTCTGCAAGAAGCATATATCCTCATGAGCCCCCGCGATTGCGGGGAATCATGTTAATCTATACCTCTTGCTGTCACCGTTGAGTGCTATTCAAATTTGATCGACAGTCAAGGGGTTAACTTATTGCGAGTAGTATATATAGCATTCTCGTTGAGCTGCTCTGGTTGATCCAGCATCCAAGACTCGAGGTTCGCGCTAGGCTGACTATTAGAAAATGTGAGCAACTTCTTGGCTCTGGGAGTGAAAAAGGTTAGGTCTTTTTTCTTCTTCTTTTTTTTTTTTTTTTTTTTTTTTTTTTGGGGGGGGGGGGGGGTTGCCTTGGGTCTGTGCTAACTTGTATCGTTCAGGTGACAGTTTGTACTTTGCCTTTCAAAGAGTGTCTCTTTTTTCTTGCTTTGTTGGAAATTTCTTCACAAAATATCTATATTTTAAGTTTATTGGTGGGCTGCCCAAATTGTATTCCAGTAGCTCAATAAAGTGTGAATGACGCAGAACAGAGCAGTGATTCCCACTAACTTCATGTTCACAGCAGACAAGTTTACAGTGTTGGAAACTGATCTGCATTTCCACACACACACACACACACACACACACACACACACACACACACACACACACACACACACACACACACACACACACACACACACACACACACACACACACACACACACACAAAATACGCCCACGCCGACACTGTGTGGGTGTTCCTCGCTTCGAATCTATAAAGCCAGATGAGGGTTTTCACCCGAGTAACACTGATGTAAAGAAAACTGGGAAGAGACATAGATAATAATTATAAAAATAATAATTACGGTATTTATAATGCGCTTATCTTATAATAATTATAACTCTAAGCGCGCACTCACAACTCGCGCACGCATGCGCACGCTTTAGACATACGCGGGGACTCATGAAGATCTATGCCGCTTCCAGATGATTTGCTGAAGGAGTGGGCAGAGACCATGCTGTGTCCTAATTGAGTGTGGTTTGCCGTTTGAAGGCCAAGGACCACAGTGCTGTTTCCGTACTGTCCAGTCTCTTAGCCTTAGTCAGTCCCAGTCATCCCCTAATTGTTCAATTCCCTAAAAAGCACTACCGCCCACCAGCTGCACATTTGCCATGCACAAAATACAAAAAAAAAAAAACAGCACATGACCCGTCTCATTTCTTGGCTATGAAACTGGTTCCTTACCAACCCCACACCCAAGCACAGCTGAAATCAGCGTGCCCCTCAAATCACTACGTCAAAGGCAACTCAACATAGGCCCACAAATGTCCACTGGATAAGCTCAGGATGGTATGAATCAAAGCACCAAACATGTCTCCTCTCAGCTAACCACAAATTTCCAGCAAATTCCCACATTCAGCCCAACTGCAAAATTTCAAACAAGGCAAAAATTATTTTTAAAAACACGGGACCTCTTACTGCCTGAACTTCCCAATTTAAATGTATACCGTGACCTGTCAGAGAAACTTGTCCCACCTGAACACCATTCAATCTGCCATCAGTGAAACCCTTAGACAATAGCTAAGTCAAACCCAAAGTGAACACTTGAAAGTTGCTGCATCTTTATGTTATGGCCCATTATGTGAAGTGCCTTGATGTGGCGTTTACAATGCTGTTGATGTGTTGGATCATGCATGTCTGATGCCATGAAAAACAGCCTAGATAGGGTCAGAATGCCTCCAAAATTGGCATGTACATCAAGTAATATATCTGATTTTCAGAAATGTTGCATTTGAGACACAGGCACATGAAAGTGTTTATTTTTTCCATATTTTGTCATTGCCTACCCCCCTACTTTTTCTGTTTTTCCAAGTTTACACACGCATGCAATACAGTCAAACTGACTTCTGGTGGGCTGGACAACTTAAAAACGTTACCATGACACTGACACTGATGAAAAATGAGCTTTCAGACCCAAGGCCATTTCCTTGTGTATCTTAGGGCAGCCCTAAAGACAACACCCAGGCATCCTCATTGACCCTGTTGTCTGGTGACAACAAGCTGGAAGAGGCCTGTAACCAGCTGCCATGCCCTATATGCTGCTGGCAATCTTTCCCTAGGCAAAAGGGGTCATGAAACAGCTCTGCAATTTAAACATTAAGTCTATTGAGCTATCCCACAGGAAAAAGACTACACAAAACAACCAAAACTATGCTACGCGGGACACGCCGCATACGCTAACAAGTGTCTGGAGTGCTGATTTAGGAGGTAGCATAGAAAAATGGTTATGTACAGTTCATTTTTATATAAAACACACTTGTCAGAGTCTCAAAACACCTCAGCTCATCTTGCAGATGCAGTAGGCATGTGTGTGCCAAACTTGTGAACACTCCTGTAAAACCCTGTACTGGTGCCCGCAACTGCTGGTCCCATAACAATGCACTCAAATGAGCTTTACTCAGTGTACAAGTGCTTGTGTTTGGCTTAGAATAGACACCAGAGACATCCCTCATGACAATTACAGCAGAATGACACCTCAGATGCAACCAGTGTAGCAGTACCATGCAAAATAACACTTCTGCAGGTCACATTATTTTGGCCGCTTATTTCACTCTGAGGTCAGCTGTCTGATGAAATGCACATGCTAACACTGTTTCATTGTAGTTTTTATCTTAACCTTTGACCTTAAGCCCCCAACCCCCCCCCCCCCCCCTCTTCCCCCCCCCCCCCAACTCCAACCCAAACCCCTACCCACCCCACCCTACACCCACCCCACACAACTTCAATAACTGAAAGAGTGATTCTTTTTTAACGCATTTATCAAACTGAACACCCCAAACCCCACCCCTTTCAAGGTCAAGGTCAAAGGTCACAGCTCATGGGTCGAAGGAAAGACTCATGACTACCTGTAAGACAAAAAATAAATGAGCAAACACACTAAACCTAGCTCACAGTGCAGATAAACAGGGTATTGCCACGCAAAACATGCCAAAACGCCTATAAAACTGCATGCACAGCGATTTTTTGGCAAAATTTCAAATTTTTCATGATTTTCTTACTTTTCCAACTGCAACCATCCAAACTCATTGATCTGGTTACACTAAACCAGTTTCCGGTCTATGTCACATAATGGCATGTGGTGCACCTGACAGGCCACGGACCACAGTTCTGTTTCCGTACTGTCCAGTCTCTTAGCCTTAGTCAGTCCCAGTCATCCCCTAATTGTTCAATTCCCTAAAAAAAAACACTACCACCCACCAGCTGCACATTTGCCATGCACAAAATACAAAAAAACAGTACATGACCCGTCTCATTTCTTGACTATGAAAATGGTTCCTTACCAACCCCACACCCAAGCACAGCTGAAATCAGCGTGCCCCTCAAATCACTACGTCAAAGGCAACTCAACATAGGCCCACAAATGTCCACTGGATAAGCTCAGGATGGTATGAATCAAAGCACCAAACATGTCTCCTCTCAGCTAACCACAAATTTCCAGCAAATTCCCACATTCAGCCCAACTGCAAAATTTCAAACAAGGCAAAAATTATTTTTAAAAACACGGGACCTCTTACTGCCTGAACTTCCCAATTTAAATGTATACCGTGACCTGAAACAGATGCGCAGAGAAATCGTATTTCGTGTCCGGTTAATAAATAACTCTCTCTCTCTCTCTCTCTCTCTCTCTCTCTCTCTCTCTCTCTCTCTCTCTCTCTCTCTCTCTCTCTCTCTCTCTCTCTCTCTCTCTCTCTCTCTCTCTCTCTCTCTCTCTCTCTCTCTCTCTCTCTCTCTCTCTCTCTCTCTCTCTCTCTCTCTCTCTCTCTCTCTCTCTCTCTCTATCTCTCTCTCTCTCTCTCTCACACACACACACACACACTCACACACACACAAACAGACTTCTTTTTCAACGAGATTTTGCCTATTAAAACTTTTACTTTTGATATTTTGATGACACTGCGTCTGTTGATTATTACTTAATGTGTTAAAGATATATAAATGATACAGGAAATATCCTTTCTACCATATATTAAATAACTCTATGTATGCTGTGCTCTTGGTCTGGACTTAACAGCTGCAAGGACCACAATCACAGAACAACAAATATCAGATTTATGTATCCCCCACTCATCACCCCCCCCCCTTCCCCACTCACCTCAGTTCCACAAAAACCGCTCAACCTACCCTGACCAACCACCCACCCCTGCTATACACTACTTCACACAAATTCACGTCGCGCAAAGATGACAAGTACCAATGAGGGCCAGCCGGACCGTCAAATTCGTGCAAATATTCTTCAGGCTTGGGTTCAGTTGCATGAATTAACGGCACACCCTGCTTCGTGACTTGCGCAGGACTAAGCTCACTCATGCAACCGAACCCTGGTGCTGCCGGGCCAAATGCGTGAAAGACCTCGTCCCTATATTATTATGTTGTCGCTCATCCAAATCCTGCCATCTACAAGTGTCATAGATGCTCATAGGCCCATAGTTCTGGCCGAGACAGCCGCGGGCGGTGGAGTCTTCAGATGTAAAGGCCGGAAGTCAATCCTGGATAAAAATGTAAGATTGAGAACGTCAATATGTGGCAAGAGGCATAGATTTTCATGGGCCCCTGCTAGGCGTGAAAATCTATGCCTCTTGCTGGTAGTGATCGACATCGCTTGTACCCTCAGACTGAGAGAAGACGTCAACTGGGGCCCGCGACTCTAAACACGTGCAGCAACAAAACCACAGGTTTATGGCAGACACAACGCGGGATTCATCACTGCCCGGCCGAGACGTCCGCGGTTTTCATGCGCACTGTCTTCATTACTGTGCTCAGACTGTCTGACCTCGCATTACGCCTGCAATCGAGTACTGAGAATTCCTGGGTACGATATAGGGTCACTGCGTGTGTATCGCTACCACTCTCTATCGCGAGACCTACGTGTCCGTCGAAAGTACTACGATCGCCATCACTACGTGCCGATAGCGTTACGGTCGCTAGCATTAATTGTCGATCGCACCACGTGTCGCCGTAACGCCCGTAGCGCTATCGAACGTAGTGCTATCGAGCATGAGTTCCAACTATTAACACATACTTTTAACGTCTGTAGGTCTAGCGACACGTAGTGTTTGTGATACGTAGTGCCCACGGAATTCAGCTCTGACCAAGGAGTACGTCAGTCTAGCGTCCAGTGTGAGTGTGAGTTGACACACTTCTGCCGTCAGCAACAATAAAGTAGTGATGGGTCTTACTGATGAGCCCCTGACGAATGCGGAGGCTCATGAGACTTGATGCCCCTGGCAGACTAAGTTGTCTTAACCCCCTCACAGTCGAGAAATAGTGAACACAATCGAACAGCAAGGGGCATTATTATAACCTTATGAGCTTCTGCACGTGCAGGGACCCTTTCAAGTCTGTGTCTCTTCTGGAGCCTATGTAGTTTCAGCAAGAAGGGCTCATGAGGACCTATGCCTCTTGCAGGCGGGTGGTGTCGTTCAGTATTTCTCGGCACCGAAAGAATTAACTCATTCAGCCCGGCGCACGTATTTCCCAAATTTTAGAGGCGTCATCTAACGACTATGCACCTGTTGCAGGAGATGGGTCGACCATGATAATTCAAGGGTAATGCCAGATTAGCTTGGCGCCGACAGGCGCCAAGCTAATCTGGCACTACCCTTGAATTAGCATGGTCGACCCATCTCCTGCTGTAGTGCGTCAGGGCTGTATGGGTTAAAGACCCATTGATGTTGAATTTACAGCCATTTTAGAAACACAGCTTTAGACCACTGACAGCGCTAAACACTGAAAACTGGAACATGCTAGCTAAAGCTAAGGTTCTTATACCTTGTTAGCATAAACCCACTACTCGTAGGGTAGTGCTTACCAGACGATTCTAAAATCCAAGTCCACTTGTATAGCGCACTAACATTCAGAATGAGCCTTTTTATGGTTCAATTATTTTCAGCGGGCTGCTTCCAAGTATGTCAATCGTATTACGTTTAAAGCAAATTTAATCCAGACTGTAAGATTGCAATGTAAGCCTTTTTAATGTTCAGCGTTATAAAACTGCTTCCGTGGAGGGCAATCTCATTACATTTCACAGAAATCCATAGCAAGACTGAATTTCTTCGAAGGCCGACCTCACCTGACATCAGCATTTAAACAAATTTAATCACGACATAAATCTTAAGCTAAAACCTCGGCCACCAACTCGTTTGCCTGAACTTGGAAGTACGTAAATGAGACTAATTCCACCCAACAAGAGGCGTAGATTCTCGTGAGCCCCATTGGAGATTTAGAGGATGGTAGGGCGGCATGCGATTTCAAAGGAGGGTGAGCGAGAGGTGGGAATTCCGTTAGGGAGCGTTAGGAGGAGTTTTTCTGCTGAGTGTTACGTGTTGGAGGTCGCGAATTAAATTTGAGAATCGCGAGACGTGACCAGCCTTGTAAATTTAACCCTTGCACTACTGTCACCGTACGTGCGCTGAACGTGCATGAAATCTTGGTTCATTTAACGATCAAAGGTCAACACAGCCCAAGGAACATTGATACCAACTGGAGTGTCAGCAAGAGGCATGGATCCTCATGAGCCCCCGCAGTCGCGGGGGCTCATGAGGATCTATGCCTCTTGCAGTTGGATCGCGTTCCCTTTTTTCTCGGCAGTGAAGGGGTTAATACCCACGGCCGACATCTAGAAATGTTCTTGTGTATTTTTAAGGTGATATCTCTCGGAATTAAGTCTTTTTTTTTTTCAGTGATATCTTTCGTTTTTCAGCTCAGTTCAGTTCGCTCAAGATGAAATCTCTGCGCTCGGAAAGGCCCATTCGCACTCCACCCCACATATCGGAAGTCTTTCCTGAGTTTTTTCAGACTGAGAAACATTTACTTTCATTCAAAATCGTACCGTTAAACTAAAAGATGAACCGTACTGGAGACAATCTTTGCGATGCGCGTGAAAAAAAATATTCAAAAGAAATTAAATAGATTGTGTGTGGCTCAGGGCCTCGAGCAACAGCCCTATCTGCAAGTCGCGGGAGACAGCTAATGTTAGACCATGATGTTAGAGGTTACCGAATACTGGACGACGATATTTGATATTTTGAGACATTTTGACTGATCGACCACTATACAAGAGACTAAAACTAAAAATGATGGTCGATCCATCTCCAGAAATTGTGTCACCAGGTAATAAAACAGGCACGTGTAAATCATTTTTTGGCGTGGCAAACACAATAATTGTATGTCGCGTTTATGTGAACTGTTCTCGGTACAGTTTATTCCTTCTGCAAGGGCTCATGAGAATCTATGTCTCTTGCTGAACAATATCGGCGCCACCTCTTCTCACAGAAAGGTTATCAATCAATCCGATGTAAGCGTAGAACAGAGAAGGGAGAAGATGACAGCTGGGGGGCCACCCATCAAAACCGCTCAGCATCCGCCATTATGGGACGAACCAGCCGGCTCTGATAAAAGACAGTAACTGATTTTATGGTGAAAGTCCATCAGCTAGTCCCTTTCATTGGCTTCAGTGCCACACAATCACATCGACCATAAAGATCATTCTAGACCTATTTCTAGCAAGTTTCAGCTTTGCGTGTGTTTAGATGTTTAGTGCTTTATCGTTGCATCTCGCTGAGACTTCAATTACCAGTCGAAGCCGTAGGATTAGTTCCTGGTTCGTCAAGATTGTTGGCCCAGATTGGCCACGGTTTTCGACTCTACATACTGCCGGGTCTACTGCCCTACTTAATGTGACACATCCATGGTGTCCGCATGTTACCTTGTGACTAAGATTTTTATGGGAGGGGGGGGGGGGGCTGTTGTTGTTTTGCTGTTTTGTTTGTTTGGGTTGTTTGTTTGTTTGTTTGTTTTTTGTTTTCTTTTTTTTTTCTTTTTTTTTTTTTTTTTTTTTTTTTTTTTTTGGGGGGGGGGGGGGGGTTTGTTGTTGTTATTGGGTTTTTGAGCGGGTGTTGTGGTGTTTGTTTGTTGTTGTTGCTTTTTGTTCTTTTGTGTTTTTGTTGTTGTTGTTGTTGTTGCTGCGGTTGTTTTGTTTGTTGTTGTTTTAGTATTTATTTATTTATTTTTTTTATTTTTTTTTTATTTTTTTTTTTTGGGGGGGAGGGTTGTGTTTCTGTTATTTTTATTTTGGCTGTTTTGTTTTTTGTTGTCGTTGACATTGTTGACTTGGGTTTTGGGGTTGTTTTTTTGTGGGGGTTTTGTTAGTTGTTGTTTTGTTTGGTTGGTTTTTTTGTGTGTTTTGTTGTTGTTTTGTTTTGTTTTGGTGTGTGCGTGCGTGCGTGCGTGCGTGCGTGAGTGCTTGTGTTTAAACGGAAAAACAAATTCACATTTGTGTCAGAATATGAGTGATCCGATGCATTCTTCAGAAGGCGATCATGAGCATTTCCTGTTGAGCTACTGACAGGCTCCTGCAGATTTCGTCAGAAGAGATGGGAAGAAAAACTTGATCAACCGCATCATCAACACATGATTTCGCGCCAAAGTATTACTTGCGAGATTGCATGCAAACACCAGCGACATCCAACCTCAGTTAACACACTACTACAAAACTAGCTCGACCATGATAATTCAAGGGTGGTGCTAGAACAGCTTGGCGCCTGTAGGCGCCAAGCGATGGCCTTTAAAGGCCAACTCAAATTTTAGGTGCCGAATCAGATCTTCGGGTGCAGTGCGTTAAAACACAAGAACCATCCCTAGAACCCCTCCTTTGACTTGTATTCAGTCATCCATGCCGCCCTTTCCACTGATTTAGCAAGAGATACCAGGGTCAGTTGTATGAGTGAGCTTAGTCTCGCGACAGCCACTAACCAAAGCGCTCCGCTGTAGTTGAGCACCTTGCTTATTGGCTGGCGCGGGACTAAGCTCACTCATGCAACTGACTCTAGGTGCGCACGAGTCCCTGACGGCTTTGGGCAACAGGACGTCTAGACATCAAACTGCTTAACATCAAACAGACCCGGGTTACGCGCATGTACTGCTGGCCGCCCCCCCCCCCCCTCTCGTCCCCCCCCTCCCACCCCCCGAGAGACCGTCAGTTCCTAATTCAGTCAGTGCATCTAGGACAATACGATTACTTTGACATTTGCGGGACACGACCTCTATATTCCCCCAAAAAAGAAACCATCCCCCAAAATCTAAGGCAAACAAAATCACAAATAAACAAACAGGTCACGGGTGTTATCAAGACAAAATTAGTCAATAACTAGGGTTTCCTCTGTCTCCTTGTTTGTGGTTCATTTTTTATGTAATAATTGTAGCTTATAACACCTCTACGTAACAACAAAACAACAACAACAACAACAACAAACCGGTCCCTCTCTTCATCTATCAAAAGTATCTAGGGGAAACTCATAAAAAGCCCCTCAAATGTTGCGTCTGATGAACAAATTATTCTGCACGCCTTCATAACTTCCGCTGGGTGCATCAGAATTACCAAAAGTAAATGTGTGCTGGTCTGTGATTTTAGACTTAACCTCTCCCGAGAGGCACAAAGTTAACCCCCTCACTCCCGAGCCCGGAAAACAGAGCACAGTTCAGCTGCAAGAGACATAAATCCTCATGAGCCCCCGCAGTTGTGGGGCTCATGAGGCGCTATGCCTCTTGTTGACACCACTTTGCAGCCACTTTCCTTGGACTTTATACTTAGAGGCAATAAACAAGCGAAAAGAATCGGTAAACGCACCGGCAAACAAAGAGCCACCCTTACAACAAAACAAGAATTGTTTTTATTCTTACTTGAAATGTTGAGGCTACGATCAGCTATCTTCTCACAAAACATTGGAAGAGTTATCGCCCTTTGCTACCTTCCAGGACACAGGGTTTCATAAGTGATGACAATAAGCTAAAATGGACACGCTCTGAGAAGCAAATTTCCTACGAGATGTCTTAACACACACGTTGTGTGGACTGTGTATGTTGTTATTAACAGCCTCAAACGAAATTTGAAATAAGTGAATTTTTTTCAAACGATTTGTTTGTTCTCCAGCAATTGACACAGAGATAAAGAACACACACATATCCATTTCATCCATTTGATCAGGTAAATATGGCCGCAACCCTAAAAAAAAAAAAAAAAAAAAAAAAAAAAAAAAAAAAAAAAAAAAAACTGTTTGATTTTTATGTTTGTAGGTCATGTTGATTATTTAGGTGTCTTTGACAAAGAAAAAGTAGGTCAAGACCACAGTCCGGATTTTCATTCACACGGACCCTGGTGACTCTGCACGCTGGATTGTTTTCAGCTGTGTCACGATTTGCATTCGCTCTTTGGCGGTGAAACAACAACGATTTCAAGAACACAATCTACGTCCACTGGCAGCGAATGGGTTATGTTCTACACTGCGTACTTTGATCACGATGCGCATCGATGTATGGTGGTCGAATAGATCGCTACTTCAAATTGATACACAATACGCCTGTGGAGGCGCTACAGAAGACCACAGATTTCATTTTGAGAGCCAAACTCCAAGTGTGGCAGCGTTCGAGAAGAAGAAGAAGAAGATAATCAACGATTTTTTTTTTTCTTCTGAGGGGTTCGACGTCCATTGCGTAAGCTCGATTGACGAAGAACGCATCGCAAGCGTTCGGTTTACGTACTGCTATAACATTTAATAGTGCACATTATCAGAGGCACCCTGAAGCTTTGTTGTTGTTGTTGTTTTGTTATTTTTTAATAATTATGTGCTTCTTGTCCTATAAAGGCTACATCAGATTAGGAGATAGATCAACCATTTTAGTTCAAGGGTGGTGCCAGAATAGCTTGGCGCCTAAGGCGCCAAGCTATTCTGGCACCACCCGTGAACTATCATAATCGATTTTTTTTCAGCCAATAGTGTATCAGGATCAAAAGGGTTAATACCACCAGAGACTGGGTTTATCACGGGCAACATTGTCCGCAGCTAATTTCCCTGTGCATATGTGCGTCTAATGCGATAAAGCGATTTACCCCTCTGTGTCATAGCCAGCCTACACTCTTCTCTCTCCAAGAGACATGGATTCTCATGAGCCCCTGCAGTCGCTGTGGCTCATGAGAATCAGTGCCTCTTAAAGGCCCTAAGCGCCCCCGGAGCCTTCTCAACACTACATCCAACTGTTATACATATTATCAGGTGTTGATATTCGTCACAAAATGTGATGTAATACCCCCTGAATAAACGTCAGTGTGGCTACGGTTGTTATTTCGGTCATAACTGCGTGATTACCTCATTTTGTGTCCGTTTTTACCCGCTGAAGCGTAACGCCGTTCAACTCCACCAAGCGTCAGAGCCGAGGTAAAAGCTGTTTGTAGCGCCAAACTCCAGGTCCTCGAGCAAAACAGAAAGTAGATGGCGATCTGACATAAGTGACTTTTGTGGGGTTGTATCACAATCAAGGGTCGTAATTAATCTGTTCGCGAGTGAAACATGCAGTTCTGCCCGGAAATCAATGTAACAGGTTTGTACGGTCACCGGACATATAGTTTAAAATAGCGTGAAAAATAAAAACAGTGGGCGGACATTACAATGACCGAGCAATTAAAATTAAGGGATACGGAAAGTGATAGTAATGTATGAACGAGAATTAGTAAGGGAGAGGTTTGTGCATCATGTATGATGCACAGTTCTCTCCCTTACAAGTGCTTTTCTTGTTTTATTTTAATTCCCTACCTTCCGTTTACCTTATCCTGGACTGTGTTTGTGTGTGTGTGTGTGTGTGTGTGTGTGTGTGTGTGTGTGTGTGTGTGTGTGTGTGTGTGTGTGTGTGTGTGTGTGAGAGAGAGAGAGAGAGAGAGAGAGAGAGAGAGAGAGAGAGAGAGAGAGAGAGAGAGAGAGAGAGAGAGAGAGAGAGAGAGAGAGACAGCGACTAGAGCCCGCTTTTGAGGACGGAAAAGCTTGAAATTTTAGGATATTATTGTCCCTAAAAGAATTATCTCGGGACTGTTTTTTAAATGTTTTGATTAAGATGCTCACTGGCGAGAAAATGGCCTTTTCACAGAAACCGCTTGATCCACACTGGAGTCCGTAATTTTTCTTATTTTTACTACATCAGTTTAGCGTATAGCGAGATAAAAGGGACATACTGAATGAGTTTGTTAACCAGCATTGTGCCTCTAGAACTTTTTGCGTGATAATTAAATATATTTTGAAAAATATATATATTTTCACGTTTTTAGGATTAATTTCACGAATTATATGGGTTAATTTTAAAACAACTGATTCTTTTTTACGAAAAAAAAAAATAATAATCGCATGATTTTTCGTATACAGTATTTACATTAGCCTGCAGTTTGTCTCGGCTGTTGGGTACGATTGGGTCAATTGTGACCTGTATGCCCTAGCTGTGAAAATCAGCCAATTTTCTGCACCACTTTTTCGGAGTCATTTGTAAAACAGCTAACATAACTTTAGTTTTTCTTTTAAGAAAAAAACTTTCTTCTCATTAATACCCGCATGATTTTTCATAAACAGTGTTTGCATAAGCCTGCTGTTTGTCCCGGCCCTGGAGTAGGATTAGGTCAAATTGTGACCTGTAAGCCCTAGGCGTGAAAATCAGCAAGAAAATTGCAAAGTTGATTCTCTGATACGTCAAATGTTATGGCGTCGCGGGACTAATGATGCATGACGTGAAGCTTGAAGTGACGTCATTTGTCGCTGCTCGCGCTATCATTCTTCTTCAGAATAGCTGTGCTACGCCAGACCACAGAGCTTACGAATGGCGAGAATCACCGTGTGTCCGTCTTTATTTCTGTGTGCCAGTGTGTGTGGATCAGAGGGTGGGTTAGAGTAGAAGGATAAAGATTCCTGTCGCTACAGAGCTTAGACGAATGGCGGGACTGAAGCGCCGTGTGTCCGTCAGTCTTTATTTGTGTGCGCAGTCGTGTGTGTTGATCAGAGGTTGGCTTAGAGACTGTGGAGGGAAAAGGATCAGAATAATAAGCCTAAAAATATGAACAACTGTGAATGTTCCTTAACTCTTTCTACCCCAGACACACCACAGCAGGATAAGGATCCACCATGATAGTTCAAGGGTGATGCCAGAATAGCTTGGCGCCTACGGGCGCCAAGCTATTCTGGCATCACCCTTGAACTATCATGGTCGATCTGTGTCCTGCACTGCAATGCAGTCTTGAGAGGACAGGGGCAAAATTTAAGGATTTTGGTGTTGGGGTAGAATGAGTTAAAGATAAACGCATCTGAGCGCCAAACAATACGGCAGACTTTGGGATGAAATCCTCATCTTGTGAAATATGGATCCGTTCACTCCGTAACAAGGGTCAGTGACTGACAGGAATTGTCACACAATCCTTTAGAGAGCAACTTCAAAATTTGTGGATTTCGGTCCTTGGTGTAGAATGTGTTAACGATGAAATCTGACCGAATCTTTCTGGGCAAACCCTCAGCACAATGCACGCACACAGCAAGGGCGCACGCATGAAGTTATAACCGTAACAACGCCAGCAGCGGCCTATTGAGGAAGGTCGTAAATATGACATGCGGTATCCGTCTGCAGCGTCATATTCGCTTCACAAGCAAATCATGTCTCGGGGAATCACCATGCTGAAGTAGGAAACAGCAAATTTCTGTCAGATCAGTCGAGCATGATAGTTTATGGGTGGTGCCACAATAGCTTGGCGCCTATGCCATTCCGGCACCACCCTTGAACTATCATGTTCGATCCATGTCTTGCTGTGCTGTGTCGGGGCTGAATGAATTAAGATTGACTTGGACCACAGCATGAACAGGCAGGCAAAATAGAAAGGCCTCTTTTTAAAGGAGTATTCCCTCCCTACCTTTCTTAGTGTTACCGATCGTTTAACACTTTGGCTGTCGGTAGCGGTTTTTGTCGCGATGATCATTTCTGCAGGAATCATCGCGACAAAAATGCTACTGACAGCCAAAGGGTTAAAGATATTTCTTTAGGGAGTGCACGAGACACGAGCCTCTCAAAAGAAAAAGGAAAAAAAAACACACACAATCTCACTGTATCAGCACTGAAATTTCCTTTTTTTTTTTTTGTTTTGTTTATTTATTAACCGTTTCAGGTGTGGGCCAAAAAACTAAATGAAAGGCCCCGGCACCGGCAGAACTGAATACGAATCTCAAGTATGTTTTCAGAACTTTCAACAGTTAAGGTCGAAGTACTCACTCACATGCACTGAGATTTTAAATCCATGAAAATACATGCACTGTGATTTTATACTGTTAGGAGAGCGTGGGCGGGGTAGGCATCACTCGTGCAGGGCTGGGACCCTACTACGGACCCAAAAAAACGTCACTATGATTTCAAAAGTGAGTACTTCGACCTTAATGTGACTCATTCAGCCCCGACACTCCCGAGCAAGATATGGATCGACCATGATAGTTCAAGGGTGATGCCAGAATAGCTTGGCGCCTAGACGCCAAGCTATTCTGGCACCACCCTTGAACTATAATAGTTCGATATGTCTCCTGCAAAGTACTGCAGCCTCCTCGGAGGGCAACTCCAAAACCGCCGTGGGTACTATTTCCTACCTGGGACACAATGGGTTAATAGATTTTTTTCTTTCTGTGATACAATTATCTTATATATGCAATATTACACTATCCGGATATTTTTAAGACATAATACTTTTTAAGACTCTGTTCTGTTCCGCCAGGCGAAAGCGGCCACGGCACTGCATTTTGGGGCAAGTCCCAGAAAGGGAGACTAATCTTGGGGTAACCTTAAGGTACGATATAGGGTTACTGCCCTTCCCGGACAGCCCGGCTGAAAGCGCTTGCGTCATGTTTCCAGACTAATTACAGCGTATTATTTTATGAAATCCGATTGTTTGAAGAGATCACAAGGTTTAGACGTGAACAGTGAAGCTGGAACAAGTATACCTGTATATGAAGAACATAAAGGTTGAGCAAGTGTTATACAAAGTATTTCATGTTCTGTCAGATGAGTAGCTTCCCTTAAGAGTTGCGTTTATTCATATCTTACTATTTGTTCCTTAAATTAAAAAGGTGTAGGATGATCTTCAGAAAACAATGTACATCAATATAACAATACAAAGCGATAATTAATGTTTAAATATCTTGACTATAAGAGCAATATTTTGACCAAATTACTGAATTAATTTTGTTTATTTTCCATTTTTTTATGACAGGTGTAAATTGTGTGCAACCTTTCTTAGGTACACATTGTTTTTCGACGAATATATAGTTACTCTGGTTTCTCTTCAAGACACGAGAAAATCTTTCGCCTTTTACTAAAGATTTCCGTGGAGAGGAACAAATTAATGAGTCTATAGACAATATTTCAAGCCCTTCCTTAGAAGGGTAGTAGGGCCTAATACAATGATACTTCTAACATGCCTGCATTAAGTGTGACTTGGCACTTAATTATTAACACGGTATTTATATGGCGCATTTCTCATAATATTTACTCATTGCGCAGAATGTAGCCGCGAACTGAACCCAACAAGCACGCTCACGTGAATCACGCGCATTCACTCACACTGTACGTAAACACAGAACATTCACGTGGTGCTAAGGGCAAGCTCAAGCGAGTACAGAAGTTGTATTTGGAAATCGTTTTGTATTTGAAATTTTATTAAGTTGGCTGAAACTGATACCAAAGTGGAGGGGGAGGAAGAGCCGGAATACCCGGAGAGAGAACCCCCGACGATCCGCCCGAATTAACGGTGACACTTACTAGAGGAGAAAAGTCCGACGCCGGAACCAGGAATCGAACCTCGCACCTTTAGCATTGGTGGCAGGCACCTTAACCACTGCGCCACGGACCGCCCGACACTACGAAGTGAGCCTTTTGTGGACGGTCTCAGCTGCTCTTCGCAGTTAAAGGTCAGTGAACAACAAGAAGCCCTACCCTAAAAAGTCCCTTTTATATGCACGCTGTCAAGGATTTGTTGCCTTTCACCTGATTCTGATGGTGAAATATCTCCTATATTGAAAAATAGAATGACAATAGAGAGAGAGAGAGAGAGAATGACAATAGAGAGAGAGAGAGAGAGAGAGAGAGAGAGAGAGAGAGAGAGAGAGAGAGAGAGAGAGAGAGAGAGAGAGAGAGAGAGAGAGAGAGAG
Source organism: Semisulcospira habei (assembly GCA_036245525.1). Classification (NCBI taxonomy): domain Eukaryota; kingdom Metazoa; phylum Mollusca; class Gastropoda; family Semisulcospiridae; genus Semisulcospira; species Semisulcospira habei. The sequence continues at coordinate 264,596,858 of BTPG01000002.1, read as the reverse complement.
GTCATAAAATATTTAGAGTATTGTGTCAGTGTCTGCGTGGTGACGGAGCTGCTGCTTTTACGTCACCGTCACTGTCTGCCCCGAAGTCTTTTTCTTTTCTGCATAGAATTAATTTTTACTGAAAATGTTCAAAAGATACAAAGCTGGCTACCGAACTCGTCCAGTGTCTTTCTTCAATCTAGCTATATGCAAAATTTCAAGTGAATATGACAAAAATTACGGACTGTAATGTGATACAACTGACTTTCTATAAACGGTCTTTTAACCCTTCAAAAAGACACCCAATTTTAATATGCTCGGAGGCACTCCTAGGCATCTCTTGACAAAAGCTTTTCCCCAAGTTCAAACATACGTAATGTCGGAGATTTTTGTGTTTTCATACATACAGGGGCTTATCAGTTACCTTGAGGGGGGAGCGGGGTTCCAACTTTTTGTTTGGGACCTTCAACCTCATACTAAAGTCCTCCCCGACGCTAGACCTTGCTTCCATGGGCCGAAAAAAAATCGAAAAGCGGGGGTGGGGGTGGGGGTGGGGGGGGGGTAGAGAGAGAGAAGGCGCGTGCGTGTTAAGACTCGTACCTTTCGACAAAATATTAAACAACGGAAGGGGGGGGGGGTGGTGGTGGCCAAACACCCCAGAAAGGGACTTTGTTATAGCATTTTTTAAACAAAATTGGGTCTGGGAGGGGCGAGGTTCCGGAACCCCTGGAACCTCCCCCCATATCCGCCCCTGCACCGCTTCGCGTCAAAAGTACGTTCAGCAGCGAGGGTAGCGTAACTAGACATTACGTCATTTTATCTGGCTACTTTAGTTGTCAGATTTGTAGATCTGCCCGCCAAAGTCGTCATGGGCATGCTATTGAATTCGCCCCACCTCGACCCATCCTAAAAATTCTCTTTTATAGATAGAACAGACTTCAAAATCATGCAGCTATTTTTCGCCTAAAAACCAACCAGATAAGAACGATGTTTTACTCTGCTAAAACTGATTCATCCCAAAGAAGTATTACCCTCAATCTGCTAGTCGAAACTGTTCATCTCCATCGGCGAGATGCATAGATTCACGAGCTGAAATAGCCGAGCAAGTCATAGATTCTCATGAGCCCTTGCGTCTGCAGGGGCTCATGAGAATCTATCTCTTGCAGGTGGAAGGTTTGAGGGATGACACCTCAGTGAGAATGCTTGATCCACGGTCCTAAGGGTACATAGAGGTATGGTCGATTAGCCAAACCTCATCTCCCAATTAATTGTGCTGACCCCTTTCCTCTCCAGTAACGATCGGAAGCTTTAACTCTCACACTTCCAGAGCAAGACGTGAGAGATGGATCGACCATGATTAGCTACGCGTAGGTGTAAGCGCTATGTGTACGTAATGTGTACGTAATGTTTAGTAAAATATTTTAAAATGTGGAAAAAACAATTCTCTCAGAAAATAAAAGTGGTAACCATCGTCTCATTTTGTCTGCTTCTTATGCTTGTTCCTGTAACATCAGGCCGTTAATGGCAAACTTTAAGAATTCCCCAGAGGATTGAAGTGGGGGCGGAAGGGGAGGAAGGTGTGAGGGGTTCTTGTCACTCCGGACTTTTCCCACCCACAGTTATGCCCCTCATACCCTCAACTTTGTTGTTTAAGGTGTTGCCTTTCATGTGACTTTGTTTTGGGTTTTGTTGCTTTGTTTGGATTTGGTGGTGGTCGTCGTCGTCGTGGTCGTGGGGGAGGTGGGGGGTGGGGGGTCGTCTCGAACGATTGACAGCCTACGTAAAAAGGCAAACTACAGTGGAGGTAAACTGTGTGTCCCAGGACACTTTGAGAAGCCTCATAAAGTTGGGATCTTCAGACCTGGGCATCATCAGTTACAAGCTACAACAGCTCAAAAGTAGTGCCTGGTTTGCTCGACATCAGTCTAGGTGCTAAGCTAACCATGTAAACACTAAGCTAATCAGACGTTGCCCTTGAGTTTTCACAGTCCATCTGCCTCCCACGGTAGTTCAGTGGGGAAGCACTGAGTTGAAGACTAGGGCTCAGAATCTCAGAAGTCAATAATATAAAAATAGCTGCTAGTCCTGAGGTAGAGTCAGTACTACGAAGCTGGGAGTTTACTAATATGCAGCCAACGGCTGAGCGGGGAACTACTGCGGCCGACGTCCGCCCGAGGACCTTGTGCCTACTGGGACGGAGTTTGGTACTGACCTTCCTGCCATTGCCCTCGATCGCAGTGGCCCGGATCACAAGTGACTTCGATCGACTGCACGTGACCCTCGCCACCCTGACCTAATTTTCCATCAACAAACATCTCTAGTTGCAGCTGTGCAACCACCCAACATCAAACAGTCCAGGGCTCTGCTGCATGAGTAGAGCTTAGTCCTGCGCAAGGCACGAACCCAGCTCTAAGTTATTTGGGTTTAACGCCGAGCGCAAACTACAAACTCTGTGTACTCACAAACCAGATATGTGAGGCTAGCGCTGGCAGAATTGTATGCAAACCAAGGGGAATCACAGCGCTGGACAGACAACAGTTAGATCCCCTGCCCCCGCCTATCAGGCACCCAATCGCCAGCCCACAGAGAAATACGCAGGTATAGAATAAGACGATCATTTCCATCCTCAAACGAATGGATCAGGTCTCTTATATAACCCATGTCTTTCTCCGGAACTTAGGAAGTGGGCAGGAGAAACATACATACACAAACATGAAGGTGCGCTACTATATGTGGTCGGGTAAATACCCTGATTTCCCACAGTAGATGCACAGAACATTACACAGCAATGTAACGATACAAATTTGCCTCGAGTTATAGATACTCACAAACCAGATAGGTGAGGCTAGCGCTGGCAGAATTGTATGCAAACCAAGGGGAATCACAGCGCTGGACAGACAACAGTTAGATCCCCTGCCCCCGCCTATCAGGCACCCAATCGCCAGCCCACAAATCGTTTGAGGATGGAAATGATCGTCTTATTCTATACCTGCGTATTTCTCTGTGGGCTGGCGATTGGGTGCCTGATAGGCGGGGGCAGGGGATCTAACTGTTGTCTGTCCAGCGCTGTGAAACTCTATGTAGTTTGCAAGTGGCACAAATCCTCATGAGCTCCTGCATTTTGCATCCTGCGGAGGTCTGTGCACTCTTGCTCGCAAAGATCGTCCCTCTGATTACGTACTCAAGTAGCGGACATCGCCCCGTTTCATGTCGTCAAGTTTGGGACTCCTTTCAGTCCTACAGTTTGATACCCTCCTTCCTCTGGCTCATGAGGATCTTTGCCGCTTGCTGACGCGAGGTCCGTCCTCTCCTTACATGCTTATTTAGAGGGAATCATCCGATCTTAACCCCGATTCAGCCCAGACGTCCTACAGCAGGAGATGGGTCGACCATGATAATTCAAGGGTAGTGCCAGATTAGCCAAGCTAATCTGGCACTACCCTTGAATTATCATGGTCGATCCATCTCCTGCACCGGGTGCATAGTCGTTAGATGACGCCTCCAAAATTTGAGAAATACGGCAGCGGGGCTGAATGAGTTAAGTGCGGGACTGTTCAGGCCTACAAAGCATCGATCCCATCTCGGGACACGTTATTAGAAAGACGCACAGAACACAGATGCCTTCAAGGCTGAAGGGACTCGAGAAGATTTTGGCTACTTACAGGCTGAGGTTGAGTTGTAAGTGTCTGTTCCTCCGCGACACCAGAGGGAAGAGGGGGTTGGGGCGGGGGTACGTAATTGCGTTTTTCACGGCCAAAATTCGGTCGATTTGTGATCCACAATAGTTATGTAAACACCGCGTCTGCTTGCTGATTACTTGGACAGAAAATTGGGGCTGTCCGAGTAATCAGATTTTATGAGGGACTCCTAGTTAATTGGAGATTTAAATCAGGATGCCTGCCTCAGACTGAGGGTGTAAATGGGACTGAGCAAGAGGCGTAGATTCTCATGAGGCCCTGCCTCCCCAAGGGCTCATGAGAATCTATGCCTTTGCAGATAAATGCTGAAGGTTGAGTGACTGAATATCGATCTTCCCATCCTTTACTTGGGAAGACCTCTGGGCTTTCATTGTACTGAGATTATTCTATACACACACACACACACACACACACACACACACACACACGCAGACACATGCACACACACACACACACACACACACGCAGACACATACACACACACACACACACACACACACACACACACACACACACACACAGCTTCCTAACCCGCAACAGGCTGTCGGGCCGAAGTCAGCCGCAGTGGGCCCGAGCACCGTCGAGCGCGTGCACATTGCAGCCGAGTGCGACTCGACGGCCTTTGCATACTGGGATTTGTACCACCCTTGCACGGTCATGGTCGATCTATCTTCTGGACTGCCAAGTATTCTCCAGAGGACACCGGCCAGAATGTGGGATGATTTCGACACTAATGTATACATTGTCCTAATCAATCACCATAGCTCGAATGATGTGTTTGGTTAGCTGTGATAACTGCGGACATGTTCTGTTTTGAGATCTGCTTCGATTTAGAAACCACTGTAATATTTTGACGCCTCTATGAACAATCAATTTCCTTCCTGCTCAGTGCAAAGAGTGTATGTAAGTGTATGCAGCCTGTCCCCTCTCATCATGGGGCTATGCACAGGATCAGGAGTGTTAAAAAACACATCTCTATCTTAAAAACACAATCATGTGTTGAAGACACATTTCCAGTTTAAAAAAACACGTAATTTGAAAACCGCTTGGTCTTTCGAACTCAAACTGGTGTGATGGAGTCATCGAACTGCGACTGACGAAGCCGATTGGATTCATCATCGATGACTGGTGAAAATCCGTGACTGTCATTTTCACATCGTATCGCTATCAGGATCTACTAAGTACGGCACTTACTGACGGCGGGGATACCACACATTTCCATCTTTCCGTCAATATAAGTGACAAATAATAGAGAGTGCGAAAAACTACGAGTCCTGCGGGTACTAAACTACTATCCGTCATCGCAGTACGCAAAGGGCCTCGGGCCCACTGCAGCCGTCGTAGGCCCGAAGACATTTTGCTAATCGCGATGCGGCTCCTAGAGTAAGCATAAGATCACCGGGCCGACGTCGGCCCGATAGCTTTTCCCTCACTGGGTGAGGACAGACGTTGATTAGCTAGCTTCAGCCTTTGCCGTCGCAGATCGCTGATAACCGGCCATATTTGCTTGAACCTCAACACATAGATCTATATGAATGACGCCAGCAATCAGCAGGTTAACCTGGCAGGTTAACTCATTCGAGACGTGCCGCCTCCGGATACGCGGCATAAGCCGCGTATCCGGAGGCGGCACGTCTCGAATGAGTTAGGGGGGCAGGGACAACTAGTGCGTATGGACTACGATCTGACACTGATTATTTCAGGAGCACTGCAACTGTGCTAGTTTCAACGGACCTTTCATCAACGGACTAGCCACTGAACAAGCCGCCCGTCTTCAGTAAAGGTATTGGGTCAAGGACGGGGACTTGAGCCCACGACCCGGCTGTTCCGTTCGCTTCGCGAGTCCGAATTCAAGTTAGCGAAATTAGAGATACCCAGCGTCCACCGTATGCATAGACAACCTCGGGGCTAGGCATTCGGATTCTGTGCCTTTTGGAGCTGTCTATGCTTACGGTAGAAGCTGGCTGTCCGCCATAATTTCGCTCAGCTCTCGTTCGTTGTCGGTAGTCGTTCTTTGCAAACGAAGCTTCACTAATGTTGCCGCCAGTGCAACGTTCGGACCGCGTAGGGCCTTGGTCTTCCCGAAAACCTTTCGCTCCGCCACGACTGAGGGCGTCTACGTGGGCACATGAGAATCAGCGCAGCGTGCTGATGGAAAGGGCTGGTTGAGGGGACTAACCAATACGCATAAAGGCATCGGGCCGACGCCGGCCGCAGTCGACCCGCGCACATCCGTGCGCGAGCCGACTGTGGCCGACCTGGGCCCGAGGGTCTTTTGCGAGCTGGGTAGGCCTACATAGAAGATTTATAGATGCGTACAGCGTTTTCGACCCAAGATATTGATGTGTTGTTAAAAGGTTTGGGGGAAGAGTGTGAAACAATTTCTCACGGAAATCCCATAACAGAGAAATTACAGCAAAATGTCGGGGTTGCTTTGTGAGGACCTATGAGAGAGAGAGGGAGGGAGTGGGTGGCGGAGGATGGGGGGGAGGGGGTAGTAGGCCAGGGTGCTCCATCGCAAGTCTAATTAATCGAAATAACACTCTCAACAGGAACCGATCTTCATGCGGCTGATCGTGTTACTCCGGATCTACACCGCCCTCAGTGTTACGCCGGACCCTCGCCGCCTACGTTTGAACAAAATGTCATTTCGCTGGAGAAAAACGCTCGTCAAGGGCACAAACGGACAAAAAAACAACTGTATGTTTATTTGGTGTTCGTTTGTCGTCAGGACATGTGCCCGCTTCTCAGTTGTCGTTTTGGCGTCTCTAGCACGGCAGGTTGCACAAAAAACCTGTTTAACAGCAAAGAACTGATTACCCCATACGTGTACGTTTGAGTCACGGTCAAATCATACATTCTGAATTCAGCTTGTGTCCAGTTTTCCCCCTCCTCTCCCCTCCCCCACCCCCCCCCCCAATAAATAAATAAATAAATACATAAATAAATAATAAATAAATCATGAAACAGAAAAATGGCTGTCCAGCGCTGTGATTCCCCTTGGTTTGCATACAATTCTGCCAGCGCTAGCCTCACCTATCTGGTTTGTGAGAAAAATGGCTGCCAACGCAAAACAAATAGTGGTATCACAAGTCTCATGCACTTTCTGGTTAAACCTTTTTCTCACACACCTTCTTTCCTGCCTTTGAGCGGAAAAGCTGTATCACACACGTGTGATACAGCTTGGCTGTATGACACGTGTGTGATACAGCCCTGGTGCGTGAACGGTCACGTGTGCACAATATTGTTTTGTAGAAAACCTAGTAAACAAAAAGGTATGGGCACACACGACATTAAACGTGACCTACTTGCAGCTCACGCGGAATGACGGCATTTCATAGTGACGACTGGCACTCTGACGTCAAGTATTGCGCTAGTAAATCAAGACTGATGATGTTCTTTGCGACTGTGTTCTCGTTAGACGTATGCCGAAAACCAGCTCACATCTGATTTATGCCAAGAAAAAGATGAGTAAGAAATAGTCTTTCATCAGTGTTTATATGATACTAAAAATCTCACTCTCGTCGTCTTAAACCTTATCTCGATCGCATTCGCTCGTAGAATAAGGTTTTAAAACCACTCGAGTGAGATTCTCAGTATCACCTGAACACCGATGAAAGACTATTATGTATCCACTATTTGCACAAGCAAGTTGCTTTTTCGTAATGTTTGTAGTTTTTGATCCATCGACTTCTTCCATCATCATTTACCCAGCAGAAAACGCCATGTCATCATTTTTGTTTAGTCTGTCTATCAACCAGATATACTAATCACATCATGAGGGAACTGCACACCAAACATTAAGATAAAATGTACGTCCGGTATGTTGGAATGCACGTGTGTAAATGGTTTTGCGCGTCTTTTGGAAAATACTGTAGAGCCAAAGTAATCTGTAAACTCTTTCAACGCCAAGAAAAATAAACACAACACTACTGCAAGAGGTATAGATCCTCATGAGCCCCCGCAATTGCGGGGACTCATGAGGATCTATGCCTCTTGCTTAAACCACCTTGTATCCATTGTTTACGGAACGGGTAGAGCTCTTTCGCGTTGAATTTACACAGATTTTTCGGACGTACATCAGTTATTTGGGTTTAACGCCGAGCAGGCAACTATGGGTATCTCACGGCGGGATGGGTAAAAAATCTGGCCAGCCAGACTAAAGGCCCCGCTACACGAGCCCGGTTTTGAGGCCGATTCCCGATCAGTTTTCGAATCGGGCCGGACTAAAAAAAACGTGAGCACTGCCACACTGACATTTGAAGTCCCGACTTGTTTAGCCGACCGGTTTGAACCGAAGATCAAAGTCGTAGCTGTTAGAACTGCAAAATGACTGCTAGTTTTGACAGTGATGATGATGTGCTTGCATTATCAACAGTTTTGCATCATATTCGGGAAGAGGCGTGCGAAACATCAGCGGCAACGGCGGGGGTACTGATCACAACAGGCGTGTTCGGCCATTTGCAAACCGTGCTGAAACGACATGCTTTGCGAGACGCGCTCTGATTGGTTGAAGCTTACGATCGGGACCGATTCGGATCGGGAAAATAGAGCAGGTTCTAGACACCCGATTCCCAGCCGATTGGGACCGGATCGGATAATTGACGTCATCCGATCGCAATCGGATCGGAATCGGCTTCAAAATCGGGGCACAACTGGCCCGTGTGGCGGGGCCTTAAAAGAAAGGTCTTAAGATAAGATGTAAATATATCTTTAAAATATTTCATGCCAAAATGTCGCACACGTCTTTAAAGGAAACGTCTACAGACTCGCAAAAAGGTCAAAATAATAGAATTATCATAGTCTATGAATGCTCAAATCTTATTAAAAATATTGAACTCTCTCAGAAAACTGAAGATCTTGTCCGGGGGTACATCCCGGAACAAAACCTTCAAGGAATCTGCTGTGAAGTGTTTATATCTTGTGTCAATTTGATCGGCACAAGACAGCAAAATGTTTTAGTAAATATGAGTGCGTAACATACGTGTGCCCGATCTGGAGCCGAGCAAGTTTTCGGACGTTTTAATGTGCGATCAGTGGCAGTAAACGGGTTAATGTCCCGCAAGTGATCTGCCTTCTGCGAGCTCTGTGCAGTCTACCCAGGGGCTACGGATCAGCATCACAGCTGATTCTCGTGTCTAGATCAGGCAACGATTAAAGGGAAATTATCTTAACCCAATCAGCCCTGCCGCACTACAGCAGGAGATGGGTCGACCATGATTATTCAAGGGTAGTGCCAGATTAGCTTGGCGCCTGTCGGCGCCAAGCTAATCTGGCACTGCCCTTGAATTATCATGCTCGATCCATCTCCTGCAACAGGTGCATAGTCGTTAGATGACGCCTCCAAAATTTGGGAAAATACGTGCGTCGGGCTGAATGAGTTGACATAATTTACTCTGTGCCTTCTCTGAGCAGAAAATCAGGAATTATAAACAAAAATAACTGTTCTGTCAGTTTTGTCACCCCAGCAGCTTACCTGAGGGTTAGTTCACAAACCGTATGCACAGCGGTTGAATGTGATTACAGCGATAGATTTACCAATTTATGCCTGTCTAACATTTCGATGTTACTGTGTGAAACCATTAGATTAGTAGCGAGGAATTTCCAGGACTGTGTTCTGTTCAAAGTGTGTTGATTTAGTAACACTTTAGAATTCCAGTCGGGAACGCTGAAGAAGAAGAAGAATCGCAGTTGGTTCCCTTGTAATGAAATCTTGAACTTCGTGATAAAAACTTCTTTAAAACTGGCAGAGGTGTTTGGGATTCTATACAAATCGTATAAGTTCACACAAATGCTCAAAACACACCTGTATTTTTAAAGCATGTTTTCATTTTTCTAAGTAATACATTGCCAAACAATTCGCTTTTATCGTGCATTGCAATAATGTACCATAACAAATTTAACCCAATCAGCCCTGACGCACTACAGCAGTTGAGGAGATGGGTCGACCATGATAATTCAAGGGTAGTGCCAGATTAGCTTGGCGCCTGTCAGCGCCAAGCTAATCTGGCACTGCCCTTGAATTATCATGCTCGATCCATCTCCTGCAACAGGAGCATAGTCGTTAGATGACGCCTCCAAAATTTGGGAAATACGGCTGAATGAGGTACGGCAAATTAAAGCGACGACCACTTGTAATACTGACACTGTTTTGTGCTGTACTGATTTTTGAAGCTGAACACGATTTAATTACAGTCCCATACGCTTAAATCGAACACGGATAAGTAGAAAAACGCTTACGTCGAATAAAATATTATTTTCTGGCCTGCTCTTTCTACGACTAATTTTACAATGGATAACTCAAGTTCGCTAAAGTCGAACGTGTTCCCCCTTTTCCAACTCTCCCGAATTACGGATAAGTCCCAAATTACGGATAAGTCCCAAATTACGGATAAGTCCCAAATTACGAGGATAAGTCGAACAACGCTTAAGTCAAACCATGTTTTCATGTCCAAAGTTACTGTTCTGGGGCTATTTTTACGACGTATTACTCAAACTGTCCAGTGTTGATGGGCTGGAAAGACGACCTATACAAAATGCCAGCCCTCCACCAAAATAAGCACGAACGGGTTGCCGGAAACAAAGTAAAAGACGGTTTGTCGAAAATAAGCAGGAATGAGTCGCAGAAAACAAACCAGGAACGGGTCGTTGAAGACGAAGCAGGAACGTGTTGTAGAATCAAAGCAGGCACGGGTCGCAGAAACTAAGGCAGGTGTGGTTGCAGTAAACAAAGCAGGAACGGGTTGTAAAAAAAGAAAGCAGAAACGGATTGTAGATATCAAAGAAGTCACGAGTCGAATAAAAAGTGGCAAGAACGGGTTTTATAAAACAAGGCAAGAACGGGTTTTATAAAACAAAGCAAGAACGGTCTTTAGAAAAGAACGCAGAAAAGGGGTTGTAGAAATCAAAGCAGGCACAAGTCGTAGAAAACAAAGCAGGAACGAGTCGCAGAAAATACAGCAGAAACGCATTGTAGAAAACAAACAAAAAAGCTCCCAGAAAGAAAAAGTAAGAAAGGAACACCGAAAAAGGTATGCACCCCGAAAAACGTGCGGATAAAATTTGTCGTACAACTAAAAACGTGTTGCCGGCCGGAATGTTTTGGTGCCTACAATTAAGCTCTGAGCAAGCTGATCAACTGAACTAGAACGGCCAACTCATCTTCGAAAGCCTCGTATTTCCTCCAAATTCCATTACTTTTTCTGATCAGTTAATAACGTTCAGCTGTGAGATATAGTCAGAGCAGCATGTTGTTATCGCATCTGCACTGCTGATCATCACTGAGCTTAGTCCTGCGCAAGCCACTTAGCACTTAAGCTCTCCCGTGCCATCGATGTCAGAACGGCAAAGCCTTCATGACCTTAGTGCAAAAGAATTGTACGCGCAGACTAATGACCTTTCAGAGGGGACATTCAAACACACATGTTTGTCTTTAACTCATTCGAGACATGCCGAGTTTAAAAAGACTTTGGCTTGCTCCAAATATAAACAGTAAACTTGGACATGACAAAACAGAAGATCCAGATTTTCTTCTTGTTATGTCCGACTTTACAACGCAGTTTACATAGGAATACTGTTGTCAGGATCTCTGGAAAGTGTTGTTATATCCGGACTGTACAACGCAGTGTACTTAGGAAGACTGTTGTCAGGATCTCTGGACAGTGTTGTTATATCCGGACTGTACAACGCAGTTTACCTAGGAAGACTGTTGTCAGGATCTCTGGAAAGTGTTGTTATATCCGGACTGTACAACGCAGTTTACATTGGAAGACTGTTGTCAGGATCTCTGGAAAGAGTTGTTATTTCCGGACTGTACAACGCAGTTTACATTGGAAGACTGTTGTCAGGATCTCTGGAAAGTGTTGTTATATCCGGACTGTACAACGCAGTTTACATAGGAAGACTGTTGTCAGGATCTCTGGAAAGTGTTGTTATATCCGGACTGTACAACGCAGTTTACATAGGAAGACTGTTGTCAGGACCTCTGGAAAGTGTTGTTATATCCGGACTGTACAACGCAGTGTACATAGGAAGACTGTTGTCAGGATCTCTGGAAAGTGTTGTTATATCCGGACTGTACAACGCAGTTTACATAGGAAGACTGTTGTCAGGACCTCTGGAAAGTGTTGTTATATCCGGACTGTACAACGCAGTTTACATAGGAAGACTGTTGTCAGGATCTCTGGAAAGTGTTGTTATATCCGGACTGTAAAACGCAGTGTACATAGGAAGACTGTTGTCAGGACCTCTGGAAAGTGTTGTTATATCCGGAATGTACAACGCAGTGTACATAGGAAGACTGTTGTCAGGATCTCTGGAAAGTGTTGTTATATCCGGACTGTACAACGCAGTTTACATAGGAAGACTGTTGTCAGGACCTCTGGAAAGTGTTGTTATATCCGGACCGTACAACGCAGTTTACATAGGAAGACTGTTGTCAGGATCTCTGGAAAGTGTTGTTATATCCGGACTGTACAACGCAGTTTACATAGGAAGACTGTTGTCAGGACCTCTGGAAAGTGTTGTTATATCCGGAATGTACAACGCAGTTTACATTGGAAGATTGTTGTCAGGATCTCTGGAAAGTGTTGTCATATCCGGACTGTACAACGCAGTTTACATTGGAAGACTGTTGTCAGGACCTCTGGAAAGTGTTGTTATATCCAGACTATACAACGCAGTGTACATAGGAAGACTGTTGTCAGGATCTCTGGAAAGTGTTGTTATATCCGGACTGTACAACGCAGTTTACATAGGAAGACTGTTGTCAGGATCTCTGGAAAGTGTTGTTATATCCGGACTGTACAACGCAGTTTACATTGGAAGACTGTTGTCAGGATCTCTGGAAAGTGTTGTTATATCCGGACTGTACAACGCAGTTTACATTGGAAGACTGTTGTCAGGATCTCTGGAAAGTGTTGTTATATCCGGACTGTACAACGCAGTTTACATTGGAATACTGTTGTCAGGATAATAATAATAATAATAATAATTAAAATAATAATTACGGTATTTATAATGCGCTTATCTTATAATAATTATAACTCTAAGCGCGCACTCACAACTCGCACACGCATGCGCACGCTTTAGACAATGACTCACGTAACACAAATAGTGAAGATACATGAGGATCTCTGGAAAGTGTTGTTATATCCGGACTGTACAACGCAGTGTACATAGGTAGACTGTTGTCAGGATCTCTGGAAAGTGTTGTTATATCCAGACTGTACAACGCAGTTTACATTGGAAGACTGTTGTCAGGATCTCTGGAAAGTGTTGTTATATCCGGACTGTACAACGCAGTTTACATTGGAAGACTGTTGTCAGGATCTCTGGAAAGTGTTGTTATATCCGGACTGTACAACGCATTGTACATAGGATGACTGTTGTCAGGATCTCTGGAAAGTGTTGTTATATCCGGACTGTACAACGCAGTTTACATTGGAAGACTGTTGTCAGGATCTCTGGAAAGTGTTGTTATGAATTATCCGGACTGTACAACGCAGTGTACATAGGAAGACTGTTGTCAGGATCTCTGGAAAGTGTTGTTATATCCGGACTGTACAACGCAGTTTACATAGGAAGACTGTTGTCAGGATCTCTGGAAAGTGTTGTTATATCCGGACTGTACAACGCAGTTTACTTAGGAAGACTGTTGTCAGGATCTCTGGAAAGTGTTGTCATATCCGGACTGTACAACGCAGTTTACATAGGAAGACTGTTGTCAGGATCTCTGGAAAGTGTTGTTATATCCGGACTGTACAACGCAGTTTACATTGGAAGACTGTTGTCAGGATCTCTGGAAAGTGTTGTTATATCCGGACTGTACAACGCAGTTTACTTAGGAAGACTGTTGTCAGGATCTCTGGAAAGTGTTGTTATATCCGGAATGTACAACGCAGTGTACATAGGAAGACATTTGTCAGGATCTCTGGAAAGTGTTGTTATATCCGGACTGTACAACGCAGTGTACATAGGAAGACTGTTGTCAGGATCTCTGGAAAGTGTTGATATATCCGGACTGTATAACGCAGTGTACATAGGAAGACTGTTGTCAGGATCTCTGGAAAGTGTTGTTATATCCGGACTGTACAACGCAGTTTACTTAGGAAGACTGTTGTCAGGATCTCTGGAAAGTGTTGTTATATCCGGACTGTACAACGCAGTTTACTTAGGAAGACTGTTGTCAGGATCTCTGGAAAGTGTTGTTATATCCGGACTGTACATCGCAGTTTACATAGGAAGACTGTTGTCAGGATCTCTGGAAAGTGTTGTTATATCCGGACTGTACAACGCAGTTTACCTAGGAAGACTGTTGTCAGGATCTCTGGAAAGTGTTGTTATATCCGGACTGTACAACGCAGTTTACCTAGGAAGACTGTTGTCAGGATCTCTTGAAAGTGTTGTTATATCCGGACTGTACAACGCAGTTTACCTAGGAAGACTGTTGTCAGGATCTCTGGAAAGTGTTGTTATATCCGGACTGTACAACGCAGTTTACCTAGGAAGACTGTTGTCATGTTGTTGTTGTCATGTTGTCACAGCGAACAGTGCTTTCGGGCGACTTTTCAAGCGGGTGTGGCACAATCAACAGCTGAAAACAGGCACCAAGATCAGCGTGTACAGAGCTGTGGTCCTCACCACCCTGCTGTATGGTTCCGAGTCCTGGGCCCTCTACCGCAGCCAACTACGACTCCTCGAACGCTTCCACCAGCGCTGCCTGCGTACCATCCTGGGCATTCACTGGAGTGACTATGTCACCAACGTCGAAGTCCTTGAACAGGCTGAAACTGTGAGCATCGAGGCTTTGCTGCTGCGGACACAGCTCCGCTGGGCGGGGCATGTCTCCAGGATGGAGGATCATCGCCTACCAAAGATCACCCTGTTCGGCGAGCTTGCTACTGGACACCGTGACAGAGGGGCACCAAAGAAGAGATACAAAGACTGTCTCAAGAAGTCACTTAGTGCCTGCCAAATCGACCACCACCAGTGGTCTTCGCTTGCTGCGGACCGTGACACCTGGCGCTCCACCATTTACAAGGCAGCTGTCTCCTTTGAGGACTCTCGCAGAGCTAGCCTTAAGGACAAGCGGCTCAGGAGAAAAAACAGAGATGCCGCAGCTCAGAACCCTGGCCAGACCTTCCCCTGCAGCCACTGCGGTCAAACCTGCCTGTCTCGGATTGGCCTCCGCAGCCACGAACAAGCCTGCAGACGTCGTGGGCAACTCCTATAAAATCTTCGTTCGCGAAGTCAAGCCAAGAAGAAGAAGACCTAGGAAGACTGTTGTCATGATCTCTGGAAAGTGTTGTTATATCCGGACTGTACAACGCAGTTTACATTGGAAGACTGTTGTCAGGATCTCTGGAAAGAGTTGTTATATCCGGACTGTACAACGCAGTTTACATAGGAAGACTGTTGTCAGGACCTCTGGAAAGTGTTGTTATATCCGCCTTTCCTTATATCCGACTTGTTACAAGCGAAGTAGACTGTAAAACAGTTTTGAAACAAAATTCCAACAATTCGGAGTCACATCTTTTTCTGTGAATTAACTCATTCGAGACGTGCTGCACCCGGACCCGCGGCCTAAAGCCGCGTATCCGTGTGCGGCACGTCTCGAATGAGTTAAACCAATTAAATTAAACATTTGTTTGCCTCTCCCGGTCTTAGACCTTTAAAATGGACCAAACAGATTTGCCTAGGTCAAGTTTCAGCGTGGAGTGAGCAAAAATACAACAACAGTTTCTGAACCCTCACACTTCAAAGAGAGACAAGAAGAGCCTTTGTGCCAAGCATGTCCCAACAATTTATAGCGCTGTCTGTGACATTAAAACTGTGTAAACTCCTTGATTGCTACGGCCTATAGACCACACCGCTCGGTGTCAGTAAAACACGCGTTAACTGGGCGCTTTTACTGCCGAACGGCGTGGTCATTTGTATGCGCAAACTCGCCGTCGTTACACAAGACACTGTCTTTGTCACACAATGTAAAGGTAGGGGCGGCTATACTTGTGTAATGGCGTGTAATTTTATACCCTACGGCTTTTTCTTATGGTGTGAAATCCCAGACCAGTACACGTATTTATTCAAAATCACCTTCATTGTCAAAGATATTCAATGATGGAATCAAAATGGGTCTCAAAATGACCAGCAGTGTGGCAGTGTACTGCCACGGAAATATTCCGTCAAGTCTGACGCCTAGAAATTTCGCAGCTGCAATTTCATAAAAGTTCACCTCTACTTTCTGTGACCAGCAAAATTAAAACACGAACACGCTCACTTTTGTATGGACTTTATTTATCAAACATGAATAAGTCATTATGATAATCCATGTGCCGTAACTCTAAAACGTAACTCATTCGCTGGCCGCGAATGAGTTAAGTTTTAGAGTTACGGCACATGGATTATCTAATTCAAAAGAGTA
Organism: Semisulcospira habei; assembly: GCA_036245525.1. Lineage (NCBI taxonomy): Eukaryota > Metazoa > Mollusca > Gastropoda > Semisulcospiridae > Semisulcospira > Semisulcospira habei. Next base: position 264,580,760 of record BTPG01000002.1, on the reverse strand, counting down.
ATGGGAAGAAAAAAACACAAAGACCGGGGCGGCAGTGGGACGAGGTCCAGTGTGGAAACAGCGAGTGGTGGGACAATGCAACAATGTCAATGACATTTCTGTCAGCAATAAAGCGCCGTAAATTTTTTGCTGCAGATTTGAAGATAACATTACGCCACCAATGACATTGACACATGTATAATGCAGTACGGTTTCATTTATGTTGTTACTTTCGATGCAGCAGTATCCCACACTTTCTGGTGCCAGCAACATACAGACGAAGAAGCATTCACTTTGTTCATTTTTATTGAACAAACACAACTGGTTAACCTAATCAGCCCTGACATCCGATAACAAGAGATAAAACGACGGTGATAGTTTAAGGGTGATGGCAGAATAGTTTGGCGCCTACGGGCGCCAAGCTATTCTGGCACCACCCTTAAACTGCCACGGTCGTATTTTATGTGCACTGATGTATACTGTGGCCTTCAGTAGACACGTCCCAAATTTTGCCTTGATATGGCTCAATCGGTTAATTCAATACTGTAAAATACAACTTAGCAGAATGGGGGCGTGGAACTGGTGGGGTGGCCTTGCAGATGTACTAATGGGTAGTACTAACATGACAGTTTGAAATTTTTTTTTTTTAAAGTGTGCATGGAAACTTGCATACTGTATTTCAGAAGAAAAAAGTGTCAGTTCATGTTTTTTCTGTCAATTTTCATGTTTGAATTTTTCAGCACTGATGTCATCCATCTCTCCCTCTCACCCCTTCCTTTGACCAACACAACGAACCAACCAACACGTTCAAGCTTTTATTATATTTTAGTTAAACAATTCAAAAGAAAATACTTTGTGAACTGTCTATTGATTGAGAAATATAAAACCTAAACCAGAACTTGCTATCTGTCACAAAAGCGTGTAAACTGAAACGTAAACTTTAATACAGGTCAACCTAACTTTTAAGCGAACCCGTATAAAGCGGAAACAGATTCAACGCGTTTAAGTCTGGACCCTGAGTGAATACTCGGTGAGCAAAAGGTCATCACCTCAGGCCAAAGACTGCCGGATTAGGTGGTCGGCACACTTTACTTACACAAGCCTAAATCGACTTATGAGCGTTAACGCGAATATCGCGGCTTGTGACTGACCTGTATTGGCAGATCTTTTAACTCGTTCAGCCCGACGCACGTATTTCCCAAATTTTGGAGGCGCCATCTAACGACTATGCACCGGTTGCACGAGATGGATCGACCATGATAATTAAAGGGCAGTGACAGATTAGCTTTGCGCCGACAGGCGCCAAGCTAATCTGGCACTACCCTTGAATTATCATGGTCGATCCATCTCCTGCTGTAGTGCGTCAGAGCTGAATGGGTCAAACGATTATTATTATTCCAAAACTTATCCGGAAGTTAATCCGTTTGCTGTCCATATTTAATCCTTTGGCTGCAGGAATCATCGCAACCGAAACCGCTACGGACAGTCTTAACGAGTGCTGGTCTATGACTATGGACCTTACAGCCTTTAGCACGGCATATACGGATGCAGCTTTTCGTTTTAGTTATTAGTGTGTTGAATCACACGAGAAGAAAGGTTTCAGAATACCCTTTCCTCTGTGACCAACAACAAATAAAAAAAACACAACACACTTCCGTTTGTAATATTCTTTTATTGAAAGCACACTAATTCCATCATGCATGAAAATTTAAAATGTAAACATGGTAGTGATTATGCTAGGATATCTAAAAATACTGACTGGTAAAATTGTCACAAGTGTATGGTACGATGGAATCCCACATTGTCTTTTCCCCTTTCAAATATTGCCAAAAGAATCATACAAGTAAAAATTTGTTTAAATACCTTTAACTTATTCAACCCCACGCACGTATTTCCAAATTTTGAAGGCGTCATCTAACGACTATGCACCTGTTGCAGGAGATGGATCGACCATGATAAGTCAAGTATAGTGCCAGATTAGCATGGCGCCGACAGGCGCCAAGCTAATCTGGCTCTACCCTTGAATTATCATGGTCGGTCCATCTCCTGCTTTAGTGCGGAAGGGATGAATTGGTTAAGAACTGAAGATGGGATTTCAATGGACACTACATTTGGTGGTGTAACAGAAAACAAAGACATTCACTGATGTAACCTTTATTAAATGAACATGGACTTCAGACAGAGTGCAGGTGATATTTTAACATACCTACACCCCATTCGTCACAGAAAGAGAGAGTACTGAAACTTGGTGAACAACAGTTGTTTTCAACGTTCTGTGACTGAAAACGTGTCAGATTCCTAAGTTATGGCAAAACACTGACACAATGTCTTTCACTGATACAATGTTTTCGATTTCGCAACGTTTCCTACTGGAAAAACTTCCAGTGAACCCTCCCTTCTGTGATGGAAAAAAACAACGCGTGAATATGTTTTTTTATTGACAATAATACAACAAATTAAACGTTGCAAATTTTTAACAAAGTGTTCTATTAATGGATAAAAATAGCTGGATGGTTGTGGTGGGGTAGCGACATTTCTTAATACGACCTGTGTCGCGAATAGAAAAGTATACAATTCCATCCAGGTTCTGTAACATTCTAAAAATTTATAAAGACAGTAAAAGGACAAATGTTTGTACAGAGAGATGCAATTGGAATAGTCATTTTTTTAATTTTTAGCAACACCATAAGATGGATTGTAATACACCTTCCGTTTGTGGTGTAACAGCAAGACAAAGACAGTCACCATTGTAACCTTTATTGTACAAAATTAAACTTAGAAATAACCGGGGTAGTGATTAGGGACCCAAATCGACAGCCTACAGGGCAGAAAAACAACCCAGGTAGTGAGACCCCCAGACGGACAGCCTACAGGGCAGAAAAAACAACCCGGGTATTGAGAAGGGCCCCAGCTGGACAGCCTACAGGACAGAAGAAACAACTGGGGTAGTGAGAGGGGCCCCAAATGGACAGCCTACAGGACAGAAAAAACAACCCGGTAGTGAGAGGGGCCCCAGACGGACAGCCTACAGGACAGAAGAAACAACTGGGGTAGTGAGAGGGGCCCCAGACGGACAGCCTACAGGACAGAAGAAACAACTGGGGTAGTGAGAGGGGCCCCAAATGGACAGCCTACAGGACAGAAAAAAACAACCCGGTAGTGAGAAGGGCCCCAGATGGACAGCCTACAGGACAGAAGAAACAACTGGGGTAGTGAGAGGGGCCCCAAATGGACAGCCTACATGGCAGAAGAAACAACCAGGGTAATGAGAAGGGCCCCAGACGGACAGCCTACAGAGCAGAAGAAACAACCGGGGAGGTCAAAAGGGCGGAGACTAAACAGAAAGGAATGCAATAGCTGTACCTTGATAAAAGAAGACAGGTATACTGTAAGATAGTGCCAACATCCGTCATAAACACTAAAGTGACAGCGACGATGTAGAGAAATGAAAGAATCTAATGTAATACGAACAACTCTAAAATATACGTCATGTCTAAGGAAAAGAAAGGAAATGAACGAGAAAAAGGACAGACAGAAACAAGTAAACGAACAGAAACGGCCTCTATTATTGACATTTTGTAAATACAAAAATTCTTCTCTTTTTTGCAGGGGTGGAGGAGGAGGTTGTAGCGGAGTGTAGCGGGAAGGTGGCGGGTAGGGGGGAGGGGTGGCATTGACATTCTCATTTTTACTCATGTAAATCATGTAAACTACTCATTTCACATCAAATACGTGCATTGTGCTTGGAAAACTGCTTCAGGTTCACAAGCATTAACCGTCTTAACCCCACGGCCGCATTTCTTAACTTTTGGAGGTTTAGTCTAACGACAACGTACCAGTTGTAGGAGATGGCTTGATTATGATAATTCAAGGGTAGTGCCAGAAGAGTATGGCGCCGTGATGCAACTACCGGCCAATCGCTTTGACGTCATGTTTATGTAAAACTATTGAACGCCTGGTCAACGCCAGCCTGGTGTGGCATCTTGAGTCACAGGATCTCATCACAAACCTTCAGTGCGGTTGCCGGCGCTTCCGTAGTGCAACTGACCATCTAGTCCGCTTTGAGTCGTTTATCCGAGATGCTTTTGTCAACAAAGCAGCATGTCTATGCAATTTGTTATCTTCAGAAGGCATATGACACTACTTGGAGATATTGTATAATGTCTGAATTGTTCGACATGGCTTTTAAAGGGCACCTGCCTGTTTTTATTCACAAGTTTTTGGTCTAACAGTCGTTCCATGTCCGTCCGGGCTCCACCCTCTCCGACTCCTTTGAGATGGCCATGGGTGATCGCTTTTTGCGCATTGGGTATGTCCTAGGTCCAGACTATGTTGAGCGCTGTTTTGTATTTGAAAAAGTTTACTTGTGTTACCAGTTCCCACTCACATAGATTGTGAAAAGAACGGTAGAAAGGCATAGTTGAGGCAAATCAACATTCATAGCTCGTTGTATCGGCGAATTTGTGTAATCAAAACTTACTGTGGGGCAGTTCGCTTTAACTCATTCAGCCCGGCGCACGTATTTCCCAAATTTTGGAGGCGTCATCTAATGACTATGCACTAGTTGCAGGAGATGGATAGACCATGACAATTTCAAGGGTAGTGCCAGATTAGCTTGGCGCCAACAGGCGCCAAGCTAATCTGGCACTACCCTTTAATTATCATGGTCATGGTCGACCCATCTTCTGTTTTACACAAACTGAAAGTTTATTCCCTTCAGCACCATCAGTTCTGTAGCTTTGCGAAAATTGAGTTTGTATTGTTCGTACACTCCTACATCTAGCGGCAACTTTTACAGTCAGCGTTCGGATCTCAAGAGCTGGTCACTGCTATGATTGATATATCTCTGAAAATATACTTTTCCTGTTAAAATTGAAAACAAATTCGTGGTGAGACTCTCCGAACAGAAGAGCCCCCTCTTTGCCGTTATTGTCTGCCAGTCGAGGGTCACCTTTGTCACGGGAGTTATTGTTTTTTGGAGGCCACAGGTCAGTGGCATGAATGGGCTTAGACCCGCGATGGCCACTAAGCAGGATGATGCTCCGCTATCGCGGAGCATCTTGCTTAGTGGCTGGCGCGGGACTAAGCTCACTCATGCCAGTGACCCGTGATTAGCATGAACTGATGCGGGACAAATTCTTGGTTTAATCTTTTGGCTGTCAGTAGCGGTTTTTGTCGCGACGATTCCAGCAATCACCCCTCTCCCACCCTCCCCGAAACCGCTCTCTCCACGGAAATTTTTGAGACCATGTTTGTTGCTTTTTTCTTCTTCTTCTTCTTTTTGTTTTCTTCTTTTTTCTTTATTAGATGGGAGGGGTTTTGATTGATTGATTGTACATTGCTTAACGGGAGGGGGGGGGGGTACGGTTCTATTCCTTTGGAATGCAGCGACACGCTCGGAATGGCAAATAATAACGGGTACATTGTAACGATGCACAACACAAGAAAACAAACACAAACCGTAAGTCAAAGAATAGATTTTAATAAACTTTTTGTTGCCTTTTGGTGCCTAAAATTTACACAAAAAGCATTGTGATAATGTTTCAAACATCTCGACACCCTCTCACCACCCCACCCCACCCCCCTCCCCCACCCCCCCCACCCCCCCACCCCCCGCCACTTTCTAAACTGCAAGGGGCATAATAAATATCCTCATGGGCCTCCTCTGCCTTTTGCTGAGACCAATTTGTACCCATGTTCTTTGGACGGTTGTGGTGGTTCAGTGAATGCAGATTTCAGAAACAACAGTTGCTCCAGTGGCAGGAAAGGGGTTAACCTCCTCGCTTCCTTTGCTGCTGTGAAACGTGCATGATACAGAGGTTAACTCCTCTGCGTGTCGAAGCGGTTTTTGTCGCGATGAGTTTTGCAAGACACGCAAAGGGTTAACATATGGCGCCGTCTGGGTGATAGGTGGTCAGCTCGAAGACCACTGTGTCTCCATTTTTCGGCTGGTAACAGCTGATGCCTGAAAACAGAAGTTTTTCTTTTCTTTAAAATTCTCTCGGCTCTCATGCACAGCAACATGAGATTCCAAGTGATCCCAAAACAGCTAGAAGATTTTGACCTACAGGTTTACATCTGCACGCGGCCCTAAACTAGGTTAGTAATCTATTTATTAATATGTTATCATGAAATGCGATACCATTTGACCCATTCAGCGTCGACGCCATACAGAAGGAAATGGATTGAACATGCTAATTCAAGGGTAGTGCTAGATCAGCTTGGCGCCTGAAAGGCGCCAAGCTGATCTGGCACTACCCTTGAATGATCATGGTCGAGCCATTTCCTGCAACTTATACATAGTCGTTAGGTAACACCTAAAACAAATTGGGAAATGTTTTCATCGGGTTATATGGGTTAATCCAAAAGTAAGGTTCCGTGAAGACAGACGCCAGGTGGCGCTTAAAGAAGAACGTGTCGTTTCCGCAGCGCATATTGCAGGTATACATTAACCCCTTCACTTCCGAGAGAAAGTGAATACAATCCAACTGTAAGAGACACAGATCCTCATGCGCCCCCGCGATTGTATGCATCTTGCTGAGACTAATTTGTGTGTGTGCATATGCTTCTTGGCCGGTTTTGACTTTTGGTCGTTGAATAAACAAAGATTTCAGAAACAAAAATGTACGTACAGGGGCAGGGAAGGGGTTAACCAACACATTTCACTAGCGCCAAACATGCAGCTAGACTGGAATAAGGCATAGAATTAGTTTGTTAACCAGCTTTGTATCTCTTCAACCTTTTGAGTTAAATGTATAGTGCGTTTGCAATTTTCGAAAATTATTTTTAATCTTTTTTTTTTTTTTTTTGGCGGGGGGGGGGGGGTGGGGGAGGGGGGGGGGTGGTGGTTTGGGGTTGAGGGGTGGGGGTGGGGGGGTTTGCATTATTTAGGGGATTATATTAAACAGTTACAATGGTCGACTTAGCTGAAATTATCTTCCCCTGCCGCCGTTTGGTGGCGCTGGGTGCACAAGGGGCTTCCTCAGCGCGAGTTGTAAACAGAGTGTATGCACCGATACCGGCTGTACTTCATCGATAGTAGAAGCGAAAACACGTGAAAACAATGCCTGGAGGATGTTGCTGTGTGTATGGCTGCTCAAATCGAATGGGACATCAGTTTCCCAAGGAAATAATCCGACGGAAAAAGTGGATCATTGCTATCAGAGGCGGCATCAACTACCTGATCGGACCCTCGAGACGAAACGAACCTATGACAAAACTAACTCGTAATACAACTATACTCACAAACCAGATAGGTGAGGCTAGCGCTGGCAGAATTGTACAACAAACCAAGGGGAATTACTCAGCGCTGGACAACAGTTAGATCCCCTGCCCCCGCCTATCAGGCACCCAATCGCCAGCCCACAGAGAAATACGCAGGTATAGAATAAGACGATCATTTGCATCTTCTAATAAGATGCATCAGGTCTCTTATATAACCCATGTCTTTCTCCGGAACTTAGGAAGTAGGCAGGGTAATTCCCCTTGGTTTGTTGTGTAATACAACTAATAATTATTGTGTTGTCTATTTTTTGTTTTCTCTGATCAAGCTCTACTGAACAGCAAAGGAAATGCGACACGATTCATCGGAAATGATTTAGTGTTTCCGATGATTAAAAAAATATCGCATCTCTTTTGTGTTGCCGATGATTCCAAAAATGTCGCATTTCTTTTGCTCGTCAGAATACATACCGACAGGGATGAGTTTCCCGTTGATTTTGATGCACCAGTATGAGTTATCATTGTCATAAAACACGAAGGGCCGAGTTATCCCGGGCGAGTCCTTTTTCACCGCGTTGAGCATGTAGCCCGGTACGCTAGCATAGTAAGCTATGGAATATCTGAAATAGAAATCCCCATCACAGCAAAAATAGTACTATCTCTGATCGTAGCTATGTAGGCCTATAGACTTTCGGATTCTGGATTGACCATGCTAGAGATAACATTTCTGACTCTGAATTCAATGGTTACCCACAGCTTCGGAATCCAATGGTTAACTTACAGAATATTTCTCTGAAATGACTCTGTAAGTTAACCATTAGATTCCGAGTCAGAAATATCATTTCTATCATCATCAAAGCTGTCGTTGCCATCACTGCTATCGACTATCGTCACTGAAATTACATACACGGACAGAAACACGACGGGAAAAGGGTCACCCAGCGTTCATATTCTGGATCAAAATTTCCGAAACTTCAATGGCTGAGCTGACCCTTCGCACCACGTGAACGTACTTTGTCTTGTGCTAAATGTGAGTGAATCAGACCAAATGCGTGTTTTTCGAGTGAGCGTTCGTGTTTGGTTATATTTGCGGCGCTTGAGGGGGATTCATAGAATTGGGTAAAAAAAAAACTGTATAATGACCGGTATTCTTATTCTTCTTATTTGTATTAGTTTCGATTTGAATTTCATATGTGCAAGTCGAATCTCGTTAACTCATTCTACCCCAGACACACCACAGCAAGATAAAGATCGACCTTGTTAGTTCAAGGGTGATGCCAGAATAGCTTGGCGCCCATAGGCGCCAAGCTATTCTGGCATCACCCTTTAACTATCATGGTCGATCTGTGTCCTGCACTGCAATGCAGTCTTCAGAGGACAACGGCAAAATTGGGGGATTTCGGTGTTGGGGTAGAATGAGTTAAGGCGGCTGACCCCTGCAACCTGTGATTAAAGCACATAACGATATGCAGAGGTGGGGATTCCAGAGCGCGGAAGTAAGCATCTACAACACTAGCTTGCGTACAGCATTGTGAGCGCCACGTCACTGAAGGATTCGACTCGTTGCAGTTTGGAAATAAAAGATGTAAAAATAAAAGTACGACGTCGACAGAATGTTTGTTGTGAATCAAACACAAACATGTCTGCTTTTCTGTAAGCAGCTCCGGGCACACAGATTGAAAACGAAATTTGAGTCAAATTAGTTAGCTGAATTAGTTAAATAATGCCTGACCTCATATTATGTAAAATATATCACTCGCTTTACGGTCGACCGATCGTCAAAAGTCACGAACTCTCATGATTTATTTTACATAATGGGAGGTCAGCAAATTACCCAATATTTTAACCCACAAAGCCCCAAGGCAGCATTTCACAAATTTTGGAGAGGTCACTTGACGACTATGTATCAGTTCCAAGATGGATCGACCATGACAATCAAGGGTAGAGCCAGATTAGCTTGGCGCCATCAGGCGCCAAGATATTCTGATGCTGCCCTTGAATTATCAGGCTCGATCCATCTCCTGTTGTAATGCGTCCGGTCGGCGCTAAATGCGTAAATCTCTATCACTCGTTCCACACGTGCCGCAAACGGACACGCTTCAAATGAAGTTAGCGTTCGAATTAAGTGCAGCGTACAGCAAAATGTCACATTAAAATTATGTTTACTTAAAAGTGGGATCTTGCCAGGCAGCTCGTTCCAGCAGCTGTAGAATTGTGAGGGCCCTGGAGGTCTGCAGGGGGATTTCGAAGTCCGTTTTGGGCTCCTTCAAGTTGTTAATGAACTTTAGCGTTATGGTGTTGCTGAAAAACAGCAGTCGGTATTTAAATCGATCAGTTGCAGTCAGTCAGTTGATGAATTCGTCCACCCATCCGTACGACAGTCCCTCCATCCATCAATATCAATGCATCAACCAGCTGCCCATCTTGATCGTTCAGTTGATCGCACGATCGCACAATCAATCGCTTGATCAATCAATAGATCAATCGATCACTCAGTTAATCAATCAGTCAGTCAGTCAGTAAATACATCAATATATCAGTCACTCGGTCGATCAATCAGTCAGTCAGTCAGTCAGGCAATCAATCAATGAATCCTTCCTCCTGCCCGCCGGCTGGACAGCCGGCTAGTCAGCCAGCCAACCAACCAACTGTTATGTGGTAGTCGTAGTCGTAGTATGATATCACACCAGACGCACGTACGTAAGGTTCTTGTAAAGAAACTTCATTCAGTTGCAACCCATCACTGGAGTAACAGTTCCAACAATATTTTATTGCAGAGATACGATCTCCATACAATGCATTCACAAATGCACCAACACTGATACACTGTCTCCTCTACAATGCATCAACACTTTTGACACACTGCGTCTCTCATGCAATGTACACACACACTTCCTAGTACGGTATTTTATACTAGTACAGATTTCCAGAATAATGCAGCAAATTCGCACAACACAACAATCAGAAAAGAAAACGTAACCAAGACTCAGTAATATTGATGAAAAAGAATTCACTAGAATGAGCTACCAAGTTCCACTATTATTTAATCGCCTTTAATAAATTATTACGAAATGTTGATGACACTTTGACGTCATATAAATTATGAAGTCACTAGACACGTTTTACGTTATTTGGGTCTGAAGACAAATTGAAACATTGGTGCTGGTGATTTCTCTCTAGATATTTCTTTTTCATGTGAGTTAGTAGTTTTAACAGGTTTCCATATGGCTATGTCATCAGCATATTGAGATATTTTTAGAGAAGTGTTGGTATATTTATCTAATTTAGCTTTTAGGTAAGCCGGGAGGTCTGCCATCATAATGTTAAATAACGTTGGAGCAAGGCAAGTGCCTTGTGGTACTCCACAATCAGTTTGATGAGTTTTAGAGAGGGCCTGCCCATATTTGACCTGGAAGGTTTGCGGTAAAAAAAAAAAATTAAAGATATTTATATATGTTGCCGGTTAAACCAAGTGTGCAGACCTTATGCAGTAATTTTTTTATGCCAGACGACGTCAAACGCTCAAAAAGAACAGGCCATAACTTTTTGTTTTCTCTTAAATGCCTGCTTTATCGATGAGGAAAGCGCATATAGCTGGTCGGATACAGATCTATACTTCCTAAAACCAGCTTGAACATTAGGTATTACCTTATTCTTATCCAAAAAATATTCCAGTCTGTTTTTAACTAACCGCTCAAATATTTTGCTTATGTGCGGTGTTAAAGTTATAGGTCTGTATGAAGAAACTAAGTTTCTTGGTTTTTTAGGTTTAGAGGTAGGAATGACCAAACCATTTTGCCAGGCCTGGGGAAAAAGACCCTCTTCATAGCACTGATTAAACAAACTTAATAATAGTTTTCTTCCTTCAAAGGAAAGATTTTTCTACATAATATACGTTATATTGTCGTGTCCCGGGGAGATTTTGGCTGATCTAACCTGGGACAAGACAGTGTTTAGCTCGTCCATACTAAGGGGGAGATTAGTAATTCTTCAGTAAAATGTAACTGATATTTTGGTATGTAATAAAAAAAAAGTGGTTACTGTCTTAGTTTCTTCTGTTTAAATTTACAATACAATACAAAACAATACAATACAATACAAAACAATACAATACAATACAATACAATACAATACAATACAATACAATACAATTTTATATTGTCTGTTCGAGTCAAAGCACGACGATAAATTTGCCTTTTGGCTCGTCAGAAAACAACAAAACATGACACTAAAAAACATTCCATTAAAATTATCATTGCAGCAATCTATCACATTTAGGGAGTATGTTTAGTTTTGTCCTTAATACTTTCATAAAATATAGTTTTCATTTATTCTTTTTGTTTTCTATGGATGTCTACTATAGGAATCTTCTTTTTTTTTAGTGCTAAAATTGGCGTTTCTTGACTTTTATTGCTTGATCTGAGAAAGAATATCCTTTCTACAAGTCTCATTTACATTTTCTAGCTGGCATGGGTCTGGTCATCACAAAATGCACTTGCTCTTTGGCAGACAATGTTGTCTTGTTTTGTTAAGGTTTTTTGTTTGTTTGTTTGTTTGTTTTTTGTTTGTTTGTTTTTTGTTGGGTTTTTTTAATGCAATTTTCGCCATGAAAATGGAAGTCTCTAAGCTGAAAACTGTGAAACGTGTCACAAGAAAGATCGCGACCTTTGCTCGAACCTTCCAGTCTAATGTAGGTCAAACTGTATAACACTGTAGCGAACTACGCGTCACAACAAAAATCGATTTCAAGTCTCTGTGCAAAAGAAAATGAATCCTACTAAAAAGATACGTAATTCTTATCCAGAATAACTCAAATGAATGTCGGATCTTTCCTATGATTAACACATGCATGCTCTCAAAGAATAACACAACCACTACAAACGTAAAACCAACCAACCAACCAATCAACCAATTACCAACCACTCGATCGCTCGAACAATCAGTCAGTCGACGAATATCGGGTTGTTTGTACCACCTTACCCAGCTTGTGCCATTGCGCGTCTAATCACAAAGTTTGAAGTGAAATCCTTCCTGTGGACTGTTCAACTCAGAGTCGAGTCATGTCATGCTCGTTATATTGGCGGCACACAACAGGGCCGGATCTGGTACCTCTGGGCGGGTCTAACTTGTTGCTTGCAACATTTAACCCCTTCACTGCCGATAATACGTGAACGCGATCTAACTGCAAGAGGCATAGATTCTCATGAGTCCCCGCGATGCGGGGGCTCATTTAAATCTATGCATCTTGCTGAGACCTCTTTGTGTCCATGTTCTTTGGACAGTTGTGGCTCTTGGTCGTTCTGTGAACAAAGATTTCAGGTTCGTTTTCAGTAAAGGGGTTAAAATGTTTCTTTCCGAAGGATTAGACACGTCGGTACATTCTGACTGCTGAAAATCGCTCTGCCATATCCATTATCTACATAATTATCATGAATCTGTACCGTCGATAGGTGCACACACGTTTGGTAAAATAAATAAATCGAAAAATATTTAAGGCCACGGTACATATTCAAATTAGGTGGAGCAGTAATACTATGAGGACCGGTGTTTAAACAAATTTTCTGCCTTCTTTGAAATGTTGTACAGGGGCAGTAATCTGGGAACTTGCTTGATAGATGAAAATAGACATGTTTAGTGCTTTGATCCATATCAGCCTTGGCTTAAACAAGGGACTCGTTTCTGTCTAATTTGAGTTGCAGTGCGGATGGGTGATTTGAGTTGAGTACCTGTTTTGGCTGCACTTGGGTTAGTACGACATCAGGTTTATAGCCAGAAAATGAGACGGGTGGTGTCTTTTCTTTTTGGGTTTGTTTTGTGCACGGTAAAAGTGCAGCATTCGGGCGGTAGCGTTATTTAGGGGATTGAACAATTATGGGATGACTGAGACGAACTAAGGTTATGACGTTGTAACGGATGAGACTGCAGGGAATATAAGCTGTGGTCTGGCTCCTGTTTACCGTTAGATCAGCGATGCCGTACATGTGTAAATTACCTACACTATTAAATCGTTCCTCCGCGGAAAACATGAAAGTGAGAAAGTGTCCAAACACAATGGCGCTAACATCGAAATGCGCTCGCATTCTTCCCAATACCCTGGGGAAAAAATAACAACACTGATGCCGACGATTTGACTTAAAAACCATAGTACCTCAAGAGCACGGGGCAAAAAGGTTGTTCCTAAACTTTGTCAGCAGCAGTGCCGATAACTAATATAGCATTTTCAGTGTGTGTGTGTGTGTGTGTGTGTGTGTGTGTGTGTGTGTGTGTGTGTGTGTGTGTGTGTGTGTGTGTGTGTATGTGTGTGTGTGTGTGTGTGTGTGTGTGTGTGTGTGTGTGTGTGTGTGTGCGTATGTGACAGCAAATAGAGCTTGAATTTGTGGGCAGACAAGCTTAAAACTTTAGGATATTTACCCTGCGGAAATTCTCCCGAAGCAGTTGGATTTTTGGGATTAAGTTGCACGCTAACAAGAAAATTTTCGATCCAGAAAAAACGGTTGATCCGCATTAGAGTCCGTAATTGTTGTTATTCTTACTAGATATTTTGTATACAGATAGATTAAAGGGAGATATTGAATGTGTTCGTAATCCAGCATTGTATCTCTTCAATATTTTGAATAATAATGAATTCATTTTTGCAAAGGAGGCGGGAGGGGACCCCTGTAGCCCTCCTCAGATCCGCCCTGGAACAGGTTTGTGTCAGATCGTAAATCTATGAAATCGACAAGGTTAAACACACCTGCTGATGGTTGCCCACAACAACAAATACAACAAAGGCGGCACACTGCAGTATTTATCCATATCGTCATTCACATATTGATCATATTTTTGTTTTCGTGCAGCAAATCAATGGTGGGCCTGCGCACAGCCCCGCCCCCCCCCCCTCCCAGTAAACAAAAGTCTTCGGCTGTGCGCGGGCCCACTGCGGCCGTCGTAGGCCCGAAGACGTTTTGCTACTAGGGTAGGAGCAATTTAGATTGAATGGAAGCATAGAAATCAGACACTTACATAACATTATTTAAAGACTTAAGACACCCCAGGTTAAAAAGAACACGTAAGCACACACGCATGCATACACCCAACGTCACAGGCACCCCCACATACAAAACTAACAAATATAATATAAATAAAGTATTTAAAGAGTTTGTCTTCTAAGCCTCGCAATGTCAAACCCATGCAAGTGCTGTATAAATAAATTATTTAAGTTCTGAGGCCCCAGCCCTTCACTAAACACAATGCATACCTCTGGCACCACCCTTGAACTATTATGTTCGATCTGTCTCCTGAATTGTAATGCTGTCTTCAGAGGACAACTCCTAAATTTGGGAAGCCGGTCTTAGGGTACGAAGGGTTAAGATGTTAAAAAAAAAAAAAAAAAAGAACAGAAGTATTGAAGCAGGGACTGCACTGACAGTTCAGACTTACGATCATTGCTATATACACAAGATGTCCAAGGTTCATACGTATCTTAACAACCCTTGACTTTTCAGGTGGGCCCTCCACACCATGCAAGAGGACAACGAAACTGCACGTAGCAGTTCTGGAGTACTTAACTAGTTTGAAACGAGCATAAAAAAATGAAGTAGCATTTGTCTTAAGCCGAGTAGAAACCTCCACTGAGACTGGAGAAAAGATTTGTTATATCCGGCCTTTTGTTATAACCGACCTCGTTATAAGCGGCTTAATTTTACAAAGACAAAGAACAAGCTTGGCCGGGACCTTCCCGAAAACGTTGTTAATATATACTGATCAACAAAAGAAACACGAAATTCGACTGTATGTTGTATTTGTATGATATATCCACGAAAATAAAAGTTACGCTATTTTTGATAGCCAATGTACGAGCAACAACATGTAAGCATGCAGTCACCGTACTGTAGTAACCGTGTTACCCTCCCTGTGCACGAGGCACCCGTATTGGTTAAGACGCACGGCGTATGCTTTCCACGCACGTGCATACACTGCAGAGCGATGTTAGGTCATGAACTGTGTTCAGCAATGCAAGGCAATAAAAAAAATCAGCAGTGTTACGCCTTCTGTCACTTTTGCCGTTGCCACATCAACCATGCCAAGACTTAGTGCTCCCCAACGAGAACGAGCCCTTGGGCGTTTGGAAGCCGGAGAAGATCCACAAGCTGTGGCCTTTAGATGTCACACTGCGACCATTTACAGGCTGCAACAACGCTGTCATGCCATCGGGTCTTCTGCTGACGCTTCCCGAAGAGGACGACCACGTGTGACAACTCCACGGCAAGATCGCCACATTTTTCGGGCTCACGTGCGAAATCGCTTTCAGCCGGCCGAGTAAACAGCAAGAGAAGTTATCGGCAACCACAAGGCTAGTCATTGGCCAGACAGTGCGACGACGGCTAGAGAAGCATAATCTGCACAACCACCGTCCAGCCCGTGGACGTGTTCTTACTGACCGTCATCGCCGTATACGCCTACAGTGGTCAGAGGTTCATGTCGACTGGACCTGGCGACAGTGGCAGAACATCCTGTTCTCGGATGAGAGTCGTTACTGCATCAGCCATGCCGCTGGGCACAAAAGAGCGTGGCGGAGAAGGGGTGAACGCTATGCTGATGGCTGTGTGCTGGAGAACAATGCCTGGGGCGGGCCAAGCGTGATGCTTTGGTGTGGGATTACCCTGAACTAGACAGTAGGACCTGTGTTCTTCCGTGGACTCGTACCAGGTCGCGGAAATGGCATCACAGCTCAGCGCTATATTGACCAAGTACTACACCCATATGTCCTGCCATTTTCTCATGGATGCAGAAACTTCATCTTGCAGCAAGATAATGCGGGTACACACACTGCACGTATCACCCAGCACTTCTCGCAACAGCACAACATCCCAGTCATGCCCTGGCCTGCCCTCAGCCCGGACCTCAATCCCATTGAACATCCCTGGGCCCAACTGCAAAGTGAGGTCAACGCTGTACGCCCCAGAAAAACGACAGCCACAGAACTGGAGAATACCATTGTCCAGGCCTGGAACATCATCCCCAGGACAGTTGTCAACCGTCTGATGCACTCTATGCACCGACGCTGCGAAGCCGTCATCAACACAAATGGGGGTCACACGCCATATTGATTTTGCGCTGTGCCATGCTTGCTCCAAATACAGAATAAAATTCCACACTGACTACGCTGGTGTCCATGATTTCATTCCTAAAATGTCGTTAACATTCGTTGTATGGTTTGTCCGAAATCGACTTTTAAATGTTGGATTAAATGTGATTTGAAGGGGCTACTTCGCGTTTCTTTTATTGATCAGTATAATTATATCCTACCTTCTTGTAAGCGAAGCTGACTACATACATTAAACTTCGGATAAAACTAATCGCCAGGGGACCTAATTCTTCTAGTTGTTATATCCGAAGTTTGTTATAAGTGAATTAATTTACATATAAAGAGTGCGGTCGGGACTTCTGAAACAGTGTTGTTATCTCCGAGTTTTGTTTCATCTGACCTTATTGAGTTCAGTAGGCTCGATATCGAAAATGAAGAACGACCAGACATCAGGACACTCATGACAGGGTCGTTTGTCTTTGAATGACTCCCCCTGAGACATAAGTGCGCAACAAGGAAATCACCGCAACATCCCCACCCCAACCTCTCCCCACCTCCACGACACTCAAAAGACTACGTAAGTCTGAGGGGAAAACAGAAGTAGACAAGGGTATTCCCACTGATACTTACCAGTTTTATGGCCCACAGACCCTCAAATCATAATAAGTGCCTCTCTCTGAGCACTTGTCGCTATGAACTAAGGGTCCACTGTACTCTATATGCGCGCGCGCGCGCGCGCGTGTGTGTGTGTGTGTGTGTGTGTGTGTGTGTGTGTGTGTGTGTGTGTGTGTGTGTGTGTGTGTGTGTGTGTGTGTGTGTGTGTGTGTGTGTGTGTGTGTGTGTGTGTGTGTGTGTGTGTGAGAGAGAGAGAGAGTTAGGTGTCATCAATCAGACTCGTTTTTAAACACTAACTTTTTGAGTTTGTCCTCTTTGCTGAACTGACGTTAACCCACAAGAGTGGCCGCGTACCCAGCTAACTTTACACTCACCTACAAACGAAACTCACCTACAAACGAAAAAAGACATGTTTACAGCACAGCAAGAAACTTGTTTCTGTGCTGTTCTAACTCGTAAGGGGTTTAAACTGAGCGAACTCGTACTGCGTATATTAATTTGATCTGCTCGTGACTTAAAGTCAACTTACTTTTAATATTATTTTTTCTAAAAATATTTTTCTTTCTTCCCGTTAAAGAGTAGCTGAGCAAGTCTGATCAGTGAATATTGGCGAGTGCTCGTTACATTTTCCAGCCTCACAAATATTAGACTGGACTGGCCTCTCTTTTTCGTTTTAGATAACGTAAAGTCTTTGTTTAAATAACGTACTACCCCCGCCCCCTCTCTTTTCAGTTTAAATTCCGTTTTTTCCATTAAGTTTGCTGTTTGTTTGCCTTACATTTGTCAGTTTTATTACTCGCATACTACTTTTAGTTCCTGTACTCTATTCCCCTTAGTTCCATTACCTATTTTAACGCCAAAATTACCTTACAAGATAATGTGCAAAAAAGGCCAAAAATTTCGTATCGGCCATTTAAATGTATATCACCTGGCGAACAAAGTGCCGGACGCTTGCGTTTATGTTAATTCGCCTAGTTACTTTCATCTCTTTGGTATAACCGAGACACGCCTTGCCTCCCACGTCAGTGATGAGGCCATCGCCATTCCAAATTACTCCATTCTTAGGAGAGATCTGTCAGTCCAGGGTGAGACAGGTGTAGCGGTCTACATCCACATCTCAGATAACCTGCAGGCGCCGGGACTTAGAAACTAGCAATGTGGAATGTATCTGGATAGAGATTAGGCAATCTAAATCTCCTCCTTTACTTGTTGGGTTTCTTTACATAAATCCTGCGGCCACTTTTGAGTGGTATGACAACTTTGTACACTTGATTGATAAAACAGATATTCATAAAAGCGAACTTCTCCTTCTAGGGGAGTTTAATATTGACACTCTTAAACCTCACCCATCATGGGAGTGTACCACTATCTTAGTCGGCCTTCAACAAATGGTAGCATCGCCCACTAGAGTTACGCCATCATCAGCCACAGTTATAGACCATATTTATACAAATAAACCTCCGGCAGTTAGCAACGTTCAAGTTGGTAGTCTTAGCGTAAGCGACCACTATCCGTCTCATTTCCTGGCTCTTGCATTTAGATCGTGTTCAAGGTTTTCTCGGCAGTGAAGGGGGTAAATGTCTCAAACAAAAAGTTAGACCCGCCGAGAGGTACCAGATCCGCCCCTGCTGTGTGCAGCCAATATAACGAGCATGACCTGACTCGACTCTGAGTTGAACAGTCCACAGGAAGGATTTCACTTCAAACTTTGTGATTAGACGCGCAATGGCACATGCTAGGTAAGATGGTACAAACAACCCGATATCAGTTGACTGACTGATTGTTCGAGCGATCGAGTGGTTTGCAATTGGTTGGTTTGTTGGTTGGCTGGTTGGTGTTACGTTTGTGGTTGTGTTATTCTTTGAGAGCATGCATGTGTTAATCATAGGAAAGATCCGACATTCATTTGAGTTATTCTGGATAAGAATTACGTACCTTTTCAAGTATAATTCATTTTCCTTTGCACATTGACTTGAAATCGATTTGTGTTGTGACGCGTAGTTCGCTACAGTGTTGTACAGTTTGACCTACATTAAACTGGAAGGTTCGAGCAGGTTCGCGATCTTTCTAGTGACACGTTTCACAGTTTTCAGCTTAAAGGCTTCCCTTTTCATGGCGAAAATTGCATTTAAAAAAAAAAAAAAAAAAAAAAAAAAAAAAAAAAAAAAAAAACATTGTCTGCCAATGAGCAAGTGCATTTTGTGATGACCAGACCCATGCGAGCTAGAAAATGTAACTGAGAGATAGAAAGGGTATTCTTTCTCAGATATTTGCTCTAAATCATCCCCAACCCCTTTTGTTCTAAAATAAAGTATATTCAAAGTATGCTCATTTTTATTTCCCATGTTTAATATATTTACAATCTCCGTTCTCAGTTTACAGTGTGTGGGATGTATGTAGGAAAGAAATTACACCAAAGGTTGTAAATTGCAGTCACATAAACAGAGTTTCTGGGTTAGACAGTGTCGGCTATTCAATTTTCAGACGCACAAAAATATTCTCCTTTCACGGAAAGAAATAAAAGTCAAGAAATGTCGATTTTAGCACTTTAAAAAACAAATCCTATAGTAGACATACACAGAAAGCAAAATGAATAAATAAAAACTATATTTTATTAAAGTATTAAGGACAAAACGAAACATAACCCTAAATGTGATAGATTGCTGCAATGGTAATTTTAATGGAATGTTCTTACAGTGTTTATTAGTGTCTTGTTTGTTGTTTTCTGACGAGCCAAAAGGCAAATTTATCGTCGTGCTTTGACTCGAACAGACAATAAACTTTGTGTGTATTGTATTGTATTGTATGTATTGTATTGTATTGTATTGTATTGTATTGTATTGTATTGTATTGTATTGTATTGTATTGTATTGTATTGTATTGTAAATTTAAACGGAAGAAATTAAGACAGTGACATATTTTGTGGATTACATACCAAAATATCAGTTACATTTAACTCAAATATTACTACTTGATAAACCATGAATTGCAAACAACAAATTAAAGGACAAATGCAGAAAACAGAAGAAGTAACCAAAATTCACCTGCTACTATATGCACTTATCTCGTTTAACTCAAGCCGCTTTTTCGGGTTTCCTCAAGTGCAGTGAATTCACAGTTCATGGGTAATGTAATAAATCATTCATTAAGGTAACAATGTTTACACTAATTGCAGAAACGTGACTCTTTTTAACGTTTACAGCAATGAAACCAATGAAAATTTAAGTACAATGTGTATTATATGAAAAAGAAGATAATCTGATATGGTCTGAACGACACCAGCTAAGCTTCAAAGAGGCTACAAAAAAACTATATAAAAAAACGAAGTACTATTAAGCGCATATGAAAAAAACTCAAATACATTTCGAGACTCCAATTCGCACAAAAGAGAAAAGGTCTAAGATCGGAATCAAACTGCTGTAAAAAAAAATTAAAAATGGCGCTGTCTATTGACATTTCGAGACTTCGGCAGGATTTGAACAACAGCTTCTGACGTGTCATCCTGAGGTGGAAAGACATAGTAATTGCTACATATACTCATGAAGCATGAACTCTCCATCTTTTAGGGGAACGCTCGCTGGAATTACAATGGCCACAAAGGACAGACCTTTGATGTTGACGGAGTAGGTAACACGCACATACTCTCCAACCTGTGGAACTTCAAGATCACGGAGCAATGGTACCACGTGATTTACAGTCCAAAAATCTGGCTTAATGTTGCCCATGTCATCCCTTGTGACTGCACCAAAGTAAGTAGACTTTGTTGGGCTTGTCCTGCAGTAGGGATGGGTAGTGCACTCGGTTCATCTCTTCCCGCAGAGTTGGCTCCAATGTTGGGATATACTGATACAACTTTTCCACGGAAAAATATTCGTAGTAGCAAGCATGTGACAAGGTCCAAGACTCTTGCCGCATTGAGAGCCTGCCATGACCTCCTTTTCAAATGCTGTTTTCAGAGACTCGGTTGGGAAATCCCCAGTGGAATGATACAATTCTAGGCTCTTGGTCCCATCTAATAGGGTCCCTCTGCTCACTGTGCTGGGAGACATATAGATATTCCGGTTGATCGCCAACTCCCAAGCTAATCTCAGTCTCAGTTCAACATGAGAAATTCCGCCTTCAAAGAAAGCGATGCTGAGGGACCGTCAGAGGCAATTGCCCTCACCACAACAACTCTAAAACTAAACTGATTTTGCTGATTGTCCCTGTCTCTGCATCAACTTATCCCTTCCCGTGTTCAGCCCCGAAATAGCAGCGTTGGACTTTCCGGTTGAAGAAGGAGAGGTCTTCAAACGTGCCCTTGCCTTTATATTGGGCGGCACAACCATCTGAAAATATGAAAATCTCTGTTGTGGCGTCTACCACAGTACGCCCTCCCAGGTGCTGGATGGCCTTTTCGGTGTAATGTTGGTCAGCATTGTGATGATGATTCAGATCTTTCCTAACAAAGTTGAGAGCATGCCGTACAAGTTCATGTTTGTCATTTCTGTAAAAGGATGGTTAAAGCAAAGTGAAATCAGTCCTTACAGATGAGTAGCGTCGGTCAGTCAAGTGCAGTCTTTGGCCGTAACGTTGGTTATCAGTTGGCATTCAAGTGAAACATTACCGTTTTTTCTAGAGAACAAAGCCTGAAGACCAAAATCAACCCGTCTCTGAGCACAAAACCTAGCCGGAAGCATTGATAATTCTCAAATAAATCATCCTAGCCAGCCCACAAACAACAAAAACTGAAATCATTGACTTACCTCAAGCTCTCTCACGCGGTCGTTATCACTGACCAGACGGACACAAAAAATCGTAAATTCACAAAAGGTAACCGAGAAACTGCCAAAAGCACATGTGCCGTTCAAACATGTAAATGAACGGAAGTGACGGGAACGATGCTAATACGTCAGGCGCTCTAAAAAATAGTTATCGCCATCGCGAGAAAAGTCTAGGCCGGTCGTTACGATCTGAGGACTGAAAGTTGAATTTTTCGGTTGTGAGGGACATCTAGCAATGATATTTTGCCTTTCATGATCAATATTTTGTTTTTTCTTTGTTTTTTACTACTTTGATTGCGTAAGAGTTCAGCTAAAGGCTGCCACTCCTCTACTTTCTGTTTCAAGGGAGTAACAAAATCGCAGACGGACAATCAGCTTAGAGCCGATCATTTTTCCATTTCTAATTTTCAGCGAAAGCAGCTTAATTCTAAAACGTAAATACTTCTTACACAATCTACCCTATTTAGTGCTTAGTTTTGAAGAATATTATTGTAAAATTCAAACTGTGAATTGCTTCAAAGAAAAAGAAAGTGACGGTATAGTGGGAAGAGGAAATGGCGTCCGTCTGGATCATAACGACCACAGGCGATGATATCGGTCATTCAAAGACACATTTTGCTTTAAAAATGACAAACTTGTGTATTTTGTACCTTTATTACACCACGCTCAATACAATAACAAAATATAGTAACATGATGTTGTACACGCAAAAATATCCAGCACCAATGTTTCAATTTGTCTTCAGACCCAAATAACGTAAAACGTGTCTAGTGACCTCATATATGACGTCAAAGTGTCGGCAACATTTCGTAATAATGTATTAAAGGCGCTTAAATAATAATGGAACTTGGTAGCTCATTCTAGTGAATTCTTGTTCATCAATATTAATGAGTCTTCGTTACGTTTTCTCTTCTGATTGGTTGTGTTGTGCGAATTTTCTTCATTTTTCTGGAAATCTGTAATAGTATAAAAGGTCGTGCTAGGAAGTGTGTGTGTACATTGTATGAGAGACACAGCGTGTCAAAAGTGTTGATGCATTGTAGAGGAGACAGTGTAGCAGTGTTTGTGCATTTGTGAATGCATTGTATGGAGTTCGCATCGCTGCAATAACATATTGTTGGAACTGTTACTCCAGTGTGGCCTACAACCTTAAGCCACGTGTTACGGGTTGCAGCTAAATGAAGTTTCTTTACAAGAACCTTACGTGTGTGCGTCTGGTGTGATATTATACTACGACTACGACTACCAAGTAACATTTGGCACCTCCGACGGGACTTCTTCAGTTGACTCAGTGGAAAGGGTAGCCGGAGACAACAGCCAGAGAATTGGACCGGACTGGCGGGAGCTCAGCTCCTTGACTTTGTGAAGAAGAGAGACAGCGAGAAGAGGCAGAGAAACAGCGAAAGGAAGCAGAGAAACAGCGAGAAGATGAGCGACAAGAGGCAAAGAAACAGCGAGAAGATGAGCGACAAGAGGCAGAGAAACGGCAAGGATAGGAGCGAGAAGGGGCAGAGAGGCAGCGACAACACGAAATTCAGCTCAAGAGAATGGAATTAGAGGCACAGAGCCAGAGGACAACTGAAGCAGCAGCCTTAGCCAGCAGAAAGCAAACAGCCCGTGCACCAAAACTACCGCCTTTTGTAGAAAATGCAGATAAAATGGACGCTTACTTGGAGCGGTTCGAGTGCTTCGCAAGCAGCAACAACTGGACACAAAAGACTTGGGTCATCAAACTGAGCGGACTTCTAACCGGCAAAGTGCTTGAATTCTACACCCGCTTGCCAAGAGAAGAAGCAGAGGATTATGCGAAGTTGAGAACCGCCCTGCTGAGACAGTATGACGTCACTGAATATGGTTACAGAAGACGATTCCGGAATTGCAAGCCTGAGGAAGGAGAAATATCCGGCCTATTCATTGAGAGAATTAGGAACTACCTGAAGAAATGGATAGAGCTGGCTGGTTTAAACAAGGAGTATCAGGACCTGTGTGACCTTATCGTCAAAAAACAAGTCATCAGCGCATGTTCTAAGGACCTGGCCGCCCACCTCACGGAGCAAAAGGACCAGTCCCTGAAGGCCCTTGCAGACGTCGCTGAAAGATACCTGGACGCCCACAACATGAAATTCGGGCCCGGTAAGCCGCAGCGTGTGTCTACACCAGCACAGGAAAACCACGACATCAGAGACCCCCAAAACATATGCCGATGGAGAGCCTGACATGTTTCCTTTGTGGAAAGAAGGGACACAAGGCGATACGGTGTCCTTTTAAATATGTTCCACGAGGCGATAACACCAGAAGAACCAACCAAGACCGCGGTACAGCTAGCAGTCAGAAGTAGTACTACGTCTCAACGCAGAGCCGCCCCTGTCAATGATGTGACGTCATCTAGTGACTTTGAGTCTGGAGAAAGGCGGGCGACACAGGAGCTGATCGAGTCTTTCAGGAAGAGTGGGTGCATTCAAGTTCGCGATGGGGCAACATTCTTACCAGTTTCCAACGTCGCTCTGTCTGGGTGTTAAGTGCCCAACATGCCGGTGGTGTCAGAATTCGTCGGCAACACATCAGTGCGAGTGCTGAGAGACACGTGTTGTAGCTGCGTCATCGTGAGAGAGGACCTAGTAGCTGAAGACCAGAAGCTACAGGAGTGGACAACCTCATCTTGGCTGACGGAACTGTGAGGATTATCCCTCTTGCCAAGGTAAGTAACAACACCCCGTACCTGACAGGAGAGGTTAAGGTGTTATGCGTGAAGATCCCAGTCTACGACCTTATCATCGGAAACGTTAACGCTCCCTGGAGTGGAGACCTGAAACCTGTGCCGCTACCACGAGAGGTCAAGCAAAGAAGAGTCGCCAGACCATCCTTCTAAAAGTAGCTGACGACACAGAAACAGCCGTGGTGAATAGAGACAAGTTGGAGGAAGACAAGCGCAAGGTGCTGGAGCGTCTGCAGAACCAGGTGGACGCGACCGTGGCCAGCGAGAGAGAGAGGCTGGAGGCGGAACAGCGAGCAGCCGTCCACAGCCTGCAGCAAAAACACTGGG
Organism: Semisulcospira habei; assembly: GCA_036245525.1. NCBI lineage: Eukaryota > Metazoa > Mollusca > Gastropoda > Semisulcospiridae > Semisulcospira > Semisulcospira habei. Next base: position 264,556,069 of record BTPG01000002.1, on the reverse strand, counting down.
CACACTACAAGTTGGACAGTCTGCGGCACGATGCCGAGCGCCGCCACATAGATCAGATGGAGTCACTGAGAAAACAGCTGAACGAAGGCCACGAGCGAGACATGGTGCGGCTTGAGACAGGAGATGTCAGAGCTCAGGTGGAGGAGAAGGAGAGAGAGGAACAGAAGCTGGAGTCAGCACGTAAACACCAGAAAGCCATCGGCGATCTCGACAGAGGGCTGGATAAAGTTCTGTAGGAACGGAAGCAAGACCTGAAGGTCAGCCATCATAACCAGCGGGAGGGACTGCGGCAGTAACAAGATACGAAAATATGCCGACTGCTGCTGAATATGCAGCACAAGGGACCATACGTGGTTGACACAGTGGTTGGCATCAACGAATACAGAGTCAAAATCAACAAACAGATGAAGACTTACCACACAAATCTGCTAAAGAAGTACATCGACAGTGGTCGTCAAGACAAAACACAACAAATCGGGCGTCTGGCTGCTGACGAGAGACTAGACGACGAGAACCTGTTTGACCTTAATGAAGTGGCGATGTTCCAGAAATGAACTTTGACGTTAAAATAAAGTCTGTCAAGGATTCACAGAACTTTAGAGCAGATTACCTGAGCAGAGCAGTTTAAAGGAGCATTTCTTTGTCCAGGACAGTTTAAAGGAACTGTGAGTCGATTATTTTAGAGTAAGTGATTTGATTTGATTTTTTATGTGAATTGTTAATATTCATAGTTCTGTAGTTTAACACAGCCACAACTGTATTTTGAGATTTGAGAAGAAAGTTTGTGAAATTTCGTTTTAAAATGGGGGTAATGTTACGTTTGTGGTTGTGCTATCTTTGAGAGCATGTATGTGTTAATCATAGGAAAGATCCGACATTCATTTGACTGACTGACTGACTGACTGACTGACTGACTGACTGACTGACTGACCGACCGAGTGACTGATATATTGATGTATTTACTGACTGACTGACTGACTGATTGATTAACTGAGTGATCGATTGATCTATTGATTGATAAAGCGAATGATTGAGCGATCGTGCGATCACCTGAACGATCAAGATGGGCAGCTGGATGGATGGACGCATGGATGGATGGAGGGACTGTCGCACGGATGGGTGGATGAATTCATCAACTGTCTGCAACTGAGCAATTTACATACCGACTACTGTTTTTTCAGAAACACCATCACGCTGAAGTTCATTGACAGCGTGCGGGCGTCCAATATGGACTTCACAATCACCCTGCAGACCTCCAGGGCTCTCACTATTCTACAGCTGCTGGAACGTGCAGCCTGGCAAGATCCCACTTTTAAGTAAACATAATTTTTGTGTGACATTTTGCTGTACGCTGCACTTAATTCGAACGCTAACTTCATTTGAAGCGTGTCCGTTTGCGGCACGTGTGGAACGAGTGATAGAGATTTACGCATTTAGCGCCGACCGGACGCATTACAACAGGAGATGGATCGAGCCTGATAATTCAAGGGCAGCATCAGAATATCTTGGCGCCTGATGTCGCCAAGCTAATCTGGCACTACCCTTGATTGTCATGGTCGATCCATCTTGCAACTGATACATAGTCGTTTAGTGACCTCTCCAAAATTCGTGAAACGCTGCCTTGGGACTTAGTGGGTTAAAATACAGGCTACGTTGCTGACCTCCTATTATGCAAAATAAAACATGAGAGTTCTTGATTTTTGATGATCGGTCGATCGTAAAACGAGTGATGTATTTTACATAATGGGAGGTCAGGCATTATTTAACTAATTCAGCAAACTAATTTGCCTGAAATGTCGCTTCCAATCTGTGTGCCCAGAGTTGCTTACAGAAAAGCAGACATGTTTGTGTTTGATTCACAACAAACATTCTGTCGACGTCGTACTTTTATCTTTACTTCTTTTATTTCCACACTGCAAACTGATTCGAAACCTTCAGTGACGTGGAGCTCACAATGCTGTAAGCAAGCTAGTGTTGTAGATGCTTACTTCCGCACTCTGGAATCCCCACCTCTGCATATCGTCATGTGGTTAAATCACAGGTTACAGGGGTAAGCCGCCTTAACGAGATAGGAAATTCAAATCGAAACTAATACAAATAAGAAGAAGAAGAATACCGGTCATTATACAGGTGCTTTACCAAATTCTATGAATTGGCTCAAGCACCACAGATACAACCAAACACGCACTCTTACGAGAAAAACATGCATTCAGTCTGATTCACTCGCATTTAGCACAAGACAAACACAGTACGTTCCACCTGTGTGAAGGGTCAGCTCAGCCATTGAAGTTTTGGAAATTTTGATCCAGCATATGAGCGCTGGAAGTCACCCTTTTCCCATCGTGTTTCTGTCTTTGTTTGTAATTTCAATGACCATGTCGATGGCAGTGATGGCAACGACAGCTATGATGATGATAGAAATGATATATCTGACTCGGAATCCAATGGTTAACTTACAGATTATATTGGCTGTCGAAATATTCTGTAAGTTAACCATTGGATTTACAAAGCTGTGGGTAACCATTGGATTCAGAGTCAGAAATGTTATCTCTATCATTGTAAATCTAGAATTCGAAAGTCTATATTCCTACATAGCTATGATCAGAGATAGTATCATTTATGCTGTGATTTCTATTTCAGATATTCCATAGCATACTATGCCAGTGTACCGGGCTACATGCTCAACGCAGTGCGAAAGGACTTGCCAGCGGGAAATCAGCCCTTCGTGTTTGAGGACAATCACTCCTACTGGTGCATCAAAATCAACGAGCAACTCATCCCTGTCGGTATGTATACTGATGAGCAAAAGAAATGCAACATTTTAGGAATCATCGGCAACACAAAAGAAATACGACCTTTTTTTATCATCGGAAACACTAAACTGTTTCTGATGATTACAAAAATGTCGCATTTCTTTTGCTGTTCAGTAGAGCTTGATCAGACAAAACAAGAAAAGACAACACAATAATTATTATTGTATTACGAGTTAGTTCTGTCATATGTTCTTTTCGCCTCGAGGTTCCGATCAGGGAGTTGATGCCAAAGGTAAAAGTGGATGGCTTTAGCCTCTATGACTTCTAACTGTTAAAAATAATACCCAAAATAATGCAACACCCCCCACACATACCCACCCCTAAACCCTTCCCTGCCACTGCACGTACATCTTTTTTGTAAAATATTTGTTCATTCAACAACCAAAAATCAAAACTGTCCAAGAAGTATGTACGCACACACAAATTGGTCTCAGCAAGAGGCATGCAACCTCATGAGCACCTGCAATCACAGGGGCTCATGAAGATCTATGTCTCTTACGGTTGGATTGTGTTCACTTTCTCTCGGAAGTGAAGGGGTTAATGTATACGTGTAATATGCACTGCGGAAACGAAACACTCTTCTTTGATCACCACCTGGCATGTGGCTTCACGGCACCTTACTCTTGGATTAACCCATATAACCCGACAAAAACATTTCCCAATTTTTTTTAGATGTTACCTAATGACTATGTATAAGTTGCAGGAGATGGCTTGACCATAATTCAAGGGTGGTACCAGAAATACAAACAGCCAAGCAAGAATCCCCCACATTATCAGCAGCACCAAAAGTTTGTGATCCATTTTACATGAAGTAAATAAATTTATTCTTTTAATTTTTGTGTTTTTAGAAAATGAGCAACTCAAAAAAAAACATAATTAACCTCATCTATCACTCTGCTGTTTTAAGTGGACTTGCAGTCACCTACACTATGCTTGGAAGGAGTCTTATGAAAATGTAACCTGCTAACCTTGGGCAATTCGATTTTGAGGACAGTGCTAAGCTAATTGTGGTTGTCACATCATCGATTGCGACAAAAGACTTTCTTGTCAAGCAGGGAATTATTTCAGAAAATGTATCTATGTAAATAAAAATATGGCAACATTGGCTGTTATCGTTGGCAGTGCTGTGGTCAATGCACTTGCATTTAGTGGATCAAATTATCTCTTTTCAAAAGTTAGTAAAGAAGAGAGTGCAGAAGAATTCAGATGTCACAATGAAGCAGAAGAGAACTGGCCCAAGTGGAACAGGATTACGAGAAAGAAAGAATAGAAAGACTTGATTTCATCAATGAAAAACTTAGACTGGAAGGTCATGCACAGCATACATTTTCAACTGTTGATGATGCTATATAAAGAATATTACCTTGTTACTGGTGAAGACATGATTATATTGCAACCAAAACTTAGTGACTACTATAAACCCAGCCCACAACAACAACAACAAAAAAGGAGAAATAATGTTTGTTTTAGTAGGCATGACATTATTTGTTTATTTTACAGGAGTTTGTCTTGCTAGAAGAAATGACAAGCTTTGAAGCTAAACTTTCAAAAACATATTGACTACTGGAAAGGAAAAGCAATAGAAAAACTGTCTGCTGCTGCAATCAAGTAAAACACTGGCTACAGAGACAAACTATATGGCAGATATATTTACCTGCTCCAAGAAAAATAATAAGGCCACACTTTGAAAACACCACGCCTAATGACACACGCCAAATGGATCTCTTGTTTCTTCCACATGATAACCCCACCCGGGTCTGCCCTGGGGGACATGGGTGGGGTTAGGTATTTTTTAGTTCCCAGGGTCACCCTGGTCAGCCCCACAGGGTGGGTTTTTCTCTCTATTCTGGGGCATGTGTTTCTGTCTACCCTTTGTCCATTCACCTGTATTTGCCTTTTTAAAACTCTCCCTACTGTCTGCATTGCCTGTAGCTCTTGATATTGGATGTGTGTTGCTAAATGGTCTTAGCTTTATTTAGGCCCCATGTGTTAGGTTTATTTAATGTATTTGACCGGCTGGCAACATACATTCAATGTTCTGTTTATGTTTTATTCACAAGCAGTGCAGGCACGTCCTAAAAAAGCCTTGTTGCTGTCGGGACGTTAAGCAATGTACAATCAATCAATCAATCTTCCACATGATACTATAAGAAAAAAATTATACAAGTATGCACTGACTGTTGATGACATTGCATCCAGGTTCAAGGATGCTGAACCTCTAACTGACAAAAATGCTAACTCTGTAGCTACAGCATTATCATTGATTTATAGTTGTGGTCCTCTGAAATACCCCAGGCTTGTGCAAGTTGACGATGGAAGTCAATTCATAGGTGCAGTTAATCAATTATTTGTGAAGCATGGGGTGCTAGTAAAATGTGGCATACTGGGTGTCCATAGATTGCAGGTAGTTGTTGAAAGCTTTAACAATTATCAGAGAGACTTTTCAGTTATCAGTATTCTAAGGAACTCATGCATGAAACACGTAACACTGGGTGGGTTAAGAGATTACCATCTGTGCTGAAAGCAATGAATAATGAGGGTCACCTCAAACCTGTTGATCTCTCTCTCTCTCTCTTGGCTTGACTTCGTGAACGAAGATTTTATAGGAGTTGCCCACGACGTCTGCAGGCTTGTTCGTGGCTGCGGAGGCCAATCCGAGACAGGCAGGTTCGACCGCAGTGGCTGCAGGGGAAGGTATGGCCAGGGTTCTGAGCTGCGGCATCTCTGTTTTTTCTCCTGAGCCGCTTGTCCTTAAGGCTAGCTCTGTGAGAGTCCTCAAAGGAGACAGCTGCCTTGTAAATGGTGGAGCGCCAGGTGTCACGGTCCGCAGCAAGCGAAGACCACTGGTGGTGGTCGATTTGGCAGGCACTAAGTGACTTCTTGAGACAGTCTTTGTATCTCTTCTTTGGTGCCCCTCTGTCACGGTGTCCAGTAGCAAGCTCGCCGAACAGGGTGATCTTTGGTAGGCGATGATCCTCCATCCTGGAGACATGCCCCGCCCAGCGGAGCTGTGTCCGCAGCAGCAAAGCCTCGATGCTCACTGTTTCAGCCTGTTCAAGGACCTCGACGTTGGTGACATAGTCACTCCAGTGAATGCCCAGGATGGTACGCAGGCAGCGCTGGTGGAAGCGTTCGAGGAGTCGTAGTTGGCTGCGGTAGAGGGCCCAGGACTCGGAACCATACAGCAGGGTGGTGAGGACCACAGCTCTGTACACGCTGATCTTGGTGCCTGTTTTCAGCTGTTGATTGTGCCACACCCGCTTGAAAAGTCGCCCGAAAGCGCTGTTCGCTTTTGCCAGCCTGCTGTCAAGCTCCTTGTCCAGCTTGGCGTCCGACGTGATAATGCAGCCAAGGTAAGTAAACTGGTGCACTGACTTTAGTTCAGACTCGCCAATGGTGATGTGAGGAGGGCGATACACTGTCTTGGGTGCCGGCTGATGGAGGACCTCTGTCTTTTTCAGACTGACCTCGAATCCAAAGAGCTGGGCAGCATCTGCGAAGCAAGACGTGATGCGCTGCAGAGCTCTCTCTGTGTGTGCAACGAGGGCAGCATCATCAGCAAAAAGCAGCTCACGAATCAGTTGGTCTAGGGTTTTCGTGTGGGCCTGCAGTCGTCTGAGATTGAACAGGCTGCCATCGAGACGATACCTGATGTACACTGCATCGTCATCATCGAGGTCCACTGTGGCCTGCTTCAACATCATGCTAAAAAATATGGTGAAGAGGGTCGGTGCCAGCACGCAGCCCTGCTTTACGCCGTTGAGAATAGGGAATGGTTCTGAGAGGTCATTGTTGAGTCTGACCTGGCCTTGCTGGTCCTCGTGTAGCTGGACAATCATGTTGAGGAACTTTGGGGGACAGCCAAGTCGCTCCAGGATCTTCCACATGCCTTGCCTGCTCACAGTGTCGAACGCTTTTGTTAGGTCGACAAATGTTACGTACAGCCCTTTGTTCTGCTCGCGGCACTTCTCCTGCAGCTGTCTCAGCACAAAGACCATATCGGTGGTGCTCCTGTTTGCTCTGAAGCCACACTGGCCCTCTGGGAGTTGGTCTTCAGCGATGGCAGGTACCAGCCGATTCAGGAGCAGCCTTGCAAGGATTTTCCCAGCAATGGACAGCAGGGTAATTCCCCGATAGTTGGAACAGTCAGACTTCTCGCCTTTGTTCTTGTACAGGGTGATAACGACTGCATCATGGAGATCATTTGGTAGTGTTCCTTCCTCCCAGCAGCAGAGAAAGAGGTCATGGAGCTTGTTGTGCAGTGCTGTGCCTCCATGTTTCCAGATCTCTGGCGGTATTCCATCAATGCCTGCTGCTTTGCCACTCTTGAGCTGGTGGATGGCTGTGAGGGTCTCTTCAGCGGTGGGCGGTTCGTCCAATTCAACCTTTACTGGGAGGTGTGGGATTTGTAGGACGACTGCTTCTTGAACAGTGCGCTCAGCGCTGAAGAGGCTCTGAAAGTATTCCGACCAGCGGTTCAAGATGGAGGTATTATCTGTGAGGAGTGCCTGGCCATTCGCGCTTCGCAGGGGACTTTGTACCAGGTGTCTGGGGCCATACACTGCTTTCAGTGCTTTGTAGAAGCCCCTGTAGTCACCATTGTCAGCGCAAAGCTGGGTCCTCTGTGCAAGTCTGGTCCACCACTCATTCTGGAGATCTCTGAGCTTGCGCTGGAGATTGCTGCAGACGAGGCGGAAGGCAGACTTCTTCACAGGGCAGGAAGGCTGGGCTAGGTGGGCCTGATGGGCGGCTCTTTTTTTTTTGCTAGGTGTTCCTGGATCTCTACATCGTTTTCGTCAAACCAATCTTTGTTCTTCTTTCTGGCGAAACCCAAGACTTCTGCAGAGGATTTTGCAATAGCAGTTTTCAGTTGTTCCCAAAGTGTTTCAGGGGAGGAGTCTACTGGGTCCGCTGTGTCTTTGAGCCTACGCTGTAACTCTGTCTGAAAGGCAGCTTTCACATCGTCACGCTGAAGGCTGGCAACATCAAGCTTTTTCTTGGGGGGCCCCCATTTCTTGGGTTTTGGCTTGAAGTGGAGCCTGAGTTTGCAGCGGACAAGGCGGTGGTCAGTGTGGCACTCTGCGCTGGGCATCACTCTGGTGAGGAGGACGTCACTGCGGTCCCTCTGACGCACTAGGACATAGTCGATAAGGTGCCAGTGTTTGGAGCGAGGATGCATCCAGGTGGTCTTTTGACTGTCCTTTTGCTGAAAAGTAGTGTTGGTGATGACCAGTTGCTGCTCCGCACAGAACTCCAACAGTAGGCGGCCATTGTCATTGCAGTTCCCCACGCCATGCTTGCCGAGGACTCCTTTCCAGGCTTCAGAGTCCTGGCCCACTCTGGCGTTGAAGTCGCCAAGGATGATGACTTTGTCGTCTGCAGGGGTACTCTGTAGGAGGCTGCGCAGGTCAGTGTAAAATTTGTCCTTTTCAGCAGGCTCTGCCAGGAGGGTTGGGGAGTACACACTGAGAAGGGTGACGTGTTGCTGGTGTCTCAGTGGGAGGCGCATGGACATGATGCGGTCTGAGTGGCCCGTTGGTAGGTTTTCCAGCTTAGTCGCAATGGATGTCTTGACCATGAAACCCACGCCTGAGAGCCGTCTTTCTGATGCAGGCCTGCCTGACCAGTAGAGGGTGTACCCAGCACCAAGTTCTTGGAGGCTGCCTTCGTCCGGAAGGCGTACTTCGCTGAGCGCGGCGATGTCGATGTTTAACCTCCGCAATTCATGGGCAATGAGGGCGGAGCGACGTTCAGGGCGTCCGCTGTCTGCTTTGTCGAGCATGGTTCGGACGTTCCAGCATGCTACGTTGAGTCCGGTCGTGGTCGTCATGAGAGTGGATCCGTTATTCTTTCTTGTTTTTTGACCGCAGGAGAAGATGCCCGTTGACCGCGGCTAGCCAACTGGGGTTGCAAGGGGACGAGCTTTGGTTAGGCCACCTTTTCTAGGCCCCTCTCCATGTGGAGCAAGCAGTGCTGTCCCTAGAGAAGGCTGCTTGGTCGTTCAGGGTGTGCCGAGTGATGTTGTCATCCCCAGGTCAACATCAGGCGACCAATATCCTGAACCGCCTGCATGCAGGTTTGAGACTGCGGCTTCCAGTGACATCTTTCACCTGCCGTTTCGCCCCTCGCCCGTCGCTACAGGACTTGGAATGGTCGGTGTCATGGTCCGTGGACGTTTCCTAAAGCCTGCGCGGTGGAGCTTTTTGGTGGAGTGCAGTGTGCGCAGTACTGGCCCCACCCTTTAAACCCTTGGTTCATCTGCCATGGCCTAGCAAGCTGGGACGATGGCATCGAGGTCCTCGGGTCGTAGGTTTTATATCAGACTGTCCTTGTCCTAGTCTCTGGCTCAAAAGCCTTCCCCAGAGACACGGGGGCTTTGATGTCAGGGGTTTCCTCCCTTAGCCTTTCCGCAGCCAAGTGGCCAGGCCTGCAAGGCAGCAGGCGACTCGTGGAGGGCGGGGTCGTCTATGTCCCGTGCAGATGTGAACATCTGCCCACTGCCCACGCAGCTGTCAATACTACATATAAAACATACCTGAGTTCTAGGTTTCAGAGTTTTGGAATATGGGCTCTCACACACGTCTGTCCACACTGACAGCATAGCCCCGTACTAACTATTTAGACCTCTGATAGACTGAGCTCTTGCTAAAATCCCCTTGCAAAACATTTCCCTATGATTGCCCGTGGCCTCGTGCCTATACAGAATATTTGTCACAAGACAAATCGCTGACAAGACCGTAACATACAAACCCTCTGTGTGAACCCTATACGTGAGTATAGAGTTTATCACATTTACAAAAATATTTACCATAAAATATGGTGCCCTTGTATCCACAAATACCTGATGAAACATTACAGGCTGTTTCGTTTTGTTTAATAAATATTACAGAAGCAATGAAGTATTTGGAAGGCGAACAGACAAAATATGCAAGGTGTAAAAGTCAGTATAATATGGCTTTCAATTCTCTACACAACACAACAATGGCTGTCTGTGTCATTTCAGCCAGTTGCTCTGTAGGGGATGTAGTTCTGTTTGCAATGGGAGATGATAGTGTCATTGGGATTGCTCTTGAATGTGTTGGTGCTGTTGTGTGCCTCACATGCCTTGGTTTGGAAGCCCTTAACAAAAGATTTCATAAAGAAGTTGCAGAAGTATGAAGCATTGAGTACTCTTCATGAAGCAAAGTTGAGTAGTATAAAACATTTTATCAGTAAAGCTTTAGAAGACAATAAAATCGATGATGATGAGTTTAAGAGAGTGCAGGATGAGTTGGCCAATTACAAACAACAGAAGTCTGAAATTCAGAATAAGATGCGTAGTCAGCCTGTGAATGTTGAAGAACTAAAGACATCTTTTTTAGAAGAAGGAAAAAATATAGGAGTAAAAGAAAGAGACCATGGAAAAAGTACATTGTCTTCTAAACAATAAAAGATAAGTTTTTCTTTATTTCTGTCATTCAATACACGGCGAAATGTCACAACTAGCTATTTAGCACCATCGGCTCCACCTCCAGACAATTACTGAGAAAAAAAGTTATTTTGCTGTCTATGTAACTTGATAAATTTGTCCATGTAACCTGATGACTTGATACAAAGAAACTTGTTTTAACTCACTTATAAGAACTTACAGAGGTAACTTTCAAGTTACTTGTAAAGTTACTTGTAGGTTGTAAGTAACATAGGTTACTTTATCAAGTACTTGTAATTTACTTTTTTTTCTAGCAAATGGGGCATATTGATTACTTAGTCCACCAGCTGTTTCATGCTAGCAAAGGAACAAACTCTTCTCAGCATAATGCTAGCAAGGGGGGCAACTCCTCCTGGCTTCACGCTAGCAAGGGGAGCAACTCTTTTTGGCTTCAAAACTGTCACAGTAGTTTATATGTGACCAAAATGTTTTCTTGTGGCCAAAATGTTTTTCTGTGACAAAACTTTTCTGCTGTGACCGTTTTCCTTGTGCTGTGACCAATTTACTTGTACAGGGATGAACTCACCTGTGCTGTGACAAACTCGCCTGTGCTGTGACAAATTTTTAAAAAGTGGGTCAACACAACAAGAAGTTCTAGCTGGAAAGCAATGAAAATTTTTGCTGTGCTCGATTTACCTATGCTGTGACAAGTGTCAGTTTTGTATTCTAGGACATTTCAGTCCATTGGCCAAACCTCAGCCTTGACAGAAGATGTTTGACCACATCCTTTTTCAACATGACCCTGGACCATGACCCATTTTGTATATGACGTACATGACGTATATGATGTATTTGACCTACTTGACATATATGACGTACTTGATGTACATGACCTACTTGGCGTATATGACGTACTTACCATAAATGACATACTTGACGGACATGGCATACTTGACATACTTGACATATATGATGTACTTGACGTATATGACATACATGACGTACTTGACGTACATAACGTATATGGCTTAGTCATGGATGCTGGAAAAAAATTGAGGTTGGTTTTGAGAGCCCCACTTTCTATCAAAATACACTTGTGGTGTGTCTTGACAGGTTTTCTCCCACCCGGGGGACTTGGGTGGGGTTAACTACTTTTTAGTTCCCAGGGTCACCCTAGTCAGCCCCACAGGGTGGGTTTTCCTCTCTCTTCTGGGGCATGTGTTTCCATTCACCTGTATTTTCCTTTTTTAAACTCTCCTACTGTCTGCGCTGCCTGTAGCTTTTTGATATTGGATTTGTGTTGCTAAATGGTCTTAGGTTTATTTAGCATATTCGACCGGCTGGCGACATACATTCAATATTCTGTTTAGGGGTTGTTGTTTTTTTCACAAGTAGTACAGGCACGTCCTGAGAAAGTCTTGTTGCTGTTGGGACGTTAAGCAATGTACAACCAACCAACTTGAGACAGGTTTTGTGATAGTTGTGTGTGTTGATGTTTAAAATAGTTTTGTGTTTGGGCATGGGTTCCATGAAATTTGGGGGTGGTTTGGAAATCTCATTTCTCAAATCTCTGCTTTACCGGTAGTTCTTGTCACCTCAAGGGTCCGATCAGGAAGTTGATGTCAAAAGTAAAAATGGACGGCTTCGCCCGAGACTTTTACCTTTGACAGCAGCTTCCTGTTCGGTGCCTAGAGAAGACAAGAGCCACTCGTAATACAACTTTTTGTGCTCATTTGTAAGAAACAATATGTATGTATGTATGTATGTATGTATGTATGTATGTATGTATGTATGTATGTATGTATGTATGTATGTATATATGTGTGTGTGTGTGTGTGTGTGTGTGTGTGTGAGTATGTATACATGTATGTATGTATGTATTATGTATATGTAAATATATATATATAAGCACAAAATATCCCCTTGAAAGACCACCAACTTAGTACCGAAAGTACTTTTGAACATTAAGAGGATGTAACTCTCAATGTCAGTCAGTTATCTCCCTGCACCAGGATTCCTGGCGAAAGCGTGGCTTTCATTTCAAAATTTCGGTCAAAGGTATTGTCTAAATTATCACTTTACCTTTTATGAGTCGGCTAGTTTTTCATGAGTTATGCCCCCCACCCCACCCTCACACCCCCCCCCCTTCCCCCGCCCCCTGCCTAATCACTGTAGCGTCTCCAGTATGGCAGGTTGCACAAAACTGAGAGCATGCAACTGGTCCCCCTATACAAGTTTAAGTCACTTTCAACATCAAGAATTAATTTAAATTCAGGTCTGAATTCAGTTTGTATTTAGTCCTCAAAATTAATCTATGAAACAGAAAAAAAGTTGGCATCGCAAAAGAAAGAATGGCAACAAATCTCTAACGCACATTCAATTTAGACATTTGTGTCCATGCAGTTTCCTGTTTCCTAATCTTGGTAGCTTTTAAGACCTGTCGACTTCTTTAATCATAATACATGTATAAACAGCAAAAATGCACTTTCAGCTTCTTTTTTTGTTTTTGTTTGTTTGTGGGGGTTTTGGGTCAATAAAACAAATCTGTAAAACACATCATGAGAGAATTGTATATCAAAAACCCAAATAAAATGTCTGTCCTTTACGTTGGAATTCACGTGTTTTTGACGTTGAGTTGTTTAACCCCTTCACTGCCGAGAGAAAGTGAACGCAGTCTAACTGCAAACATCATACATCCTCATGAGCCCCGCCCCCGCAACTGCAAGGCCTCATGAGGATCTATACTTTGTGTCCAAGTCATTTGGACTTGTTGTGTCTTTTGGTCGTTCAGTGAAAACAGATTTCAGAAACAAATGTACGTACGTTGGCAGGGAAGTGGTTAAGTTAAAGCACGTTACCGCAAAACCAGTTGTCGATCGCCAAACGCAGAGCGTGTAGTTCCCGCGGCGCAGAGTACGTACTGTTATGCCTCAGAGTCCGTTCTTTGATTGATGACGACGAAGTCGGGGCTACAATTTATACGGCAGGACCCTTCTAGCTTCGATCACTTTTCGCAAGGTAGGCCTACTTGCGAGTGTTTTCCCTTTGCGCATTTCTTTTGCCCCAACGACGTCATTATCAATCTTTGGGTGTTTTCGTGCTCACTAGTAACCGTAAAAGGGTGAACGTTTTGTGTTATTCAGACGAACCTAACGGTTTTTCAATTTCACATATATAGGCCATTCAACTCAGTTTTGGTCATGTTATCGACTGTTAAAATATCGAAATTGGGGTGGAAGGGCACTTTAACCTTATTCACTGGCGTCAACCTTCATACAGGCGGCTGCTACCAACACAGATGTAAACCTGTGGGTCGAAATCCCACAGTATTTTGGGATCACCGTTTTAAATTTAAAAACAAAAAAAAATCCATTTGTTTTCAGGCATCAGCGGTTTCCAGCCGCGGAGTGGAGACACAGTGGTCTTCGAACTCTGTCCCCGTGACCCTGCCCCTGCCCCCTGCCCCTGACAACGCCGAATGATGACCTCCGCTCTGTAGTACGCACTTTTCGCTCCCCGCAGCACCGGCTACAGAAACAGTAGATCTCTTCAGAAATAATCGGCTTCAAAACCTTCTAACAAGACGGCATACTCTGCAACATATTTGGATTACTGATTTGCCGAAAAATACTTGCCTACTTCGCTAAATCAGTCCGCTTTTTTTCAGATATGCTAAGGTAGGAAACAATGATGCTGATTTCCTAAAATGTGTTACAGCTGTTTGCTTTCTATTCCAAGAACATCCAAATAACCTGAGGAAAAACTATCAGTGACTGGTACTGAATAATTAGTTGTATACAAATCTAATAGCCTGTGGCTATTGTACCAAAATGTTGTACCCCAAAATTACGAACTCACGATACACAAAGCCCAAAAATCCCGTGCGGTCATGCTTTTATCTCGTTCACGGTTTCTTATGGGAAATAATGTCTCTTGTGTCATTTTCGTGCTAAAAGACCATCTCATTTTCATACAAAACCTGAATTGTTGAAACAAATTGGTGCTGGTAGACAGTGCACACACCAAGGGAAATAATTTATTGATGGACTAACAATCAGTTAGACCCCCTGCTCCTTCCCGGTGGAACCCAATCGCCAATCAGCGTAAAACACTTAGCTAAAGGTACTGCGTTTGCAGTCATCGCAAACCACGGGTTTGTTTTCAGTGGGGGTTTTGGAGTGGTTTTTTTTTTTTTTTTTTTCGATTTGTGTAACACTTCTTCTTGCAATCATTTTGTCGAATACTACTGAAATTATCACTTAAACCATTGTGCCCCACAAGGACGAAATTCACAGATTTTGGAGTTGTCCTCTAAAGTCTGTATTACAATTCAGGAGACAGGTCGACCTTGACAGTTCAAGGATGGTGCCAGAATAGCTTGGTGCCTATGAGCGCCAAACTATTCTGGCACCATCCTTAAAATGTCAAGTTCGATCCATATTTTGCTGTGATGTGTCGGGGCTGAATTAGTTGGGGTTTTTTTAAGAAGTAATCTTATTAGCGTGCCCGACACATTTTTCATAAACATTGTGTATATAGGTCTGCTGCTCTTCTCGCCGCACGTCTCCCATGCCAATGTGCATGTCCTAAAAGAGAAACTGTGTTTTACGTCTGACCAAAACTTAAGAGGGAAAATAAATGGTGTACAAAAACTGGTAAAAACACTTCGAGTTTTTTCCTCTTACCTGGTGGGGTAGACAACATTCATTCTCGTAAATTTTAGTCAAGTACACACTTCTCTTTTTTAAGTGAATCAAAACCTTAAAAATTTAGCAGGAAAACATATTCTCAGTTGTGTAGATCATAGTACTGACCAGCTCTCGACATGCAACAAAAGATTGAATTTTGTGCGATTTGAGCGCCGCCTGAAAAAGTTGCCGTTGGGGATTGGAGTGTGGGTACGGAACTTTACACCACGAACAATGCAAACGGTTATCGTAGAATTACCGAATTGATGGTGTTAACAGGAATAAATTCTCAGTCTGTGTAGAGATCCGACACTGACATCACCACCACCTCCTTCCCCCTGAAAAAGTTATGAAAATCTATGTCGGATATTTTTTATTTCTTTTTGCTGTCCACATGTTACGTCCGCTTTAGGCTAGCTGTACCTAATTGCTCAGTAATTGTTTTAAATTAATAGTCTCAGTATTTTTCATTCAATGTTCGTTCTTTCTGTATATAGTTGCAAATGTTCAGCGAAAATAAATTATCTTCATTTAATCATTTACGTCTTTGTGCGTGTGTGTGTGTGTGTGTGTGTGTGTGTGTGTGTGTGTGTGTGTGTGTGTGTGTGTGTGTGTGTGTGTGTGTGTGTGTGTGTGTGTGATGGTGTGTGTGTGTGTGTGTGTGCGTGTGCATGTGCGTGTGCATGTGTGTGTGTGTGTGTCTGTGTGTGTGTGTGTGTGTGTGTGCGTGTGTGTGTGTGTGTGTGTGTGTGTGTGTGTGTGTGTGTGTGTGTGTGTGTGTGTGTGTGTGTGTGAGTATTCGAGTGGATGGGTGTTATCAATGTGCCAGTTACGATGGCGTAGATGAACCTATTACTAGCGTTTCTTGTTGCTGTACTGACGAGTGTATTGTGTGAACGTAGACGTGACCAGAGAAGTAAACTGATTCACGTCATATTCTTTTCTACATGTATATTGTATATGGTACACTGTTTGGTACACCAGGATGCGCACGCAAATATGTTATCTTCATTACATGAAGTAAAAGTATTATAGTTTATCAGTCTCTGAGGCAAGATGCACTCCGCACAAATTGTTTTGCATTTATTCATTCATGCTTCTTTGTCTGATCATCTATGAGCGCAGATGAGACAAGATAATCGGTGATTCTTTCGCATAGCTGCGTGGGAGGATGCATTCTTATGCCGTGCCCAAATGAATCAGAACACCCGCCATTTGAACACTTAATTGCAAAAGCAGGGTGCACTTCACCGTGGTTTATATTAACAAACTAAGAAATTCAGTGAGTGCAAGGCCCTCGGACCGATGTCAGCCGACTGCAGTTGGCCCAGGCACAGTCATGCAGATATGTATGCATACACACTACGGCCCACGATTGCCCAAGGAACTTTTGCTTTGTGGATATGCTGCTACCTTTTGGTGATTGTCACAGAACTGTATGTACTGAAGGCATTGTCTCGCTGGCTAGTGAAAGTCTGTGGACTGTGTCCGTCTTGGTAGTACCGCCAGCCAACCCAGTCGGACTACAAGATTTTAGAAGCTGAGCTAGATGCTAACTCCTTAACTATCGGGGCAAGGCGAACGCTACCCATTTGCAAGAGACATAAATCCTCATGAGCCCCCGCCGTCGCGGGGGCTCATGAGGATTTATGTTTCTTGTTAAGTCATGTGATCTTTGCGCCTACGTTTGGTTCCGTTTCGTCTGCGTTCTTCAAGCGAATTTCGGTCAGTTTGCATTAGTTTCAGACGCGAAATCCGTGATCACTGGCAGCGAAGGAGTTAACTCATTTAAGTGCCCCGTATCAACAGTGCCAGAACTACAGAACTATCAGTCTGATAAGTCACCCTAGCAAAGTAATGCTTAGAATCATTCTCAACCGCCTCAAAACTTTCGCCGAGGAACTGCTGGCAGAAGAACAGGCTGGCTTCAGAGTTGGAAGAAGCACTGTAGAGCAGATTTTCAACTGCCGCGTCCTGATCGAGAAACATCTGCAGCATCAGCGCGAACTCTACCACAACTTCATTGATTTCAGGAAAGCATTTGATCGCGTCTGGCATGACGGACTCTGGCAAGTCATGAGATCGTTCAACATAGAGGAGGGACTGATGCAAATGATAGAAGCGCTTTACAAGAACGCCTGCAGCGCGGTTCTACTTAACAATCAGTCAGGCGAGTTCTTCAGGACGACGATCGGTGTCCGTCAAGGATGCCTGCTCTCTCCTGTCCTTTTCAACATATTCCTGGAGAAGATCATGCAGGAAACCCTCCACGACCACCATACTTCAATCTCTATTGGTGGCAGATCCCTGTGCAATCTTCGATTCGCAGACGACATTGACCTCATGGCAGGCAGCAATAGTGAGCTCCAAAACCTGACAGACAAACTTTCAAGTAGCGCAGGGTCTTATGGCATGGAGATCAGTACGGATAAAAGCAAAGTGATGATCAACACCACAAGCGACAGCAGCAGCAACATTCACATGAACGGCCAGAAGCTAGAAGAGGTCAATAGCTTCAAGTACTTGGGAGCCACCCTGTCCAAAGACGGTAGTTGCATAGCAGAGATCCGTATCAGGATAGGTACAGCAACATCCGCAATGGCCAGGCTGGACAGGATATGGCGAAGTAACTCCATCAGCTTCACCATCAAGTACAGGCTTTACAAGTCCCTCGTAGTGTCTATTCTACTCTACGGCTGTGAGACTTGGACACTGCTTGCAGACTCAGAAAAGAAAATCCAGGCCTTTGAGAACAAGTGCCTGAGGAAGTTGCTCCGCATCTCGTACCGCGAGCACAAGACCAACGAATATGTACGGAGCATCGTCACTTCCCTGGTGGGCCCACATGAACCCCTTCTGGCAACCGTGAAACGGCGCAAGCTTGCTTGGTTTGGCCACGTGACCCGACACAACACCTTGTCCAAGACTATCCTCCAAGGCACTCTCGAAGGAAGTCGTCGGCGAGGTCGTCAGAGAAAGAGTTGGGTCGCAAACATAAAAGAATTGACCGAACTCGAGATGCCAGACTTGCTTGCCACCGCCCAAAATAGAACTCAGTGGAGAGCACTGTCTGTTGCTGCTGCCTTTCAGTCCCCCCAACGCCCAGTTCGGGCAAGGGACTGATGATGATGATGATCAATAGCTGCCGAAGTTTCGTCTAGCGTTGACGCCTGCAACGCTGTACAGCACGTTCGCAACTATAGACGTGGGGCCCCCTGAATGACTTAATACGGTCGCAGAGGCTTAATTAGGCTTAATGCCTTGGTCAGATCTAGTATGAAGGCGATGAAGAGTTGCTTTTGTTGCTCTCTACATTCTCGGTAGTTGTCTTACGGAGAAAAAAAGTATCCGCTGTGGATCTTTCTGCCCAGACACTGCACTGGGACCTTTGGTGCAATCCGTCGCGAGTTTCTGCATCCTGTTCAAGACAACCCGAGTTAAGATGTCCCCCCTCAATGCTAAAAAGGATATTCCACGGTAGATGTTTGCAGTCGCTTCTGTCGCCATTATTCTTGTACAGATTGACGATGTTGGCATCTCTCATATCCTTTGGGTACGGCTCCCTCCTCCCAGCACTGGCGCAGGTAGTCGTGAAGATGCGCTGCCACACTTGATGATTTCAAGGGGTATGAGCCTTCCTTCATGACAGTCTGTCCATAGCTTTGCTAAACTCCTCGGCTGTGGGCACGGCATCCAGTTCTTCCATCGTGAGGAGACGTTCATCAGCATCAAGGGCAGAGTCGGAGGCGGTGTTTTCCTGAGAACATTAATAAAAGAGATATTGCGAACTGTTAACCGTTCATGGCCTGGAGCAGACCGCATAAAACGCTACCGTGCATTCCTGGATACATGGGTATCATGGCTTCAGTATTTGTTTCTAGTTTTCAAGTCCCTGTACGCAAAGGACCTCGGGCCGACATCGGCGGCTGTTGGCCCGCGCACTCCTGTGCGCGGGCCAACAGCCGCCGATGTCGGCCCGAGGAGCTTTGCTCACTGGGGTCAGTGTCAGGAAAACTTAAAGCGACCTACTCCAGCCAGTATAAAGTGTCTGCTGTAAAGATGCGTTTAGTATGTCTTTTAATAATGCTGGACAAATTATGAGGCTTTAACCCTTTCAGCGCCAACAGCCTACAGCAGGAGATTGATTGACCATGATAATTCATGGGTAGTGCCAGATTAGCTTGGCGCCTTCAGGCGCCAAGCTAATCTGGCACTACCCTTGAATTATCATGGTCAACCCACCTTCAGCAAGTGGTACATAGTCATTAAGTAGCACTTCCAAATTTCGGGAAATGCGCCCATGGCGCATAAAGGGTTAATGTGGGAAAATGAAAGACATTTCTGCTCTTCTTCTCCGTTATACACAGGAAGGTTTCTTCCTTTACGCTGAAAAGGCAGTGGAATACCTCTAGTCGGTGTGTCTGAGTACATGGACTGTCAAGAGAAGGGTAGACAAACCGTCGTTGACAACACTGATTATTGAAATAAGGCCATTTCAGTGTCAAAACGCGAAGTGCAACGCAACCAAACATCCAGCCAAGCATTCAACCTTCAGAATGGCCTCTGACAACTGCGTACACAAATCAGAAAAACGTACGATATGGTTTAGCGTATCTATAATACAGTCTTAACTCATTGTGCCCGAGGGACGGAATACCCACATTTTGGAGTTAACCTCTGAGGACTGCATTACAATTCAGGAGACAGATCGACCATGATAGTTCAAGGGTGGAGGCAGAATAGCTTGGCGCCAAGCTATTCTGACACCACACTTGAACTATCATGACCCCACCCGGGTCTGCCCTGGGGGACTTGGGTGGGGTTAACTACTTTTTAGTTCCCAGGGTCACTCTGGTCAGCCCCACAGGGTGGGTTTTTCCCTCTATTCTGGGGCGTGTGTTTCTGTCTACCCTTGGTCCATTCACCTGTATTTTCTTTTT
This sequence comes from Semisulcospira habei, assembly GCA_036245525.1. NCBI lineage: Eukaryota > Metazoa > Mollusca > Gastropoda > Semisulcospiridae > Semisulcospira > Semisulcospira habei. The sequence goes on along the minus strand of BTPG01000002.1, from coordinate 264,536,220 downwards.
TTAAACTCTCCCTACTGTCTGCGTTGCCTGTAGCTCTTGATATTGGATGTGTGTTGCTAAATGGTCTTAGGTTTACTTAGCACATTAGACCGGCTGGCGACATACGTTCAATATTATGTTTAATTTCTTTTTCACAAGCTGTGCAGGCACGTCCTGAGAAAGTCTTGTTGCTGTCCGGACGTCAAGCAATGTACACCTACTACTATTGAACTATCATGGTCGAATTATATCTTCTGTGGTGTGTCGCGGGCAGAATGAGATAATTTTGCATGCACGCAATACAGTGTACTAGCAACTTCTGCTTACATCACAGTAGTGCTGGCGCATAATCCGTTCTATCGGCGGATTTTATCGATCAAAGCCTGCAATGGAGCAGGTCGCTTTAACTCATTCAGCCCGACGGCCGTATTTCCCAAATTTTGGAGGCGTCATCTAGTGACTATGCACCAGTTGCAGGAGATGGATCGACCATGATAATTCAAGCTGGGCAGTGCCAGATTAGCTTGGCGCCGACAGGCGCCAAGCTAATCTGGCACTACCCGGCTTTAATTATCATGGTCGACTGACCCATCTCCTGCTGTAGTGCGTCAGGGCTGAATGGGTTAATTCGACAGTCGCTTTGGTTTATTATTCATGATACTGTCAAATGAATGGATGTTGGGCTTCAATTTAAAAAATAATAATAATAATAATAATAATAATAATAATAATAATAATAATTTAAAAAGACAAGTATTTGTGAAAGAATCCCCCCCTTCCCCCCCCCCCCTCCCCCCCCTCCCCCCCCCCTTTCTCCCTTCCCCCCTTCCCTCCTTCTCCCCCCCCCCCCCCCCACACACACACCAACGTAATGTTTCGTCTTTTACTTCCAGTAAGCTATCGGACAACCTCAGTAGCAAAACGTCTTCGGGCCCACGACGGCCGCAGAGGGACCGAGTACAGTCGACCGTCGTGGGCCCGTGGGGCTTTACTTACTGGGAAGGAAGAAAGTAATGTTGGAGTCGAGGGTTTGGGGTAACTTACATGTTTGTTTTCAGCACTAGTAGTTGTTTTGGTGAGGGAAGGGTAGTTTTGTTGTTGTGTTGTTGTTTTGTTTTCTTTTATTTTCTTTTTTCTTATTTTCCTTTTTTTTTTTGGGGGGGGGGGGGAGGGTGGGGGGCTGGCTAATTGGTTCAATGACAAGTGACTTGTTAGTTCTCGATTGAATTGACTTCCGTTCTTTCTTCTTCTTTTTTCTGTCATTCATTAGTGTTCTCCTGAGCTGAATATCTGGTGCAACAGTTTAGCCCAACACCAAAAATATGATTCAGGTACTAAAATGCAGTTTTGGCACAGGCTTAGCCTGTCGGCTGTTGGTTGCCCTTTTAGTCGATTTGATTCCTGTAGGAATCATCTCGACTAAACGCGCTATCGACAGCCAAAGGGTTAATGGTAAATAGAACTTCTTGTACTTCTTGAGAACGTGAGTTTTAGCCTAACACCAACGCAACGCTGTTGTGACAAGAAACAAAACGTCGTTACCATCCTTGTCATAATCAGCACTGTACCCAATCTCTTTTTCTATCCGAGGAGCGCACTGAATGTCTGAGACCAGCAAGAGGCATTGATCTTCATGAGCTCTAGCAAACTGCGGGGGGCTCATGAAGATCTATGCCTCTCGCAGATGGAAGCGGTAAAATAATAAAACCTTGAAAAACGGGCACGCTAGCGTTTGAAAATCACTCCCCCAAGACTGCCCGGATGTGCGGAAGCCTACCTGCACGCAAAAGGGAGAGAAATGTGTCCTGCTGGGACTCATAAATGACAAGGAAGCGTTAAGAACTCTTTTTTGTCTGAATGTGGTCCGATAGGGCTTCCCTTCGTGTAAGCTGACAAGAGGGATGCCGGAATCTGGTTATATATTGCCTCCACCTTTTGGGTTTGTGAGTGCCATTGTGCAACGAACGGTTCTCCCGGTGGAATAAAAAGGTGTGATAAATCGTCAGTTGATATTCCTTGTACTGGACACCCGAAAATACTCTGCATGCACTTACGTATAAAAAAAAAAATATTTCGAACTGTGTCGGTTACTTTTTGGAGTTACCCCTAAAGACTGCACAGCAGTTCAGGAGATGGATCGATGATAAATAGTTCAAGGGTGGCGCCAGAATAGCTTGGCGCCTGTAGGCGCCAAGCAATTCTGGCGCCACCCTTAAATTATCATCATCGACCCATATTTTGTCGTAGTGTGTGTCAGAGCTATGTATATTGCGGCAGCGGATACAGACCGGACATCAGGACACGGATCAGAGGATCGTTTGTCTTTGAATGACTCCCCGCTGAGACATAACTGCGCAACACGGAAATCACTGCAACCCCCCACCACCTCCTCTCCCCACCCCCACGACACTCAAAGACCACGTCAGTCTGAGGGGAAAACAAAAGTAGACGAGGGTATTCCCACAGACACTTACCAGTTTATGGCTCACAGACTCTCAAACCACAATAAATGCTTCTTTCTGGGCAGTCGTCGCCATGAACCAGGAGTGTACTGTACTCTATAGAGCCTCAGTAAGTCTGCCTTTGAGCCCGCATCGCGCATGGTCACACAGTCCGCGGCAACTGCATACTGGGGAATTTAGGGACGGAATGACAGAAATTTGAATCCTGGCTTTGTTCTGCAAAATGTCTCATTCGGACGGTACATACTTGTGGTGCAAAACCTGTGCACGCGCATTGTCATTTGCTTACTACGTAGTACCCTTTGCGTGTCGGTAGGAATCATCGCGACAAAAACCGCTATCGACATAAAAAGGGTTAGTTAACACAATGGAGATTTTTTTGTCCGCCGTTCTCATTGTCATCTCTGTTAGCATTAACCTCCTCGCTGCCAGTGTACGCAGATTATGTTTCGGACACCATTGTAGGCCTAAATCCAACGTCAAACTGGATACGAGTTATCTGTAAGAGGCAGAGATCCCCATGAGCCCCCGCAGCTGCGGGGGCTCATGAGGATCTGTGCCTCTTGCAGCTGAGTGGTGTTCATTTGGTTCACTCGGCAGTGAAAGGGTTAAACTTACGAGCTCTAGAATCAAAAACTTTTTTTAACTGTGTGTCTTTGACTCTTTCTAACAGGCGCAGACTTTTGCAGACCGACAGTCGGCACATGCTAATGCAGTTTTCGACTTTTATCATGTATCTCGGCCAAGTGCCTGTAATGGCGGCGGTCCCAATGACGTGACGAATTGTGAATGACGTGGTCACCCCTTCGCTGACTGCGCCAGTCGCTCGGGAAAGAGCGAACTGGATAGATCACGGGTAGTGCCTGATTAGCTTGGCGACTGCCAGGCGCCAAGCTAATCAGGCATTAGCCGTGAGCTACCACGGTCACTCCTTCTTTTGCGTTTTGTACGCAGTGATTGTGAAATGCGAGACATTGTGGGCTTGCAGCCAAAGTAGTGGAGAAGGTTTACGTTGAAGGATCACGCTCAGCAATTTGCCTGTGATGGTGCTACGCAACTACAACAACAACAAAAATACAACAAATTTAAAGCGGCTGATCTTGTTATTTGAAGAATTTTGCTGCGCCAGCATTACTGTGATGTAAGCAGAAGTTACTAGTACACTGTATTGCGTGCTTGCAAAATTAACTCATTCTGCCCGCGACACACCACAGAAGATATAACTAGACCATGATAGTTCAAGGGTGGTGGTAGAATAGCTTGGCGCCTATAGGCGTCAAGCTATTCTGCCACCACCCTTAAATTATCATGGTCGATCTGTCTCCTGAATTGTAATGCAGTCCTCAGGAGTTAACTCCAAAATGTGAGTATTTCGTACCTCGGGCATCATGAGTAAAGACTGCATTACAGATGCTCTAAACCATATCGTACGTTTTTTTCTGATTTGTGTATGCAGTTGTCATAGACCATTCTGAAGGTTAGTTGCTTGGCTGGTTCAGTGTTTGGTTACGTTGCACTTCACGTTTTGACATTGAAATGGCCTTATTTCAATAATAGATTGCTGTAGAGTTCAGCTGCCATGATGAATGTTTGTGCATGCGCAACGCGCTACTCCGAAAATTTCGAGTAAACAAAAGACTACACGATGTGTGCCCTAAGAGCGCTGTAGATCGCCAAATGACGCTTCTGGAGCAATACCGTGCCGTGCTAGCGGCCTCGACCTTTACTCGAAAAAAAAAATGTTCGTTCAAGCCAATGGTGTTCAAGAACACGATCACATGGTTTTTCTTCATAGTCTTAGTAATGCGCTGAACTCTATAATGGTTTGTTTCAAAAATATGTGTTTTCGAAACGAGAAATAGACTTGAAGGCCCACTACTGCCGTAACTGTTCAAAGATACACTTCTGTAACAGATGGTTACTGAAACGCTACACACAGGTCTAGTTATGGTTCATTTGGACACAGGAGAATCCAGATCAGCACAAGTCGTCTTTATATCAAGTAACTTCACAATGACTCCACTCCGTTCTAGAAATACAACCCTACTGATCAGTGCGAGAAACAGCAAAAAATAGATTGACACGCTAACAGCAGCGCAGAATAAATAAGTGCGATTGCGCGTGTGCTTTTGCTGAGTGTACATTAACTTATTCAGCCCACCGGCCGTATTTCCCAAATTTTGGAGGCGTCATCTAATGACTATGCGCAGGAGATGGATCGACCACGATAATTCAAGGGCAGTGCCAGATTACCTTGGCGCCCTTGAATTATCATGGTCGACCCATTTCCTGCTGTAGTGCGTCAGGGCTGAATGGGTTAAGTTCATTAAGTGTGTCGACGGGGCCTAACAAACACAAATGGCGCTGGAATGTGTCTTCAGATTTATGCGTAATGGTACTTTAACTCATCAAGGCTCGGAAAATACACTGGCTATAGTTGTTTGTTTGTTGTTGGTTTTTTTTTTTTTTTTAAGACATGTAATTAGGCGGCACCACTGCTTTTTGGCGACGCATTTTCTCCGGGAAAGGCAGCCAAACTTTCATCTCGCGAGACAACCCAGTAAGCAAAGGTTCTCGCGCCGACGTCGGCCCGAGGGTCTTTTGCTTATTGGGAATGGGCAATAGCATCATGAATATTTCATTTGTTTTACCAAGAGTTTTTACTCAAACTGTTTAGCAGCCAACAGAAACTGTTAATGCTCTGTGGACCTTAAGCTAAAACATCCAGAGAATAAAAAGTGTGTGATAATGTCTCTTTACACCGTCCAGAAAAGGAAGTGTGTCTGGTTCTGGCCCGTTTGGTTGCAGTATTTATGAGTCTGCGCCAGTCTTCTGAAAGCCAGGCATTAAAGCATGTCGAGGTTTTACTCAAACGCTATTTCTGGGCAGATATGTCTCCGTCCATTCTTCGCAGACGCCGAGGCATTGGTATTTGTGGGCAGCATACAGCACCGTCAACCCGTTCAGTGCCAAGAACATTTCAACACCACCCAAATGCAAGAGCTATAGATCCTCATGAGCTCCCACAGTTGCGGGGGCTCATGAGGATCTATGCCTCTTGCCGACACCACTTTGAATCCATGTTCCTGAAATAGCTAGGGTTTTGTTTTGTTTTGTTTTGTTTTGTCTTGAGTTAACCAAGATTGCACAAACACAGTCTGTGTCAGCTGGCACTTAGCGCGTTAAAACCATGTGACACCTGACTTCCTATAGATGGATGTCCGTGCTAGTTCAAGGATAGTCGCTGCCGTTATGTAGCAAAAGCAAGTATGTCCATTCTTGAGAATATCGAGATTTTCCATCTATAACAATGAAAATCTCACTTTGCCTAACAAAGTGTGCATACTGGCTTGTGTAATATGACGATACGTAGAGTGCCAGGTCACCTTCGCGCCTGCCAAGGCGCCAGAACGATCTTGCACTATCCTAGATCCTGGAAATAGCAAGACCGGTCTGCCTTCTGCTATATGCCTTCAGAGGTTGTTTTTTTTAATTAATAAAAGTGGCCTCCACTGCTGACAGAAGCAAATGTGTAAGCGTGCAACCTTTTCACTACCATTTGACGCGGAAAATGTTTCTGAGATCCACGTTAATTCGGCACCAAAGAGACCCAGACACCCGAGGAAGATGGATTCAACGTGGTGTTTGGGGTTAACTCGAATTTGGTAAGATACTAGGTTGGTAAGTTAACAGCTTGGTTGGTTATTTAGCAGGTAACTTGCATTTGGCCTGTTGGCTGACTGGTCGACTGATTGCACCATTCGTATTGTTGGTTTGTCCGTTTGTTGGCGGCGCAGTTATGTCTTAACAAAAATCAGCGATTTTCAATTAATTTCTCAGTTCTTGTTTGTATTTCATCTTCATTTAATCAACTTCCTCCATTCTTACCGTTCCTCCCAGTGAACGTTCGTTCGTTCGTTTATTTGTTCGTTCGTTCGTTCATTCATTCATTCATTCATTCATTCATTCATTCATTCATTCATTCATTCATTCATTCATTCATTCTCCAGATCATTCATTCATTCATTCATTCATTCATATGTCTTTGGAAAGTCAAAGATATCTTTTCCTTCTTTTTACCATCTACAGAGACAAC